>JAHYIQ010000033.1:1817005-2422674 GCA_030673865.1 Melipona bicolor | reverse complement strand
CTTTACTTCCTTATTATTTTGTCCCTCGATTTCCTTGTTTTGTTTTTTTTTTCTGTTTTTTTTTTATTCTCCCCTCTTATCGGTCCTCCTTCCTGTTTCGGCGTCGTCGTTCGCTTCCTCCACCCTTATGTATCAAACTTCTGTTTTTCTTCCATTCTGTTTGTTATATTATTTATTGTTTCTGCTATGTTTTGACTGTATACAGTAAATATTTGCTAATCCCTATTATCAAATGTAATCTTCACTTCCATCATCCAATTACTCCAGACCTTCATCTTTTTGCACTTCAGTGTCTTATTCACTACCACCGTAGGACTATTCCTTCTTTTGCCCTCCCTCTTTCCGATTCTCTCTCTGTTGCAACACACATTTCACACGAACCCAGCTTCTTTTCTCATTTCTTTCCACTGCCTTTTCCTCCATCCAGGTCAAAACTTTCCACATAATTCTCATGTGTCCTCGTTTTTATTCCTTAGCTCAGCCACGTTCCAGAAACCCAACCTCATCCCGCCCCTTTCTTTCTTTCTTCCCACTCTCCCACTCTCCTCCACCCCTCATGCCTTTGGTTCTTTTCTTATTTGTCTAACCCTTTTGTTCTCTCTTCTTTTCTCTCCCCTCTCCACCTTCTATTTGCATCCCTTGTCTCATTCCACCTATACTATCTGTCTTCTATCCATATTTTCCTATATCCTACTCTTACCCTCTTTCCCTCCCCTCACTTTTTCTTCTCTCTCCCTCTCCTCGCCCTATCCTTGAGTTTCCTCTGTACTTACTCTTTTCCCCTCTCGTGAGATCGTCGTCAATATATACTCCCTTTCTAAGATTCTTCTTCCTTTCCATAATTTCCCTTTTCTTTTCCCACTCTCCGATCTCCACCACCGTTACGTTCTCATGTCCCTTTTCTCCTACTTTCCTTGCCTTCCTACCTCCATCTTCAGACTCATTCATTAAGAATGCTCTGTTTCCGCCTCTATGTCTCTTTCTTGCCACCTGACTCCTCTAATCGCAATGGTGTTCTTTCTCTTCTTCCTTGCTCTTATTTTGCTCCTTCGTTCCAACTCTCTTACCCTGTCATATATTTCTTTTTTTCTCCTCCTCCCATTTCCTTCTTCTCTTTATTCCATTCCCTCTCTCATTTTTTCCTGTTCCATTCTTTTCTCTTCCTCCCACTTTTCCCTCTCCTCTTCTTCTTTTCTTCTTCTTGCTCAACTTCTCTTTCCCTTTTCCTCTCTTTTTGCTTTCCTTTTTCTTTTCGGCTATTTCTCTTTTTACCTCTATTATTTCGGCCCGAAATTTTTTGAAACCATTCTGCTTCTTTGTTCTCCCCCTCTATCTCTTCTTTCTCTTTTTTCCTCAAAAATTTTTTTCATAGGTTTTAAGTTTATCCTCTTCATTCTTTGTAAGGAGGCCCTATTTACACCTGTGACCGGATGTCGATAAGATAAGAACAACTCGCCACTGAGGAATTTAAAAATCGCCAGACCTTCCCCACTACTTTTAACAATGCTGTATAAAAAGCCGATGAGTTTCCTTAATAAAGAGATCAGAGTTGAACGCTACATATTTTCATATCGCTATTAACCTTTTCCGAACAATACGAAAGTAATATTCAAGATCTACTAGTACGATTTATTCGAGCTCTATGCGTATTAAAAGATAGGCGCAAACGAGACTCAGTCTTACGAAGTAATATTCAATATCGACCAACACAGTTTATTCGAGCTCTGCGCGTATTACAAGGTAGGCGCGAACGGGACTCAGTCTTACGTTGCATGTTGCCTAATCCATCCCGTGACACTCTCTTCTCCTTGTGCTTATCTGTCTTACCGACATTTCTATGTCTCGAGGATCTTGTCTTGTTGTAGGTGACGTTACCGACGGGAGTGCGAATGTTTCCCTTTCTCTTGTCTACTTCTCTTGACTAACCTCCAAATTCTCTTTTCCTTTCTTTCCGTCTTGCCTGTTTTCCACTCCTATTTTCTCTTTCCTGAAACTCTTCGTCCCTTTGTCTCCTTTTTTTTTTCTTTTTAACTCTCCTTTCCACCTTTACCCTGTTTTAGCTCCCCTTTTTCTATGCACCTTCACATTCACATCTGTCTATGATCTATTTATATATAAATTATATATGATTTATGTATGTATAAAGTATATATACATTAATCACAGCATTAATGTATATTGAAAATTGTAATTGTACTGACTTTTTTTGAGAACAAACAATAGCTCCAAAGCAATTTGTTATTCTTGACTTTTGTCTCATTTTGAACCATAGAATCTTTTTAACTTGACATATACCACAAATTGCAGACCACTTTGTATAAATTATGTTATTTTCTTAATATGTTATACAATTGTACAGTGCACTTATGATGAATGGAACCTAGAACTTTTTCCATTCTCGAGGTAAATAATTGAACTGTACAACAGATTTTCTTTAATACTTGTATTAAAGAAATAAAGAGATTTAAAGCGATTGAGATTTCACGTGAAGAAATGGATTTTAGAAAAAATTATTAATATTTTTATTTGTAAACTTGTTCAACTTATACAAATAATTTATAAATCTTTTCTCATATGATAAAAGAATTTTTAACCAGGAGAAGCATCTTTCGTCTTTTTTCCTACATTGTACAGTTTGCGTTAAAACATAAAATCGATAATTCGAAATGCTTATAAATATTTATATATATATATATATAAATAAATATATATATATATAAAATGTAACATTTTATATGCATATTTATGTTAAATATACATAATATGTGTATAATATTTATATTAAATGTACATAATATATGTATGTGTATATATTTGCATATAATCACATTTATTATGTACATTTAACGTAAATATTATTAAAAAATATTTATAATTGATCAATCTATAATTAAATATTATATTTATGAAGATCAATTTTATTCTTTTATGGTGAATTTATATAAGAAAAAGAAATTGTATACTATATTCTACTATACTGTATATTTAAATTTTCTTCATTTCTGGATTGATCATCTTTCCTTATACTGAAAATTAAATAATATACTATATGATAGGTGCTAATATTATAAAAAATATTACTATCAGTGTTAAGATATTATGTGTTCTCTAAAAAAAAACAAACATTTTCTACTTCTTTACTCTTTTTTGCCCGTTATGCACTACGATCTACACATAGTAAAAATATTTTAAGATCTGTTTAGCAAATTTGAATTATTGAAATGAATTTAATTAGTAAATTCGTTCAAATACTTTAGCTTTCATCTCTCACAATCCGCGATGTACATCCGCGATGATCGTTCAAAGTGAAAATATAAATTGGAAGATCTGTGCGTCAAAGGTAGAAATACTACGTTCAAGTAATTATACATTTTATTATATTATATTATGCATTTATTTTTATTAAAATATTATTCTAATATATTTATATTTTGCATATCTAATTTATTGTCAATTTAATCATAAATAACTATAACCTATTTGTTAGCGCGCCCGGATATGCGTGACGAGATCGTGTTTGGATTAATTGTTGAATGACTGTATAGTTTTTTATCATTTACGCGCTGATATGGGTGGGGCATTAGCCCTCGGTATCGCTTGATAGAGGATTGTCGCGTTTACAAGGTACGCGGTACGCGCCGATGGGACCGAAAGGGGGTTCAGAAGAAAGGTTCTTTCAGACTTTGACCCGATACTTGTTGATTTCTGCCGATTGCGTAGGATGACTCCGGACGACTGGTGACGAAATTTTCTTTCGGGCCCGAGGGAGGCGTATATATCACCCCGGTGCCTCTACCCCAGGGTGGTCACGTGATTGGACGAAGACTGGGGTAAATGTCGCACGCTGTATCCGTATATGGATATAAGGACGGTTATATCCAGCCTTTGTTTTTATGCCGCGCCGCGGAAACCGTTGCGGCGGGCCCTTTGTGGCTGACGCAATCCTGGTTCGAGATGGTTCCATGCGCCGCGACCCCGGCAGAAGGGGGTCGGTGGCGGAAAACCGAGAACTCTCGCGAACGTATATGGATGACGCAATCCTGGTTCGAGATGGTTCCATGCGCCACGACCCCGATAGAGGGGTTGCGGAAAAAATGGAACTCTCGCGAACACCTATTGTTACCATAAACTAAATAATTTCCTATACTTTAATTATTTCTGATACTTGATTTTTTAGAATTGTAATACTTAATCTAAAACGGCAATTCTCAAATTAAACGTATTTATAATTACCTTGCAACATTTTTGTCGTCATATGTATTTAATCTTTTTAAATAGTCCTCTTTAACATCTTCAAATTTAAAATAATTCGAAGATATTGATCTTTTGCTCACTATTACAAAAAGAAAAAGAATATTTCTTTGAAAATTGCAAACTAAACTTCGCCAACTGCAACATTACCAATCCCGAAGTCAATATTCTTTCATGCCAGAAATTTTACGTGAAGTCTGCGTCTGTAAATGCTAAAATTTCCTGTCATTCAATTATGAGTTCGGAGCTCAGTTTCGGATGAGACTCTTATGGAACCGATTAGAAGGAATTACTTGCCAACGTTTTACTAACATGGCAGTGAGCTTGTTCAAAGTTTTGGATCTCTGACTTTAAGCTAAACATTTTTAGACCTTTTTATGCCAAAACATTGAATTTTTCAATCGCTGCGTTTAATAGCAATTTCAGCGATATCCTGCGGATGTTCATCGAGCAGATGCCTTCGAAATACGGAAGCTACAATTTGAAATTTTAAACAAGTAGAATCAAAAATAACCTGACCGAGCTGCGCTGGCCTCCTGGTCTTCTACTTCAAGTTGCTATCTCCTGTTGTTCTTTTTCTCTTTGTTTTTAATAATCTGAGATAAACGCTGACATTGCGTATGTATAAAATCCTATTACGTAGCTCTTCAGTCATAACAAATGTAATGCATGACATAATCGCTCGAATTGTCATCAGTAAACCCATAGTATAATGTGAAGCTTCTGTTTTCGCCCATACAAATTGAACTATTGTTAGAAAAGTATCAAGTATTTTAAAAAGAACGAAATTAAATACTACAATGAAAGAGGCACATATTAATGTCAAAGATTGTCGCGAGATTGTCTGGTTTTATAGCTTTCAAGAGGTATTTCCTCCTTAATTTGTTTCCTTTCCTTTCTTAGAGCAATTCGATGTTCTGTAAAATTTCATAACAGGAATAAAACAAAGTTCCCATTTATGCAATCAGTCATATATTATCATTTATGCATCAGTATATATATTAACAAGTATATTTATGAAGTGTATGTCCATTTCTCCAAGAGAATTTTCCTATGTAATTGCAGCTTGAAAACAAGACATAGCTACCATAAATTCTAGTATCTGAGCCAGAGATACCATAGAAACAGCATATGTTCTTTCTACAAATTTTCATCTTTTTTACATCTTTTATCAAATTCGTCGTTTTCATCGAAATCTTTCGATCACCTGAATCAGGACACTATGTAATTCCGATGCAAATGTGATTAAAGGTAATTGTTTACTTGATAAAAGTTGAAAAAGAAGTTTTATCCACTTTTGTTCATCTCTCTTACCTCTCCTATTTCTACTACTAAAATAATATTTGTCCAAGTGGTGTGCTCTGATTATATATCCCATGAATTTGTTAACAGCATTTCCAACTTACCAAGATATGGCCACACTCCTGCGAATATAATACCAATGACACATGGTAAAATAAATAAAATGTATATACATATTTCTTCATCGTTCTTTTCTTTCAGCAACATTTTCCAACTCATTATCCACAGAAATAATGTTTCTTTTCTACATCAATCCACTAAAAGTATCATATAATATTTATATAGAACGAAGAAACCTTCTTCATAAATCTTTTTATTATAATTAAAAGAAATAGTATAAATGTAAATTTCAATCCCCTAAAAATTTTTTAGTATTACCCGATGATGACTCTTTTCACTGAATGATTAAATTGTCATTACTTACTAAATTACGTTAAAAAATCGTTATTTTATCAGTATTTTATATGTCAGAGATATTTTATGCGTCAAAGATAAAAAATACTAGAATTAACAGTACTTTGTACTTGCTAGTTCCTTTTAAAAATTTACGTATACGCATGTCACCGGAGAATATCAAAGCCACGCTAAATTCATTGCCGCCAGTCAAGTTAAAAAAAAAAGATTTATCCATGTCAAGCACTCCTAATCGCACGTAATAACTCTGTTAATCACTCTTTTGAACGACAGCTTTCTTAACTATCAAGCTAACTCACGACATATCTCTTTTTTTCAAGTAGTTTTAGTAAATAGGATCCAAGTTTGAGCTTTATAAACGTCTCATCATAATCTGTTTCGATACCCTCGTAAAGCTATCTCGAATTTTACTTTCCACCTGCTATCTGTAAATAACCATCACTCTTTGAAAGTATTTCGCACACAAACTAGTCCTTCTCAATGTCGAAGATCATCAGATACTATCAAAAGCAACCACAATATCGAAGAACAGTTCATAGCTTCAACGATGCTTCAACCATGCGCCGTGTCTCGTGGGACCTTCAACTTTCTATATCTCGACGCTATGTTGTGTTACTGAGTCTCTTCATTATAAACTTTTTGAAAAGTTTCCCTATTATAAAGAAGATATATCAACCTATATGATTTGGGGACTTTTGATCATTGATTTAGATTTGTCATTGAAGAATGTAACAACTGAACAGAAATAATTCCACTGACTCACAGATCTCACCGTAATTCGGCGTATTTAGTGCATTGTACTCAAAATTTAATTATTTGACTTTAGTGCATTTTATTATAAAGGTACTTTCAATTCAGTGAAAGGAGTAACATCCCCAATATCGGGCGCGAAACAATAGCCGTCCCGTGGCTTCAAGTTCCAAGGTAACTTTCCCAGCAATTAAAAGTCTGAAAATCAAAGAAACAAAAACATAAAATCTCCGTCTCCGAGATGAAACGACAATTCCTCGTAATTCATATCGTTACAAATACGAGTGATCAATTTGCAATTACTGGTTATTAGATTTTCTACCGAAATAGGAATTTATTTCTTATCATCTCAATATGGAATAATTTTATTATGGAACTATTTTATTTTATTATGGAATAATGGGATATTTTATGGATTTAAGAAATTTAGTCAGAATAAAGTTATTCATTATTACATATATTATTCCATTTTAAGAAATGAAGTTAACAAATATACGGATAATCACTTTATAATCGTATACTATATTTTGTTCGAAAATACTGAGTCCGTCATTTAAATTTGATCACATTACTGAAATTCGATTCAAGGGATTAGAAAAATATTTATACAGTCTCTGATGAATATTACATCGTCGAAGATTGTAAATCGTATAGATCTTCGATTTTTGGGTGCATTTTTTTTTTCCAGTTATAAATGCTGGTGTAGCACATCATCGTCATCGAACATTTTGTCGCACTACGCAATACGAAACACTTATTCACTATGTCCATAATACCAACAAAATAGCGATATATCAGAAGTCGACACAGTGAAGCCAAGTGGAAACACACTTTTATACTTAAACCTTTTACTTTATATAATTTCTCAATTTTACTGGTATGGAATTAATCAAATTTTTAATTATAATAATTAAAATTTATTGATTAATTGGTCAATATGGCAACAAGTTCTTGTAACCAATAATTTTTATAGTCAAGCATCAATATCCTGCGTTTCTGTAAGTCCCTTTAGAAACGACTGGATAAAAATTTGTCGTTAATTGATAAATTCGAAATAGTACTGATAAAGAAATTCACAAGCAATTCAAGGATAATACGTTTGAAAATACGTGTTTTGATGTAATAGACGCCGTGAGGAGATATATACAGCGCACAAAGAATCTCGCGATAACCACGAACGTGCAAAGTTTTCGTGTTGCGACCGAATCACTTGTTGTATCCGAAACATCTCTTGCGGGCCCATCCTAGCTATCGGGCCTGCTGAGTTTTGATAAGGGAATGGATATTAAGAGCAGTTTTGAGTCATTAATAAACAATAACAAATCGTTGAATAATGGAGCAGTTCTACTACCTGAAATCCGCGGTAAAGGGTGAGGCTGCTCGTGCTCTTAAAACATTAGCAATGTCAGATCACAAGTATAATTTGATAATTGCATAGCGATCATTGCGCGAACGGTACGAAGACACGAATGAGTTGACAGAGGATCATGGGAACACTATTCTTCCTGTCTCCCATAATTAAGGAATCGTTGAATGTCTTACAACAATTAGTTTCAATAATCATGTTAGATCATAAAATTGTAATATCTTATTGATCTATCTTTTAAGCACGAAGTTAGATGCGTAAGCAAAAGAGGCGTGGGAGAAAACGCGTATCGGAATTAGGACGATGAGAAACGCTTTTCGATTTGCAAGCGTTCCTTGAATATAAATTTCTATCAAAATACATTCGTGCGAAACAGCCCGCCGGATCGAGAATTTTCACATTTTTAAATAACTCTCGACTCGTAAAAAATATCGCAATGAAATTTGATATCCTAATGTACGCCGTGCTTATAACTTCCGCTCATAAGCTCTTGGGTAGATTTGATTGCGAACTAGAACTGGAACTAGAACCGAACTGAGTTGAACTAGAACTGTAACTATTCGGCCGACATGACTCTCTGCCTTTTTGATTGAACTCTACACAGTCCATTTTGCTTTTGTACGGTTAATTTGATTTTCTTGTTTGTTTCTTCTACGACAAATTTTTTTAGCGAATTTCCTATGTATTCATTTTCTGTCACGCTCGATATTGATAATAAATTGTTTCTGAATTCTGGTACCTACATCACATTTTGTAGTCGTATGTTATTTTTTGAATTTTCATTATTGAATAAGTCAAAATTCATCTTGATTTCAGCTTTTCCTAATAAAGTTGTGTTGCAATTCTGTTACTGTGTATATTTTGTTTCCTATTCCTTCTTTAATTTTTGAAATTTCATCTCGTTATTGCACATGTGCGTGATAGCTTCGCTGTCTAAGTACCATATATCGGCTGTATTCAGTACTGAGGTTATCATTGTACTCTCTGAATCTTTTCTAGATTTGAAATACTTTTTTGCTTTCGTCTGGCTATTCGTCCACATATAGTATTTATCATTATACCTAGTCTATTGAGAATGATTATCTCTTTTTCCATATCCGTGGTCATTGGGTTTTTTCTTTTGTTTCGTTGATCCCTTCTATTGGATATCAGTGCATTCTTTTTAGCCAAGTTTTGTTCTGCTTAGAGCTAATTTCTAATGATGGTCCACTCTCTTCAAGTTTTCTTTCTGCAATTTTGCCCTAAGTTCCTCTAAAATTGGTAATTTGTCTTTGAACTGAATTGCTATACAAAATGGCTCATAATCTCCAGGCAGCAACAATAGTCGTATTAGAACATGTACTTTTGGTGGTAACAACGCTGGCTTCTTCCATTTGTTTTATTATATTCATATATCCCTCTAAAAGTTTAGCCATGCTTTGAATTGTACCTTTCCTCTTTCTGAATAACTGGCAAATAGAGTGTATTGCCTCATCGGTGCCTGCAATTCATATAAATTCTTTAATGAATCCGATGCTTACCATGTTATTTCCGCATTCGTCTGATTCTTTCATTTGCTCCATTGACTGATTCTTTCATTTGCTCCATCGTCTAATTCTTTCATTTTAATTATACTTTTGATCTTTGCTAACTTTATTGTGTTCACCAGTTTTATCTATATAAATAATTCCATCCGTTGTGGATGGATGCAAATATAAGATTCTCTTTATTATTTGTTTAATTTCGTGGCCCAGGATCCCCATTGGTGGCGAATTAACAACCAGGCAGTAGATATATTTGGGCAGTAGGAAAGAGTTAATAAGCTTTACCTTTTGGTGCGACTTCAGGCTTAACTTCTGTATATTCTATACATCTTTCACGTTTTCGTTGCTCGTAGCAGCGCTTAGGCCCCTCCACGGGTTTTGGGGTTAGTATACAGTATGTCAAGAATTCGCTAGTTTGTCGCCAAGAGTAAAAATAATTTCAGATCACGTCGAGTCGAGCGAGAACTTCCGAGCAAGGAAGTTGAGCAAGACTTTCTATTCGCAATCGCAGTGAGTGGACAAGTGTGTGCAAAACAAAAAATCAAACAAAAACTCGAAGTGAGAATCAAAACTCCCATGCCCGAAGAAGGAAACATATCGACAAATACTGCCACAAACAACAAAGCCGTAACAGCAAACCTGGACTGTGTACCTGCAGACAAGGCATCCACATGGACAGTGGTTAAGAGAAAAGCCACTGAAGGTCAAGGTCACCAGATCGAGAAAGAGAGCCACATCCCCATCAGATTCATCTCCCATCGCTAATATGCAGAAAGGTATGGATGACATCAATCCAGACACCCTTACCAAAAATAGGTACAGCATTTTCGCCGACTGCATTATCACGGACAAAAATCTTCCCAAACAAATCCCAGAAACACGCACTACCAACTCAAACACGCTTGAAAAACCACGCTTCACACTCCAACTCACAACTCACGAAAACCTCCTTCGATATACATACACGGAGACATAGATCACATTAAATTTCTGGATGCCCTTCAAGATAAGTATAAAAACACATATCAAGTCAGACTATCCTCAAACAAACTAAAAATCATGTTCACTAACCTAAAAGATTTCTATGAATTAGAAAACTATCTGCAAGAATCAGCTCAAAGGAAACAACAACAGTAGTCTTAAAAGGTCTCATATGACTTCTTGCTGCAAGAATTTGCAGCAATATCAAAAGTCTAAGATCTAAAAGGTTTAAATCCAATTCACTGTATCGAAATACTCACGCACACAAAATATCCAATATACCGAGTCACATTCGCATCCGGGACATCAATAGTGCAAATCAACCATATCAGATACGTCGAAAGCATCAAAATATACTGGGAAAAATATGAATCGCATAAGCCAACCGTCCAATGCTTCCGTTGTCAAATGCACGGACATACTTCCACTAACTGCAATAAAAAGGCAGTATGCGTCAAATACGCCGGATCCCATGACTCCAGAATCTGTAAGAAGACTTTTGAAACTCCACCAACATGCGCTAATTGCAAAGGGGACTACCCAGTAAATTTCTCTAAATCCCCTTCCTAGCCTTCCTAAACAAAAAAAAAAAAAAAAAAAAAAAAAAATAGGTATACCAATCCAACCACCACAAGAACATCCTCACACATCCTTTCCCAAGCATACCTTTTTCCTATCCTCCCCCCTCCAGAATCTCACCCCTACCACCGAACCTGCTCGTGGAACAAAACATGGCCTCACCTACGCAAGAGTTCGTACGTCTCCATTTCTCAGTTATGGCTTTCTTAAGGGACAGGCGCTTTGCCTCTATGTGTTCCAATTTGATGGCCTTGATAAACCGACCAAGTTAGCATATTTCTTTGCTATACTGCCTAGACCGCCGTGGTTTTTTATCTGTATATTCTTATCTGTATATTATCCCATCCAACGTAGAGATGACTTCGTGGACTATTTGGTCTAGGACACCAAGAGGTTGCAGGCTGACCACAAGTTGGTGCATGAAACTTGATAGCAAGTACTTATTGATCAGATCTATCTTCTGATATGGCATTTTAAGAAATATTAATTTCTTTTTGATGTTATGCTCTAATTATTTTTCATTCAGAGTAACACGCCGAAAAAAATTCAATCGTTGAAAATAAATAGAGATCCATAAAAAAACAATGCACTTTTGTAAAAAATCACTATACGATGATAGGGCTTCTTAAACAAGGTCTACTAAATTAGCATTTATTATGATTATTGGTTGTACATACATATGTATGTTTGCTCCTAATGAAGTGTCACCACAATTCAATTCAATAAATAATTGTCAATGCGGAAACGGCAACACTGTCCATATTTTTTTATTTTAATTTCTACTGTCGATAATGCCGTAGTGCAATACTTGTCTAAATCGATATGACAAGATGTGACACAGAAATGGTAAGGTCAGATGACTTTCTCAAAACTTAAGACACGAAAAAACATTGGATTTCCAGTCTATCCTGTTAGTCAATGCCACTAGTAATAGAGCAGCATCACACCAGGGTGACAGAATAATGCTTAAAAGAAACGTACTTTGAAAATAAAAAGAACAGAGAAAACTATGAAGAGATCAACTTAAGATACAGATCTCGCCTTCTTTTATTAACAGTTTAAGTACATCAAATATTGAAATATTTAGCTAATATGAAGTTAAATATTGAAATATTCAGTTATTCGAAATATATGCATGTTTTAACTATAAAAGGGGATGTTCATACACTTAATCATGTTACAGAGCCAGTGAGTTATGTCTAAAGACAAAAACTTAAACAGGATATAAAGAAAATCGGTAGTACATAATGAAGGTTTGTACATAGTACAAAATTTATAATGATTGAAATAAAACGGACGTAAAGGTTTCTAAGCGAGATCTCTAAAAGGAATAAGGGTGCTACCTAAAGACTATAAATGACACTCGCCTGATACTGAACAATAAGAAAAGAAAAAGTCCTACATACATACAAACAACCAAACTGCAGACGAACCAACATAGATATATTCTTATCAAACGCACCCTACTCACACAAGATACAGACGATTGATGATCTCTCCTCCAATCATCTATCAGTATTACTAAATGACATCCAACAAAAACATAAAACAAATTCAAAAAACAGAACACATAAATTGGAAAACCTGCAGGAAGAGCTGCAACAAAGTGCACATAGACATGGACATAAACAATGTTGAAGAAGTTGATTCACAAAATCAGGAAATTACACCACTATATACAACACTCATATAGAAAAACCACCATGATATAAAACACTGCCGGAATAAAGGATAATTACCTACAAAACCTCATAAAGGATAAAAATAGACACAGACGAAAATACCAAAAAACAGGAGACCTAACACTATATCGCAATTTACTCGCGACACAAATAAAAAATAGAGTTATAGAAATCAGGAACAGAAACTGGCATAACAAACTAGGTAACATAAAAACTGCCGACTACACGCTCTGAAAAGCGTATAAAATCACAAGGGAATCTAACAACAAAATACTAATACTAGGAAAGGAACAAACACACAGATGTCGAGAAAACAGAAGCATTTGGAAATAAATTTGCAGAAATACACAATACCGCATTCAACGCCCATTCAATTTTCGGAAAAAGCATAACAGGCAAACAAAATAACAGAAAACTCTGCATACAGCGAACGAAATAAGGAATTAAACTTCTCACCACGCTTCATCTACAATATAATCAGAAAACTACCAAATAACAAAGCACCAGGTTAAGACAAAATAACCAACACGAAACTTAAAAACCTGCCTATTGAAAACAATAGTCCAAATCTATTATATGTTCAAGGCATATACTCCCCACTGCCCTGGAAAAATGCTAAAATACCTATCAAACAACAATACCTATATCAAAACCAAATATCAATAGATAACTACAGATATCAGTTTACTAAATACCATAAGCAAAGTATTCGAAAAAATTTTATACCTTACATATATTTATACCTTAGCAATTATCTAAACACTAATAACAGTATTGCTCCACATCAGTTCGGCTTCAGAACAAAACACATCAGTTACTCAGAGTCACCAATATATATTTGAGCATAATAAAAATAGAATCATCTAATTAGTGCTACTTAACATAGAAAAGCATTTGACTCATGGTCCGGTGCTGTTCAATATCT
This sequence comes from Melipona bicolor, assembly GCA_030673865.1. Lineage (NCBI taxonomy): Eukaryota > Metazoa > Arthropoda > Insecta > Hymenoptera > Apidae > Melipona > Melipona bicolor. The sequence continues at coordinate 2,408,901 of JAHYIQ010000033.1, read as the reverse complement.
ACATAGTAAATGACACCCCATTAATCAAAAACACGCAGCTAGCCGTATTTACAAACGACAAAATCTAAAAAAGAATAAGCGAATACCTCAAGAACTGGAAGCTAAGAGAATAAACCGGACTACATTCACCAGGAAACAATTAGAACTAAAGGAAAAAATCGTAATTAACGGGCATGAAATATCTTGGACTAACACGGTCAAGTATCTATGGCTTAGCAAAACAGCAAAATTAAAACAGAAAAACTCACGATATATAAAACCTATATATAAAACCTATAGACCGATAATAACATACAATTACCAAGTCTGAGCTACAGTGAAATCGCATATAAATAAAATACGAATAATGAAAAGCAAATTTCCTAAAATAATTCTAGGTGAAAAACATGACACCCCAGTACAAGAATTACACAGATTGGCAAATATACTCACCATCAACAACTTCATACTACAATCGCTTAATCAATTGTATGATCAATGCTATGTAAAACCATTAATCAAAGATTTAAATAGGGCGAAGGAACAGGACATAGCTAGAATTTCAAGGAAAAGAAAAAAAGCAAGGAAATCAGTGCGTTAGTAAATTCGTTAGTATTATTGCGTTACTCAAGAGTGCATTATTAAATCAAAAGTGCGTTATTCAACATAATCAATACACTTTAAGCTATAGTCGCTATCTCAGCTGTAACATTATTCTAGATAAGTCTATGGTCACTTTTTTTGGTATAACCGCTATTACTATTATTTCAACTAATTATAATTCATACGGTTCAATTATAGCAATCTCCAATCTTCTATCGGAACCGTTGTTCACTTCATATCATCTCACCACACGGTTACTATCCGCCTGAATTACAAGCGCGTGAATCAGAACCATATTGCTTGGTCTATTGAGTCGAAACAAGTATGAATAAAATTAAGGTAAGAGGACTGAACCGCCGAGAATTTTAGGAATAGTGTGAATTGTTAGAAATGGAATATGTGATCTTATTCTTTATTGTAAAGTGCGTTGGCTTTCCACAAGACAAGTGTTAAATAGATTTTGGAAATTGAAAGATATAATTTATGATCCTTTAGTAGAGAAAAATGAATTGCCCGAAAAAAGAGACATACGTTGATAGTGAGTTCCTATTTGATTTGGCATTCTTAGTTGACATGACCAGTTATCCAAATAATTTGAACACTAAATTGCAAGGTAAAAATAAATTATTTTCGAACTTAGCACACGAAACTAGTGCTTTTAAGATCAAATTAAGATTGTAGACTGATCAATTAAAATCCGGAAATTCAGTATGTGTCCCCATCAGGATAGTATATAGCCATAATACCAACCAATTTTAGAGAACTCAACTGCAGTATATAGTAATTCACAAAAAAGAAAAAGAAAATCGATGATATTATAAATGTGGCCATTGAATCACTTTAAAGTTATAATGCAACAGAAAGATCAGATGACCAATTTGACATTATGTAGAAAACTGATAGGAATGAAGAAAGCACTTCTATTTCGTCGTCAGAGTCAGAGAGAGTTAAGGTACATGTCCATTTTCAAGCATTGTGTCCATTTGAAAGCAGCTTTGAGAATTTTCGTTCTCCGAGAAAAACCGAAATACTCCCCGAGAACTTACTATCCGATAAAACTCTCAAAACCGTGTCCATTTGAGAGTTCATTGTCTTTAGTTCTACTCACTGTGGTGTAGTTTAGTTTGAGATACGAGTGTGAACAGTGACATCGCTATTGTCACGGGATTATTACCACGGTGACTTTAAAGAAAAATTAACACTTGGCTAACTCTAAAGTTAGGCTCTAATACTTTAAGTATAACACTTTTAATATGAAATATCAATGTGTATAACCACGTATGATTATAATAATGAAGGGGTCTTGCAGGAGCACACTAGAGAGTTAGACTTGAAGAGAAACAATGTCTTTATTCGTCTTTTTATTTGGTATATATACGACTTCAGGTAAAGAGGGGATATCTCATATTTGGTAACATCTGCTGATTATTGGGTTGGCTTCTGAGTCAATAGAGGACTTTAGTTGAACTCGGGTGAAAAGGCCGTCTTCACACTATCATGGTGCAAAAAATGTAATTGCTTCATAATTGCCCATAATATTTTAAGAGAAAAGAAAAATCAACATGAAAAGAAGAGTTCAATAATTTAAATTATTATATAATATTTATATTTATATTAATATATAATATTTAAATTATTATATGACCGAGGTCCCTTTACAATTTCTAATGGTCCTAGGATGCGTCCCTCGCAATATATTTTTTATTTGTTTATGTCGAGAACAATGAAATAGAAAGAAATGGAAGACATGAAAGTACGGTCAAGGGAAATCCCTGCTGTGGAGAAAATAATAAATTTGAAAGTTTTTATTCCTGGCTCGATATTTTTCGCATCACAGTTTGGCCCTCGCTGTGTTTAGTGAGATCGAACAATTTCTACTCGTACGAGAGTAGTACTCTCAGAACTTCGAATTCTGAGAGCAACTCCCCGAGAGCAGTATAATATTATATCCATTTGCGAGCAGGTCACGGCACGTCGACTCTGAGACAGTTAAGTGACTCAGTCTGTAACTCTCAGAACAGTATCCATTTGCGAGAAATACTTACAAGAGCAACTCGCGACAGTTTTACTCTCCAGTGGACACCTAGCTAAAAGAGATCGGGATTAACTTTCAGGTCATAAAAACGATCAAACAAATTTCGTGATAGAGAAATCGAAAACAGTGATAATGATATTGATATAGTATTGGATATAAGAGGATTAAAGTAATAGACAACGAATCTGAGAGTGGTAATAACACTGCACTTCATAGATAGATAGTTCAGATGATAATTCAGAAATCTATTTTGTGTGGTAGACTTTGCAATATCACAAATCTCTGGTCTTAGTTTTTTAGTTGCCATGACATCTGAAGAGGTGAAGTTTCCTTTTCTTGCGTTTTCTTGAAAATCCTTGGTAGATCTTGAACTTGTTGAATTTTCAAAGAGGCTACTTATATTATCTTCGTCACAATGATCACAGTTGAATAGTATAAGACTACTACTCGTATTAGGATTGTATTCTATGACTTAAAATAAATACGAAAGTAACGAGAATTATTCTGGGTCCTAATGTATATGTATATATAGATTTTATATATATATATAGATGGATATCACATTTTTATGTATGTCAGATAGCCAGACAAAATCAAGTGGTAGGGATCATTAGGAAGGAAATAGAAATCGTGTGTGGTTTATAGGCCGTGGGCCACTAGTATCTTATCCCTGGGTTAGATTAAGTAATTATTATGTTGTGTGTAATATCATAAATATTAGTTATAGAAAAAAATGTGTGCAATTGTTTATCAAAACTATTCAAGTTGAAGTACTTCAAAAAAATAATGTAAGTATTCAATTCAATGTTGGAATTATTGATAAGATTTATTCAATTGCAACGTATTTCTCCTACTTTTTATTTGTTTCGATATTATCTATTTGTGTATATATAGAATAAAGAATTGAAAATTTATTCTTTTATACTTTAATTATATTTGAATACAGGTTAAATACAGCAAGATACATTCATAGGAGTGTGTAACTGTGTGATGATATACATATGTATGGCTACATGTAATAAATTAGTGATGAGTAAGGTAATCTTCATTCAAATATTTTAAGGATAACAATAAGTATGTTTCTTTTATCTACATTAACTTTTTCTGCAATTATAACTTTAAAATCATAAAAATCGATAGTTATTTTACACATAAAAATAAAAATTTGTGTATTATTTAATTGCACATAACTACTTATAAGTTTACAAAGTATTACAACAGATTATGTGACATTTTATTAAATAAAATTTTAGAATAGTTTTATAATTGAGATAAAACAGTGCTAAGAACTATTGAGAACTAGTGAAAATAATAAATGAATAAAATAAGGATGATAAATGAATTTAAGCTAGACTAGTAATATTATTTTATTTTCTTTAGATTTCTTAGTTTAATAAATACTTATCTTATACTTAATATTTCATCCATTATTTGCATTATTAATCAACATTGAATGAAAATAATGAAAAAAATGATTTAATAATATAAATATAATAGTATAAAAAAAGTTTCATGAAGATTTACTTGATATAAAAATAAATTATATGAACATTACAAATTCTTGAATTTGGATTCTAAATAAAAATTGTTAGAATAAAAAAAATTATGTTAAATCAGATAAATTAAATAAAACTATTAAACTTAAGCAATTTTTAAACATCAAGGAAAGAGTTACATACAAAAGTTTCCACATTGATACTCTAAATCAATTTTTAGTGATTACATTTTTATTTTAAGACTAAATTTAGATCTTGTTCGCGCGCGTGTTTAGCGAGACGAGATCCGTGTTTAGTAAAGATTGTAGACTGTATATTTGCGCGCTGAGTATCAAGGGATTGTCCCCTCATGGTAACTTTGTGTCGCGAGAGAGTGAACTTTATCTATCGAAAGTCGAAATGATTCTGAGTTGCAAGCCGAAGGAAAGTCCGAACGTCCTCTCGGTTCCCCCTCCTTCGGCTTCGGGAAATCGCGGTCCAGGGTGCAGGGTGGGGCACGAAGGGCCAGACACCCCTTGGCGTCCTGAGTGATCTCGCGGGCCCGTGTTTCTCACGTGTTCGGGAAAGTTGGTGCCATGCTTCAATCCACGGTCGAGAGTCTTGTCTGCTTAGAACAAAGTCCAACCATGTGGCCAGGGTTTTCTGGCGACGCAGGCCTGCTAAGGGTACTTAAAAACCAATAAATTTTCCCTGTACGTGCATGCACCCAGACCGTAAGTATTGTAGCATGGAAACTCTCCCGAACACACACGTTAGGTTTAAGTTTTCAAAATAAGATTGTAAGTAAAGTCACATAGGAATCTCGGAATGTATAAGTAAAATTACAAAAAAATCTGAGGACACACACAGGATTTACAGGGCATTGAATATAAACATACCGATTTCGGACGTCAGAAAAGTGTGCATTTTATTTGTTAACGATGTAGATTGAAAGCGTTCGAATACTTTCGTGAGCTACTGTATATAAATATGATTTTTGTTCAAGTTGACTTTTTCTCAGACTAGTTTAAAATTATAAACATTCAGTTTTAAACATACTTTAACGCTTATATTGTTAGTAGGTATATCTCTTTATTTCACTCGAATCACTAACTTTGTAAACACTCTCGCGTATTTTTAAATAGGATGCTGCGTTTTTGTTTCCATATAATGAAAGAGCAAAAAATTGCGAATTCAGAACGTTTCTTTTGAGTAACTAGTTAGTAATAAAGAAGTTGATAAAAGTTTATTTCTAAAGTAAGTAGAATATAACATTTATCAGCTTCTTTATTTCTAAAGTGTCACTTACTTTATTTATGAAATGTTCGAAATGACATTAGTCCGTTGCTAAACATTATTATTTTGAAATAATCATTTTGCTGCAAGAACAATTACAGCAATAAAATAGTTTACATAATCACCGAACTCAATACTTGAATGTTCCTTTTTCGGAGACCTCTGAAAAATATTTATGTATCAAACGAAATTCTTCAAGATATAAAAGTGCAAATTATTCGTACCTGCAATATTTTTAAGTAGTATTTTTAAGAAAGATTACTCTTGCATTTTTGTTGAAAATTTAAAAAATATATTATTTTTTTCCATTTCTGTTACTAAAGTTATTAAAATTTTTCAGTTACTAAAATTTGTGTCCGTGTTATTGACTCCGTTCGCTTTAAAACTGTTTACAATTCCGTTCTTTTTTTTTTAGAATGGTAACGCACAATTAAAGAGCAGATTTTTATTGCATTATGATTATTTGTGCATCTGTGGATACAGTGAAATATTTAAATTATTTTTAATTGCAAGTTCGGAATGTAGTCTTAATACATGCGTAATTTATTATTTGTTTGCGCTTTTGTTTGTTCACATGAAAATTTTTCCGAAATTTTTGAATCCGGGGAAGTCTTATTAAATAAATGATTGAAACAGTTCGCCGAACGTACTGATTAACTATAACGTACAACTGTAGTGCCTGTTTGAAGGAAGTATCTTTTGTATTTTTAACTGTTGACATGAATTTTCGCATCTGATTTATCATCATTGATGCACACGTTACATATTTCGCATTCTGTTCTGTTCTTTTTAAATAAAATTTTATTCTCGCATATATTCATCATTGAAAGTGAGATTTTTTTTGGGTAATGTATTTTTATATATATATTATAAAATTTAAGACCGTAATTTTAAATATATTTAAAAAATTGTTCAAAAATTTTTAAGGATTATCTTTCTCTCTCGTATCGTATAATGATATGGAATAATATAAATGTTTCAACATTCAATCGTACGAATAAATTAGTAAATGAAAATCTAACTTAACTTAAATATAATTCTTATCCAAGCAACAAAAAAGATAAAAATTAGGTTTGAAAAATGTTATTTTAATCGTTAAGTGCCATATTTTAATAGTCAAAGTGTCTGATAATCAGTGTTGAATGAGGATCAGTATGAGAGTTAGATTTTTTCACGATGGTTTTGAGTTAGTAAAAAAAAAAAAAAAAATAAATATTAAACTTTATTTATTTATTTAAATTCTAATGGGCAAATGGTTTCTAATAGATAAAAATTCACATGTCCAGAGTTTATAAAAATGCAAAATAATATAAATATAATATATATAATGAATAATTTTATCACAAATATTCTAAAATTATTATAATAATTGTCTCAGCGCTACGGTGATCTTGACGAATGCTGCCCGCTTGGCTGAGGTTCTCTCGTTTGGCCTTTTACAGCCGTCGGAGAGATATTATGAATGCAGATTGTTGGTTTTTAAAACGTATATTTGATTTGATGTGTATACAACTGTTGCTGTGTGGTGTCTCGTATGAACTGCGTGACTCGAATGAATGTGATAGACTTGAGTCCGGGAGAAGATGTCTCCGCTTCTAGACTCATGGAATGTCTGAATGGTTCTCCTCGACTGTCCTCGCGTTATATGACGAACCCTTATTGCGTGTCGAATTGTGCTTACGTGACTTGGCGCCAGCCAAGACGTCCTTTGTTTATTCTTTAAGAGACGTTCTTGGAATACTCTAACCCTACCTCTCAGGGTAAAATAAATGTCCCATCGATAGACATGTGCCAGGGTATCCGGTACTTCTCCGCAGGATAGAGTATTCTAAGAACCTAAATTATCCTGTTCTGATCCAGAACAATAATAATGAGTTAAAATAATAATGAGTTGGAAAATAAATCAATATGGTTCGTATGGGCTTGTGTATATTTTTGTAATCGGAACAGGGAATTTTAGTTCATTTCTAAAAAAAAAGTCCGTGATAAGTAACATAGAGAACGTATATCAACATAAAATGCTGGAGAAGTGTAAAAAAAAAAAATAATATTATTAATTATTTTAAAAAGAAACATCAAATCAGTAGTAATTAATTTGCGGAGTATTATTTCATAGTCTTGGTTATAATGCGTTGGACTTTCAAAACCTTGGAATCTTAGGATTCTTAGGAATTCATATCTTCTCTAAAAGTTTATGTATGTAGCCTAGTAAGAATGATAGCTTATTCCAGATGAAATAGTAGATGGAATAGTAGAACTAACACATCATCGTCGTGCTAAGAATGAAGATTCTGAAGCCTTTGAAAAAATGAGCAATAAAACCTATGGATTTATTAGTTTTATTAATAGTATTCAAAATAATTTAATGGTTAAATGAGAACCATCATCATGAATACCTACATCCTGCATTCTAAACTAAAATAGTTGAACTATTTATTATTAATCCTATAAGAATTTTATTCTTTTGATGACCCTTTTGTCCACATTTGAATGTATTTATTGCATCGGTATTTATTGCTCTTATAATTGTAAAAAAACTTGTGATCATCAACAAATAGCAAAAGTATAGCCTTAGTGAAAATGTTTGACAGATCATTAATAAATATTATAAATAGCAAAGGATCCAGATGAGACCCTTGGGGTACACCCGAGTTCGCCAGAATCGAACGCGAGTAAGAGTTACGAACTCATATGTAATGATGAAATAATCAATAAGACTAAGAGATTACTTCGAAATCCAAAGTTATGTAGTTTGTAGAAAATATCGTCTAATTCACTGATCAAAGATTTTTTATTTGTTGTTTGCTATCGAGACCATATGAAATATGATTATTGAAAATCGCCATATTTGCGACGGTCGAACTTCCTAAGAGCCAAATTGATAATTTGAAATAAGAAACTGCAATTTGTCTGCAACAAATTTGTCGTAGAATTTCACAAAGAAATTTATTAGAACAAATGATTTATCAGTAAAATAAACGCTGTAAAGCATAATACATAATTTATAAAATACAAAGGAGAAAGACAAGACAGAAATAATAAATTATGTACTTGTACAAATATTTCAGATTATTTATATTTTATTTTAAATTAGGACAAACATAATTTTTTAATATTTTCAGGTAATAATTACGATTCCAGATAACAATCACTTAAAACTTATAACAAAACTTATAACAAAAACAATTGTTCACTCATAACTTTAGTAGCAGGTATATCGAGAAAATGTTTTGCCGTTGATAAAATTGGCTACTCCATGTGATTACATTTCCACCAGTCAATAAGTTTTATATTTCTAATTTCTACCAGATTTTCTAATATCTTGTCTAAAGAAATTTATTAATTTCGATTTCATTGCGGTAATCAAAAAATTACATAATAACGATGAATTTTAAAATTTATACAAATAATGAAGAAAAACTGTACTTAAAATTGTATAATTAGAAACTTACCACGCTTTTGTATATGTAAAACATTGTTATATATTTTCCTACTGTAAATTAGTGTAATCGTTTTCGTCTTTGTGAATGTCCGAAATTATTTGAATCAATACCTCGATACTTTCATACTCGATAATTTTAATTTTTCTTTTATTGGTAGATAGTGAATCTAATAACATTGTAATAATATTCATATATTGTTATCTCGTATAATTGGTTCTATATATGATATGTAAATATATTTTATATACTTAATTAAATGTATAATAAATGTAAAATAAAATAAAATATTTATTTATTTAAATATATATATATATATATATATATATATATATATATATATATATATATATATATAATTCCATTTGTTTTTCTTATCGTTTTTAAAAAGTCGATAACGAAATACATATAGGATGTGCCATTTGAAATATCCCGCGCAATTATTTTCTAAACTGTTTATAAAAGAAAAAAATGTTTCAAGTAAAACTTGCTTGAGAGGAATGTCTTGTGATCACAAATCTTGGTCTAATAGATATGCTTTCGAGATTTCAAGGTGACGTACACGTTCGATATATTGTGTACTCCTATATTAAGAGGTACGAAGTTCATTTTATAGTTAATTATAATTAGGTGTTTGTGATCCATACTTAAACAGATGTAGAACTTCCAACATTCTAGAATTATAGTTGTTCTTGATTTTATCCACTGTATTATAATATTTACATAATAAGATATCAAGTGTGGCCTTGAACAGGAAAATGCGTTTCGCTGAAATTTTCCGGAGATCTATTGGTTTAGGATAAAACGGACGATTTTTTCCACGACTGAATGTTTTTTAGTCAGAAAATATATAATTCCTTATAAAAACTTGCCCAGTCAGTAACTATTGTAGCGCGTAATATTCTGGGTGCGAATAATTCGTACACTCTTTTGGACCTTTATCTCGATTTTGTTTCTCAAAAGTGAACTTCTCGAAACGAACTCAGCTCGAATTCTCTTTTCCGAACTGACGATTTTCTTTTTCCGAGGTTTTCATCAAGTCTCAATTTTTTTTCTAGATATTCCCAATTGGCTAAATTGCTTTTAGGTAGGTGACGCACTTTTTGCGCGGATGCAATTTCGTTGAAGACGACTTTCCCTTAATTGTTGATGACGCAGCTGGCTTTCTTCCGGGCCCAATTATACTTGCGAGCTTGGAAACTTAAGATTTACGACGCTCGTAAATGCTATTCTAGCTTTTCACTAAAGCGTGAAATGCAGATAATATTGTTCTACGTACTAAAAGAACAAAACTTGGCTTTCTGAATTCAAGCTTCGTCGACGCGTGTGTTGTAAATTCTCTTAACTGTCTCGTTCTAGAAAAATAACTTTCTCGAATATGTGGCTAGACGCTACATCACCGCCTTGCCAGTGTAAACGCTATCTTAACTTAACTTATTTACAATTTTATAACTCCTTATCTATATATAATCTTATGACTGCTGATCTATTTACAGTCTTAAAACTAATTATACCGGCTATTTACAACTTTACCCGCGGGCCTGCAGGAGGTCTGGGAATCTAACTCGTCTACTTGACTGAGTACGCACTTGTTCTTAGGTCGCAGTTTTTTGCGCCGTGTGCGTTGACATTTGCTCTTGTCTGCGTCTTTCGTCTTTGTTCTCTCTGAATATTAGATACTGTTGTATTTTTTTTACTCTCAATTTGACTACGTATATTTGTTCGATCGGGAAACAACAAAGAACGGGTCTTTATATGGAGTTTGCAGCGGTCCTTTAACATGTATAAGTACATGTGACGCTATCTTTCTTATTGTGAGAAGACACGTCGGTTTCGTTAAAAGTCTCGTCAACAATCTACATGCATTCATTTTCTCGTCTTCCTCGGCAGCTCGCGATTCATTTTGTTCCTTGTCAAAGTCCAGACGCACCAGCACGTTCGTATTTCGTTGCTCAATCGTAACGTTCACCCGCGACGATGTGTACGTCCACTTCTCCCTCAGGGGCCTCTTGCGCCTGTGCACAGGAATGCCGAGCCATACTATGCAAATTCGCGTGTGCCTGCATATGTTTGTATGTGTGGTATCTTGCATGGGGTTCTCAGTATAGGCTGTGCACGCAAGAGACCGAGCGTAGACTGGTGATCCCGCCTTCCCGCGGCCCCCGCTGGAAACCATTCACTCATGGAGGACCTTCGGGAAATTCCGGGTGAATGGGCTAAGTGGGTCACTTCCCGTATGGGACGGTCTACCAAGCTGATGATCCTTAAGTGGTGAAGCTTGGGTTTTTCCTTGTCCGCCGCATATTACAGCCGTGCGTGATCCTTCGCAGCTGGCTGGGTGGCGTTGGGTAGTTTTTTCGCGTATGCCCTAAAGGCGAAGACGCATATCTGGTGCCCGTGCGTGGGCCAAGATTTACATTAACTGTCCGTCTACTTCCTCCGAGTAATCCTTCATCGCGATCGCCACGTCTTTGTTCTGCTCGGAATCGGTATCTAAATGGTGGAAATAGAAGGTTGCGCAGTTCTTCGATTTTCTGTCGGACATATTAAAAGAGACTTCCTGAATTGTTCGGTGATGTTTCAGCCCAAATTGTCGTTCGATTGATCGACGTTTCCGGGCTGGCCGATCTGATCGCTGGCCGTCAAATTTGTTATCGGTACCGAGTCCATTATTATGTATCATTCTCTTCGTCCTCGCTTAGCTTAGCGACTTTCCTCAATATCAGTCTCTTCGCGCTGATCACCTAACGTGCTCGTGATACCATTAATTTCGTGAATTCCCAGTCCCTCGTGCGCCCATCACACAAAGCGGACATAATTCATCTTTGCGCGGGATCACCGTCAGTCGCGCGATATCCAAGAATATTCCGCGATAAACGGGTTGTATGGCGCGATATCCAAGAATATCCACGATAATCCTCACGGAGTCTGTCTTCATGGTAGCGATTCTCCCTATTGATGACAGTGACAGATTGTCCTGTCTAGCATTCAGCCGCGTTTCAAGTCGACGAACAATTCGAAGTGGCACAGGAAATTCGCGCCAATGATTGATTGGTTTCACCACTAAAACTCCGCATTGTTATGCTTGAAATGACAAGCAGCACCATTCGTCTGGACAATCCTCTTCTTCACCCAACTCCAGTACGTTCGTTGTTGCACCGTCGTGTTTTTGTTGCACGGTTGAATTTTCAGAGTGAGTTGAATCCTTCAATGAGGACTCTCGATGACAAGATCTTGAGTTCGGTTGTATGATACTCTTACTGAACAGTTCCCTGGCAGATGGACCACTCCAAACTCCATAATAAGTGTGGCAGATGTAAATTCCACTTTATTTACTCCATACCACTCCTTGATAGCGCGGTTTATATTTTTGCACCTTTGTCGTGTGCTTCGATTAGATTTATTTGGTCACTAATGTGCATCTGTGACTAAGGCTGAAGACAAGATCAGGTTTACGGATCGCATCACATGTTTTGAATTGGAGCTCATCGTGTATTGTGTCAAACTTCTTATCCAAGGCTAGTTTAATGACAAAATGGGAGCATTGTGCCTGTTAGCGCGCTCGGATGCGTGACGAGATCTTTTTCTTGGATAATAAGTGGACTGTATATTTTTATTTTTTGCACGCTAGTATGGATGGGACGTTAGTCCTCGCTTTTAATTTTACAGAGATGATCGACTTATAAGAATTCTTACTATATGTGACGAGCGTATTGATAAGACTGATACGAGTTTACTGCTTGAAAGTTCATATTCTTCTCTTCTCTTTGTTCTGGGGCCGAGGAAGGCCTATAAATCCCCTCGGCCCCCCCTACTCCAGGGCTGTCACATGGCTCGAAATTTAAACAAAGGCTAGCGTGAACGTCGCATGATATGTCCAAATATGGTCAGGCACGATTAGCCCTTGTTATTGTTTTTCGAACTACAAAAGTCGTTACGCCTGGTTCCCTGTTTTTGTTTCGAGCCGCAAAAACCGCTAAGCTGGCTCTTTGGCTGTTTAAGACGTAACGATGGTTCGCGAAGATTCTTTTCAAACCATGACCTAGGTAGTGGGTCAGTGGCAAAAAACGTGGAACGCTCGCGACCAGTGCCTATATCTGTATCCTCGTGAGTTCGGTGGCATTGCTGCAACACATGGGCAAGAGTCTCAACAGCAGCCAGGTCATCTGACTATCTAGGCATTGCGTTAATTCTGAGTTTGACTAAATTAACAAAGTCTCTTCCCTGATAATTTCCTGTAGTACATTGATGTTGTTGCGGAGTTTTTCCCGAGTCTTTAAGACCACGTCCGTTGATTGAACTGTATAACAGTTCTCTCCACCTCCTGTCCAACATACAGGTGTTATTCTACATTTTACCACTTTTCGTCGACAATGTTTCGACGGGAAATGCCCTCGCCGCCGGGATATTTTTCTTTTTTATAAACTGAAGTATGAAGTGATAATGAAATTAATTGGATGGGCTAAAGAAACCCAAGGATTTCGGGTAGGTGACGAAGGTAGAAGGTTATGCATTTCGTCTCAGAGTCTGCCTAGACTCATCAGTGGGGCTGATGGCAGCGACCCCCTAACTCCCGACGCTTGTTGTAACTATCCGTTATGCTGGACGGTCATCCATCCTAGCGGTGTTCCACACGCTGGTTGCTTAATATCGAGATCGCTGGGACTTCGACGCTAGGCGCACAGCCACTTGCGGCTTGTGCTAACATGTGTTTGTCAAATTGCCGAAGTGACGAAGACTGAAAACGAAAAAAGTCAGTTTCTGAGGAAAAAAGACATGTGCAGCAAATCGAAACAATTTTTTATTTCAAAGTTTATTTTATATTTTAATGTTTTTATTATTGTTTTAGCATTATTTATTAGTATTTTAGCATTGTACTTTAGTATTTAGTATTTTACACTATTTTTGTATTTACTATTTAGATTTTAGTTTTTAGCACTATTTTAATATTTTACTATTTTTATTATTGATTTACTGTTTTTATTATTACTTTTGTTCTTTTTATTACTTTTTTCCATTGTTTCTATTTGTTGTTTCCATTTGTTGACGCAATGTCTTCATTGCCAACGAGCAATCTTTCTTTGTCTTCTTTCGCAATAATACATAAATGATAAATACATAAATAAAAAATAATAAATATCACTTTAGTATTCATGTGATTATTATTTGTTCCTATATGCTCCCAAATGTTCTTATATGAGTCGGGTATCTATGTGTTGGTACAATATGAATGAGGACCTGGGTTTCAACCATCACTTTGTGTTAGTACAGTATCGGTGTGTCGTTCGGACGACCCTAAATATATATTAGTGGAATATCCATGTGAGTCAAAAGTGACTCTCGCACAGCAATCTTCAGTCGGAAAGTTAAAGGCTGCAACCCTGGAGCCCTCCGCCCGGAACATTCCCGTTCTGAGAGTGCAGGGCGATTGACCCCTCGTTCCCCAACGGTGCACTCGTACGGCCAGCCTGCCTAGGCCCAGGTTCCTTTCACCAATCTCTTTAGCAGTCGTAACGTGCCACCATTGCATGACAATCCACCACCACTACTACTACCACTGACACCAACGCCGTTATTGGCACTGTTATTATTTTTTTGGCCACTACTACAGTCGCAGTGTTCGTTGATAGTTCCACTGTCGTCGGCGATAACACTACTACTATCACCACCACAGACTCAACGCAACGACCGCAGGTATTGACAACGTGAAAATAAGCAGTTACTATGTCTCGCGGAAGGCTGAGCCATTTCCTTACCGTCAAGCGCGTCATTGAGTCAATTTTCTTTAGTCTACTCAGAGTAGTGTTCCCCAAGACCAATAGGTGGTAGAGGCTTAGTAGCACTATAACTCGAAGAGCGAATAGCCTTTGTTGAGGTTTTAAAGGCGCTTTAAAGGTTATTATTTCCAGTGTATCACTAAGGTGTTTTTTCGGATTAGCGGAGGTGTGTCTCTCAGGTGTAAACGGGATTCCCAGATATTCCCATTGGCTTTCGCGCTGCCCAAGGCAGGTGAATCGAATTTCAGAGTCCACCACAGACTTTTTCAAATGCGGTACGTTCCTGATGGCCAGAATGAAGGTCTTGGTGACGTTAATTAAAAGTCCACACTGTGCCAGGAAGTCAGACGCCGTGTTGATCGTCTGTTGAAAATCACTAGGTGTTGAGGCAATAAAAATTAAGTCATCTGTAAAAGCAAATGCGTTGAAATGGTCTTCAACAATACAAACGCCAATCTCTGACGGTATGAGATTGAAGAGTCTATCGATGACCATGTTAAAAATTATAGGAGACAAGGGGATCTCCTTGTTTAACTCCACACGACGGGCTGAATTCGTCGGACTTCCAGCCGTCATAGGTCAGATGTGTAAGGCTACGTTTGTAGCTGTCTATGATATAGCTGATCATAAGTTTCATACACAGAGTCTCCTCAATGGTCTTATGTGACACAGAGTCAAAGGCTATATAGTAGCTATTGTAGCGCGTGATCCTGGGTGCAAATAACTCGTACACTTTTGGGCTTTTATCTCTGTTTTGTTTCTCAAACTGAAGTGGACTTCTCGAACCGAACTCAGCTCGAATTCTTTTTTCCGAACTGATGATTTTCTTTTTCATCAAGACTCGGTTTTTCTCCTAGATACCTAATTGGCTAAATCATTTTTAAGCTTTTGTTAATTAGGTTGCGCACTCCTCGCGCTCGTGACACTAAAACCAGTACCAAAAAACTATTAATCAAAACGGAACACAACGGTCTAGAGTCACTCGGGGACAGTCCCGAAGAATAAAGCATAAAATACAAAGTACAAACAAAGAGAAATGACGTGTAGGAAAATAAAACAACGGATCCAACAAGTAGCTCCAATACAATAGAACACACTGCGCTGTATGATACAGAATTAGAAAAAAAAAAAAAGACAAATTATAGAGCAAAGAAAGGCTAAATCCTGCACCGACACTAATAACAAAAAGAATGAAACCGAAAACAGAAACTCCCAGAACCCCAATACAACAAAAAGCACAAAAGCTCCATCATACGAAGAATTGTTACAACAAAATAAAAATCTAAACAAAATAATAAAAGACCTCTTAAAATGCGTGGAAGATATCACAAACAAAATCAACGACAAGAGAACCCTTTCTCAAAAAATAGAAGCATATGGAAGACATAATGGAAAGTGATGAGGAGAAAGAAAACGAACGTCTATGGACCACAGTTTCATCGCCCAGAAAGCTGCGAGGCAGCAAACAAACAAACTCGAATGATACTCAACTACAACCATCAAGAAGACAGGAGGCCACCCAGAGACTAATCATATCTTCACCAATCACCCCAGCCCCAATTCAATTACAATTACAACTCGATACATCTTCGAACAACAACCTGAGCAACAACAATCAAATCAAACCCTCACCAATAATTCTCCATGAAAGCTCACTAAAACAAACAGTAAACATACTAGAAAAGAAAATGAAAGACTTTTACATAAAACGAATAACTAATAACAAATAGGTTGCAAGATACTCAAGCAAAACAAAATCCAATTTCTTACATACACACCGAAAACCGAAAAAAGCCAAACCATTCTTTTAAAAGACCTGAAAGGCGATTTCGATACTGAAATCGTTCTCCAGAAGCTAATAAAAAAGAACATTGAAAATTTAAAATTCGTATAAGTAAAAAAGTTCAGCACAAAAGAATTCGTAATAGAGAATAGATCTCTCCTAATATACATTATACAACTATCGGACAGCAACATAAACAGTTTAAAATAGATCAGAACACTACCACACATTTACATAAAATGGGAAAAGATCGTAAAGAAGGACCGCATCTAATGCATAAAATCAAAGAATTGGTCAAAGAATTGGCCATATACTAGCTTCAAACTGCAAGCTGGAATACCGTTGTATCAATGGCAACACTCTCCACAACCCAAAAGAATGCTCTCGCAACAGGAAACCCCAGCCTGACTCTCAACCTTACTCCATCAACTGCAAAAGTTTTGGATATCTCGCCTCATACAAAAGATGTCTGAAACTAAATGAAAACTAAACTCAAACAAAAAATTGAACAAAACAGCAACCGGACAGAGAAGGAAAAAAAAACAACAGATTAAAAATAGTCAGGAAACACAATAGCAAAGGAAAAACCTAGGGGAAACAGTCGCACACACTATCTCAACTCCGCAAACTCAAAACATATTAATAGAGCAAATAAAAACAATCATAGAAACAACGGTACAAATCCAGTTTCCAGATCCATCAACGTACTCCAGTACAAAACAATATTGGCGCACTAAAAATACCCAATTCAGATACAGACCTAATTATAAAAGCAAACTTAAAACGGGACAAATTACAAACAAACAAAGATAAAAATCTAATCACTTCAGAAACGCAAGACAAACTGAATATACAAAAAATTAATTAATAACTTTGTACATATAAAAAGTTATATTTTTTTATTGTATTAACTCCGAATATCAATTGCACTAACGAAATATAAGAAAAGATTAATATTTAGGTTCAGATGAAGTGTCTTATCGCTTCAAAACATACACAGAAACACCAACTACACTTCCCGGAAAGAGAACGTAGTAAAGCGATACTTTTCATTTTGAATAAATTTAAGCAAATAAATTTGATATCAATTTAAAGCTAACATATCCGAGATCAGTATATACAAAATCATGAAAGTAGTTTTTGGTACTTTTTTAAAAACTCAAATTAATGTTGATAAAGAAATGAAATTTGATTGTTAATATTTAAAAAAATTATTCTGCAAGGTTTTATAACGCAAAATTATAAAAATCAAAACAATTCAATAAACATTTAATAAACTACACATGTGTTAAGGCCTCCAATGACGTCGATAGCGAAATGAAGATACCAGTTTGTCATTGATTTTTCGATATCTCAGAGTAAAGCTGGAATCGTACAGAAATCTGATATATTTGCCATAACCAAACTCTATCGAATCGTGGATTAATTTTTTGAATGATTCTTAGAGAGAATAACCTCTCGCTGGCTGTGAGCCTGTTTACAAAAATTGGCTAGCCGGTAATAGCTAATTGAGCCGATTTTGATTGTTCTAAGGTAATCCGTTAAAATGATGTGAATCAAAATATCGATCGAAGGAGTACTTGAGGACATAAAATGAATAGACCCGCCGGTCAGCGACCGAAGTTGACAACAATAAAAGCCCCCGATACAATAATCACGATGGAGCGCAGTAGATGTTAGAACTTCTTGTCAAAAAATGAACGAATTGTTATCCGTGGTAAATATAAGACAATAAATTTCTTCATATCGACAAAACATCCTGAACCGTTCTTTGTCTATCAACAAATTATATTTCATAAAAACACATATTTCATATTATCTATGTATATATTGCAACCGTTTCGCAATGCACTAAAAAACGGAAGTCACTATTTAAAATTTAGTGGCGACATGCATAATACTTCCGAAGGACTTGCTAATTATCGCGTCGATGTAAATTGAGAATTCTTTATGAATTCTTCGACCGTTGAAGTTAATTCAAAATACGTTTCTTTGAATATTTTGCGTTCTGATTCATGTGCCGTTGTTGTATCTGTTTCGTAGACTAACAATTCAATGCCAGTTACTGTACCGTATTGAGAGATTGAAGAAATCCCTCAATGTTTGATTCGAAACGTTTCTGTAAAGCCGCGATCGAACAAGAGTTCCATGACTCATCGAAATACCACTTAAATCGCGTGAGTGCTACTTTAATTATTCCCAGTTCGAAGACTAATGTTTCTAATTCTGTATCCATATTAGTCTCTAGTCACCAAATTAAAATGCTTACGGAAGATGTGAAAGAGATCAGTGGTGCTGATGTGTCCGCGAATCTGTTCCCAAAACTTTTGCATTGATTGTTGGCTTCGTGTTAACTTGCCGTTGAAGTTAACTTGTCCCGAAGTCAGAGTAGGAGTCCACCTGAGTACTGCGAACGCTTTACCTGACGGTTGCTAGATCCCTCGTGTGTCTTTAGGCGCCCCCCAGGGGTTGTGGAGTGCTGTTTGCACCCTGCAGTACGGGAATTAGCGGTCCCGGGGTGCCCGAGCTACTCTACACTGCATTTGCCGCGAGTCGGTGTCGTATGGCCAAATGACTCTTATGCGGCTAGGTCTCCTTCTAGAAGGGAGGCCGTCTGCCTGTACATGCCTTAAAGCGTATATACTTGTACTTGCACAAACGCATCAATGGTTTAGAACGGAGTAATCGGGCTGGTCTAGCACCCCCGATTTTGTGTGTAGAATAGTTGCCTGCTTACGCGGCACGATTCTATCGAGCTCCTCAGAGGCCTTAATCTGAGGCACGGGAAGTAGCGATCCCGGAGGTACCCGAGGCGGACTGTGCATATACACGTGGGCCGCATATGTTTGTATGTGCGGTATATATATTGCATGGGATACACAATTCGTGCACGCAAGAGGCTGAGCGTAAGCTGGTGACCCCACCTCCTCGCGGCCCCCGCTGGAAACCATTCACTCGTGGAGGACTTTCGGGAAATTCCGGGTGAATGGGCTAAGTGGGTCACTTCCCGTATGGGACAGTCTACTCTTCCGATGATCCTTAAGTGGTGAGGGAGGGATTTTTCCAGGCCCGCCGTCTATAACATCAGACGTGACCCTTGCGGTGGTCGCCGGCCACACCAAGGTTGGCACTTGAGCTTCTCTCTGAGGCTAATTGGTAGTTCCCCTTGTGGGAGCGCGCTGACTGGGCGTATCCCGGTCCCACGTCCGTGGGGGCCGTGCCTGGTAAGGCTCACGCTAGGTACAGGCACGTAAAATCTTCTCTCTTGGTTGTGTCTTTAGGCGGCTTGAATGAATCACATTCAATCCGCGTGTTTGTCACAGATCTTTAAATCATTTCGCATTTTGTTCAATATTATGAACAAGAATATAACAAGAGTAAGGTTTTCCCTGATTCCGATCGCGCTTAGATCCGTCCTTTTAGACGACGAGTATTGTCAGTGATTTAATGCACAATGGTAGAGCACCCAGAATTGTTCGCGGGCAGATATATGCCTCCTGTATACCTTTTTTGAAACATCAGATAAAGCTCTGTTTGCAACGAAGTCCTCATTAACAAAACAAGAAAAAAGAAATAAGATAAAACTCAAGTCTCTTCTTTCTTCAAGCTCTTTAGTATGGTTTTTTGCCGTTCTAGCACCTTCTCTCTCGCCTCTATATTTTTACTTCCCAAACTAATTCTCACCATCGATAATTCAGGGTTCTAATTCCACCAAAAATACAATCATTGAATCTGTCCACAATATTATTTGATCGGTTAGCATTTTTAAGATTTTCAGTATGTTAATAGGACAACCGTGCATAGCTCAATCCGAGGCAGTGTTTGTGATTTGATGGACGCTACCCGGGATTTTGAAGAAATGAGATGTACGGAGATGCAATCTGAGTGGTTAGTGGATCTCAGGTGTACGCAGCTGCCTTTTAACTGGTGTCGCAGAACCCGTGTACCCGTGTATCGCGTTGTCTTTTACTATTAGTCGCGGAATGGTTAATTCTTGTAGTTGGATTAATTGTGACTTAAACTGATACCAAGTGTGGTGTGTAAATGAAGGGGAATTAACTCGTCCCATCCGATTTCCAATTTCCAAGGCTTGCAAAAAGAGCTTTGCCTTGATAATTACCGGTTCGAGTAAGTCAAATAATTGCGCGATATGTAATAACATTATGCGTTTGGTTACCCTTTGCGAACATTGTAATATCACCCTATATCTACAACAAACAGATTTTTTGTACTAGAAGAAATGGAAAACAGTGAAGTGGTTATGGACACAACTCCAATAAAAGTTCTCTCTCCACCACTTATATTTCTTGATGTCATTGACATACAAACCATGACAAACACGCTATCAATTGTAATTAACAAGTATATAGTTCAAAAGCCAGTAATGATAGAGTAAAGATAATTCCTAAGACACCTAAAGCATACAGGGACATAGTAAAAATTCTAAAAACTAAGAACGCAAGATTTCATACTTTTCAGCTTAAACAAGAAAGAGCTTTCAGGATTGTTTTGAGATATATCCATCACTCTGTGGATACAGAAGTATTGAAAGAAGAACTACTTAAACATGAAGTAACGAACATAACAAGTATTAAACATAACAAAACGCACAAACCACTTTCATTGTTCTTCATCGACTTTAAGCAAAAAAAACAATAATATGGATATCGTTAATGTTAAAAACTTAATGAATTGTATAGTGGAAATAGAGCTCCCGTACAAGAAAAGGGAAATAATCCAGTGCAAAGGATGTCAACAATATAGACATATTCAAAGATACTGTATAATTTTCTTTATGTAAAATGCTCAGAACTGCATCCTAGTACATGCACAAAATCAGTAAACACTTCAGCTAAGTGCATTCTCTGCATCTCTAAGTGATCACTCTGCAAATTACAGAGGCTGTCCAATACACAAAGAATTGCAGCAAAAGAGATTTCCAAAACCAAGGGCCAAAAACTTACCCAACGACCCAACAGTAAACATCCCTGGTACATTAAACGACGTCTAACATTCTATCCATCGGTACACATGCTGTTCAGGCTGTAAAGCATAACACTAGAGTACAACCTACCGAAGACAGTACTACACAATAAAACTTTAACTTTATACATACAAACTCATTCGCCAAGCTAGAATAAATACTTGTGAAACAAAATGAACAAATCAGTAATATGATATCCCTCTTGACAACTCTAGTAACAAAATTAGTAGCAAATTCATGATTAATAAACCTATACGCATTGCTCTATGGAATATAAATGGGTACATGCAACGTAAAAACTGAGCTAGAATCTTTTCTTATCAGCCAGGATTTACACATAGTACTGATCACGGAAACCCATTTCACTAATGAATACTATTTAAAGATTACTATTAAAGACTATGAAACATACACTACACATCACTCCAGTGGAAAAGTACATGGCGGAACTCCCATACTAATAAAGTCCAATGTAACCTTCCAGTCTACAATCAAGAACACCTACAAGCAACTAGCATAATAATACAAAACCACCATAATCCCATATCAGCTGTATATTCCTCTCCCCTCCTCCCCCAAGCACAGTACATGAAATGAGGATTTTGAGACATTCTTCTCAACATTAGGCAACCGATTTTTAGCAGGTGGTGACTTCAACGCCAAAAATATCCTCCTGGGAATCAAGAATTATAACTTCAAGAGACAGATCACTTCTCAAATGTATGCAAGCGTGTAAATTAGAACAGTATAGTTAGCGAGTACTGGAAAACCCACTTATTGGCCTACAGACTAAAACAAAGTACCAGATTTATTGGACTTCTTTATCACCAAAAGTATTTCATCAGAGTATATTCAAGTCCATTCACAGTTTGATCTCACATCAAACCACTCTCCAATTATTGCTGTTCTGAACATTATAGTTTAGAAAAAAAGCACACCTTCTATCTGCAACAAGTACACAAAGTGGACTCTCTTCCGTAAACATCTTGAAGCTAAAACTGCAAATCTACGTCTTAAATAGGAAAAATACATAGAGGATGCAATAGAATACCTTACTTATCATATCATTGAAGCGGCCAGATTTTCAACTCCTGAAATCCATTCTCACTCTCTCAAGGACACCTATCCGAACCACGTATTCAATTAGATTTCCAAAAAATGGAAATTAATAAGAACATGGCAGAATTATAAAACACCCGACAATAAGAGGGAATTAAATAGAGCGATCAGAAAACTCAACCGCTTATTATCCCTGTTCAAGAATGAATCCGTCAATCGATACATGAGCAGCCTGTCTCTCTCCGAAGCTACTGACTACTCTCTTTAGAAAGCAAGCAGAAGAATATCAAAGCCGTAAAAAAGAATTCCCCCTATCAAGAACCCACTAGGTAACTGGGCCAGAAGTCCCCACGAAAAGGCAGAAGTTTTTGGCTCACATTTTACTGAAGTCTTCAAACCTTCCCCTTTTAGCTCTCAAGATTTTACAGCTGAACTTCAAGAATACTTACAGGCACCTTATCAACTCTCTCTTCCCATTGCACCATTCACCTTTCAGGAAGTTAAACTAATGATAACCAATATAAACCCCAAAAAGGCCCCGAATCACGACCGAATAACCGGCAAGATAATCAAGGAATTACCGAAGAAATGCATTTCGTTATTAATTTCAATCTTTAATGCAATACTACATCTAGGTCACTTTTCCAACCAGTGGAAAGTCTCCCGTATCGTCGTAATAAACAAACCTAGAAAATCAGAGCATGAAATAGCATCATACCGTCCTATCAATCTTCTACCAATCACCTCGAAACTATCTGAAAAACTATTTCTTATTCACCTGGAACTTATATTGACAGATTCAGATATCATTCCCGAACACCAATTCGGATTTAGAAGACACCACTCAACTTTACAAGTTCATAGACTGGTAGAATACATAAGGACAGACCTAGAGGAAAAAAGATACTATTCTGCAGTTTTCCTGGACGTCAAGTAAGCAAAGTTTGGCACGACGGCTTATGTTATAAATTGAAAAAAAACTATTTCCACACCCATACTTTTACAGTTCTACAATCTTACCTAACCAATAGAAAATTTAAACTCAAATTTCAGGATGTAATCACTCCAGTCTACAACATCCATTCTGGTGTGCCCCAGGGAAACATCCTAGGACCGATATATTATCTCATCTATACCTCGGACATACCAGCTACTCCAAATGTCTTAAGCCATGTTTGCAGACGACACAGCAGTCATGGCCTCACACAATATTTCCCTAGAAGCAACCAAAGTTTTTCAGAAGCATCTGGACAATATCTAGCTGGCTCAAAAATTGGAACATACAAGTAAACGAATTGAAATATAACCACGTGACCTTCACTTTACGCAAGCAAACATGTCCTTGGCATGGAACCATCCTTCCCGAACACGTGCGAAACACGGGTCCGCAAGATCACCCAAGACGGCAATGTGCATCCGCCCTTCGTGCCCCACCCTGGGCCTGCGATTTTCCGAAGCCGAAGGAAAGTGAACCGAGAGAGCGTCCGTGCTTTCCTTCGACTTGCAAGTTAGAATTAGTTTGACTTCCGAGCAATAAGGTTCACTCTCTCGCGACACAAAACTACCACGAAACCCCCTGATATTTCAGCGCGCGAATACACATACATTCCACTTATCAAACAAGATCTTGCCACGCTACACACGCACGCGAACAATGTATTTACTTTTTATACCCTGTATCACGCTACTATTTTTACTTATAATTCCCTCTTGAGGAACTGATAAAAATTCGTGAATGAATAAAAAAAAAAATTCTGTTGGTGTCTTCAGAAATAGCAAAATCAGCCGTAATGGCAGAGAAATTATTAGAAAAAAAAAAAAAAAAACGGGACAGGAGTACGTTGCAGTCGTTGGACTGTAGTCGTGGGCTCTGAAGGAGGTAAATTTTAAAGCAATTGAGAAGAAAGACAAACCGATGTTAAGCAAAAAAAACATTAAAGCTTGTGTAGTTTTTGCGAAAAAATATATGCATTGGTCAGTAGAAGATTGGGGACGAGTCGTATGGTCAGATAAAATTAACAGATTTTTATCTGATGAGCGACAATGGGCCTGGAAGTGTGAATCGCTACAAAAGCAACACGTAAATGAAATCGTAAAATTTGGAGATGGATCTGTTATACTCTGGGGGTGTTTTACAATGTATGGTGTTGGTTCATTGACACGTATTAAGGGCAAAATAAACCAGTATATGTACAAAGAAATTTTAGATATAAAATTACGTGAAACAATAGAAAATATGCCACTTGATGAAAGAAATATCGTGTTTCAGCACGATAGAGATTTGATATGTGCCCAAACACATGGCAAAAAGCGTGCAAGAATGATTGAAATTGCAATCACTTCAGATTCGGGACTGGCCAGCTCAAAGTCCAGACCTGAATCCCATAGAAAATCTATGATCAATACTCAAAAAATTACGGCATAAATATGATTCCCTGTCCAAGAAATCTCGACAAATTATGGGAAAGAATTGAAGAGCAGTGGTATGCAATTTCTCTAGGAGTATGTAAAAATTTAGTGGAGAATATGCCCAGACGAATTGCAGCCGTTTTAAGTGCAAAAGATTTATGTAAGTAAGGCTTATAACAAAGTATTAAACATTTATAAAACTCTAATTTTGTGTCATTTTTTGGATGGCGCATAATTGAGTCACAACAAAAATTATGTTACTGCTAAATTAAAGAAAATGTTGTAAAAAAAGTTTGTTATAGTAAAGTAAGTGTTAATTAATATATGTAACAAGTGCCTTTCGTTCCTTGTAATATGTAAAAAAACTATTATTTTCTACAAAAACACATTCATTGGTTCAATTTTGCTCCTCAGTGTATGTCGGCTCCGATTAACAATTCGATGAGTTTCTCATTTAAAAATTCCGGATCAGCTGGAACTGGAATGTTCTTTTGTTTCATAACTAAGTTCGGAGCGTAGCCAGTAATGAGTTCTGTTGTTAAACAGGATAACCACGACCTGAAATTGCTGACACGCGAATTTATATTAACCTTCCTCATCATTATCCTACTTCACCGACGAACGAATTCGACGACACACGATTAACAGACTAGAACATACGAACCCACAATTGGTAACCACCGTTTGATCGTCTTGTAATAACGGAAGTTTGCGAGATGTGATTCATACGTAGAGTAAATTCGACTAGCTGAAAGTTCAATGGCAAACCGAGATTCAACTCGACTAGCGGAAAGTTCAGACCGAAAATTCGTGAGTGTCCGAGTTGGAATCATTTTAACAACACCTACATAATCTACTTCCCCACAAGTTTATTAACGTGACTATTCCCCATTTTTCTTTACAAAGAATTATACCGAATCTGACTGAGAATTAAAACGTTTACTATTCGCGAAC
Source organism: Melipona bicolor (assembly GCA_030673865.1). NCBI lineage: Eukaryota > Metazoa > Arthropoda > Insecta > Hymenoptera > Apidae > Melipona > Melipona bicolor. The sequence goes on along the minus strand of JAHYIQ010000033.1, from coordinate 2,383,107 downwards.
CTGCTTCGTTTCTAGATAACAACAAACAGAGCAGGTTTGCGAGTCACTTACCATTTTGACACATGATGCTTCTGATTTTGTAGACATAAAACGGAAATATTCAAGGAAATATCCAACGGAAAATATAATGTTATAAACTAAATCAGAGTTTAGAGCGTGAAAATATTCGGCATTCTGTGCGCTAACAGATTATTATCAGTAATGTTATGATCTGTCAATATTTGTGAAAATTGTTGAATAAATTTTTTTGCAGCAGATTTGTTCGCATCGTCACTTTCATCGTAGATATTTATAAGGCGTGGATTATAATTTTTTTTAAATTGCCAAAATTTAAGCCTTTATTTAGTGTGAAGTTGGATGTTGGAAGACTTGCAGTACTTTTATATTTTTTACCAAAATATTGTCGGTTATTCGATCTTGTACCAAACGACATTGTCAGAACCACAAATACAATTCTTTATCTAAATCAATAGATGTGAATGAACACATTCTTTGCAGTTTAGAATCTTCGTCCGCAATTGTATCGACAAAGTATTTCGTCAAGTACGTCTTATCGTTTGATACTTGATGTTATGCTCACGTGCAAGATTATTTATATTTTCTCCAGTATCTAATTTATTTGATCTGCAATATTCAGTTGCTTACTAGAACTCGAATCAGTCATTTGATTAAAATGTAAAGATCACTGTACTTGATTCCTAAGAATTAAGAGTCACTCACTCTGATAATTTGTGAATTGAGAATTGTCTGTCTTTCTCTTTTTTCTGTCTTTCTTTCTGTCCATGATGTCCTCTTTTATATCAGAATTTTGTGTTACCTTTTCTACTTAGGATTTTGAGGAGTTGTGGAGCGGAAGATGTGTTATGATAATCAGGAAGTGTCGCGTGCCGACCCGAATTTACGCAATGAAATCGCAAATTTGATCGGTAGCTTGCTGACCTTCAACACGAATGAAGGTCAGCCGGTTCAATTATAGATTGGATGGAATTTGAATGTATAGGATTTGGAATGGCTAGGAATTGTGATCGTTTGGATTGAATTGGAAGGATTGGAATGATGGAAGGCTGATGATAAGGACTGATTCGCACGATAAGAGAGCTTGTATGATTCGATCCGCACCATTAGAAGATTGCTAAGAAAGAACTGATCTGTACTGCCCGAAGGTTTCTAATGAACTGGTCTGCACTGTACGAAGGTTTTGAAAGAACTAATCTGCACTGTACCGTATGAAGGTTTCTAATGAACTGGTCTGCATTGTACGAGGGTTGCTAAGGAACTGTCCTGTACGAAGAATTCGTTTGAACGTGGCTCGTCTTTCCTTACCGAATTTCGAAAGTTCTCGAACGTTTTAAATAGGAGACAAACAAGCAAAAAAGGATCACGCGATTGTTCGGTAACCAATCAAACGATCGCGTGATGACAAACAATAGATCGTTGAAATGACTCATCCTCGAACATTCGAGAACGCCGGAATTTGGCGAAAACAAGCAAAAAGAGGATCATGCGATCGGCACTTGGCCAAAAGGCCTATAGACGAGACAATAGGCCTATCCCGTCTAGCGTACCCGGTGCTACCGACTGCGTGTTGGTTGATCGTGTGCGCATACGGCGCGAAATCTAAACAAGTACCGCCCGGCTTACTGGCCCTCGTCTGTTCGGTAAGACCGAACAGGAAGTATGAGGAAGGTTTCCAAAATATTTCATTACCATCCATGATGATTTGGATGAGATGGCAGTTCCATTATCTGTCTCATTGCTTGCATAATTTTTTGGGTACCTGTCATACTCCCTATGTGTCATATGCCCTATGACCAGAAGCCATCCCACTACTTTCAAAATTATAATAATAGCTCATATAAATACAGCCCAACAAATAAAGTCTTCGAAATCTTGAATTTGCATCTTTATTCTGTCTGACCTTGTCGCGCACCTGTTTTTTTTAGAAATTCAATCTCCTACCGTGACAAATTTTGGCGATTGCCAGGATAAGAGAAATCGTTAAGAAAAGAAATTCTACAAACTCTACAATGTGTTTCTACGGATATACGAGCAAGAGGACTACGGTCTAACGAATTTCCACGATTCACCGCCTGAAGAATCGTGTATGAGCTAGAAAAAGCGAAAACTACAATCTTTAGTACCAGTTATGACAGGTACAAATTTTAATTTTTGAAATATCCAAATTAACGAAAATGATGCAAGAAGGAAGTAGCGATAACACACTACGGCTATTGCTGAATGAACTAAACAAACTCGAACAAGGCATCAAGAACCTTCAACGAAACATTGGTCAAAGAAAATACCAATAGAGCGGACGAAATTAAGGAACTAGCGCACAAATTAAATATCCAAACTTATTCCGCGTGACTAATGATTCAGCACCCACAATGAGATCGCGACGGGCAGCATCTGATTATCAGAGCGAAGAAGAAGAAGAAGAAGAAGAAGAAATACAAGAAAAATGCGTCATCTACGGAACAGCACGCGACAACTCAAACTTCAATGAGACATCTCAACTCTAAAAACCCGAAAACATTGTCCGAATAATCAAACCATTGAACTAATACTAACGATATGCGAATCGAAAATTTCATCGAAAAAGTCGGATATGCCAGATGTCAATACTCTAACAAACGTTTTCTATTAGAACTAATACTTGCTGAAAAGATGATAGGACACGCCGAAAGAAGCTTACGATATTTACGAATCACCATCTACGAAGAATTGTATGACGCACTACGATAATTACATTTATAAATATAATTTTTCTATCGGACAGAGAAATGTTGTACTAAGAATTCCATTATCGTCTGCTATACTTGTTCAAGAGCCTGACACTCACCACCGCTGTCATTCCGGTCAGCTCTCCCCTGGTTGTCGTGCTCACGACGACTATCACCACGACGACGTGTGGTAGGCCCAGCACCTTGTAATGGCCCTCTTCATGAGTCTTGTTCAACATGTCTTGCCTCTAAATGAAATAGTCCTCCCCGACGCTCGTAGGATGAATGAATGTCGGTGCTAGTATCACCAAGGTTGTTGGCCTTCCGTGTTGTAATGTAAACATAACTTAACTTGTGATTTGTAATTTATAATTTGTAGCTTAACGTATAATAACTTGAAGGTTTGTTCTTGTCTTGTCTTGTCTACATCAGTGGCTTGACTCTGATCGAGGCCTAGTTTCGGTCTCGACTCCGATCTTGTTTCTGCTTCGTCTGTGCTGTTTTTTTTTTATCTTTGTTTTATGTTAGATTTATTGATCTCATATCTTAAGTGTAATTCTAATTTTCTTTTCTTTTTATTGTTGGTTCTATGCGTACCTTCATTTATATTACATTTTGTTCTATTTTTTTCACCGTGGTGTGTTTGATTGTATGGAATGTAATGCGTTTTAAACTGGTGACAATGCACATACGTTTGATAGTTATTTATCCATATTAGCATTCTAAACTGGCCAGAAAGTCATCTGTGAGAAGATCTACTATCCCGCCGGAAACATTGACTGTCAGAAATAAAGGCCTAGTAATTAGTCTTTTTTGTAATCAGTTGTGTAGTGTCTGTATTTTTTGTACGAGTACCTGTATCTTGCTGCTGTGATAATTATCATGGGAAAGAACAAACAAGCGCAACGAATCAAAACTAATGCAATGGCACAGACGAGGTATACCTCGTATATTTTTTGGATTTCATGAGCTTAATTTATTGTCTAGTTTTAATAGCATAGTCTTACCAGAAAACAATAGTTAAGGCGATACGAATAATAGGATTTCTTTTTGAATTACATTTGAAAAATTTCGGTTGCAATCATGTTTTCATTGATAAAAATGATGCATGATGCATGATCTACTGTAGAGCGGGTGAGGACCTAAACTCTTAACAAACTCTGGGAAGCAGCGACGCCGATCATGTTTGGTAAGAGTTAAGGCCCTCACCCGTTCTCAAAGACTCATCGAGGTCTTTATATGTGGAGGAAAATGTTCTTTGTCCTCCAGTATATCTACGGGACTTTAAAGAAAAATTAACACTTAGCTAACTCTAAAGTTAGGCTCTAATACTCTAAGTATAACACTTTTAATATGAAATATCAATATATATAACCACGTATGATTATAATAATGAAGGGGTATTGGAGGAGCACAAATTAGAGAGTTAGAGTTCAAGAGAAACAATGCCTTTATTCGTCTTTTTACTTGGTATATGTATGACTTCATGAGGTAAAGGAGGGGTATCTCAGGTTTAGTAACATTTGCTGATTATTGGGTTGGCTTCTGTGAATCAATAGTGGCCCCACGAAACATTCCCGCGAGAGTCACGAATGATATATACCGTGTGATATGCACTCAGATGGCCATTTGCTTGTACGCGCCGCAGAACTTTGTTCCCATCCTTAAAGAGGTGCCAGGACGAGATGATCACCCCATACAAGATCACTGACCTAATCATGTCGATATAGAGGCGAGGTACTTTTTTTTCGGCCCTTCGATGTTAGGGAGCAGTCGGCTCAGGAGTGCTGCAATTCCTTCCATTCCAGATACTAGGCGGTTGAAATGCGCCCTGAAATTGAGGTGTCTGTCCAACGTCACACCCAGGTACTCTAATTTTTTCTTGACTCGTATCCGATCTCCTTACACATATAGCCAGGTGAGAGGTGAACTCCGTGAACGGAAAAGGCCGTAGAGCCATAGACCTTCGGTTTTGTGTGCGGCGACTTCCAATCCTATTGGGTTGGCAACTAAGTCATTGCCGATTTCAAATAAGAAGGACAATTCAGAATTTTTGTTAAAAAATATAACTTTATTCAATTAGATATTGCCCGTTCTTGTCGATGACCTTTTTCCATCGTGCATTCTGGCAGTGTAAAAATTCCCCGTTCGTAAAATGTCTGGTCTTTGCTATTAAAAAACTGAATTAGGTGTGATCTGACATCATCCGCGTTATTAAAAATTTTACCATTTAAAGAGTTTTGCATGGAACGAAACAAATGATAATCCGAAGGCGCAAGATCAGGGCTATATGGTGGGTGTGACAAAACATCCCAACCCAGTTCCAATAATTTTTGCCGAATGACCAAAGATGTGTGGGGCCTTGCGTTATCATGATGGAAAACAACACCCTTCCGATTTGACAATACCGACCGCTTTTCTTCAATTGCATCGTTCAGTTTGTCGAGTTGTTCAACATACACATTTGAATTGATTGTTTGGTTCTGTGGCATGAGTTCAAAATACAAAATTCCTTTGTAATCCCACCAGACTGACAGCATAATCTTTTTGATGGTGAATCTCTGCTTTTGATGTTGTTTGGGCTGGTTGATCTTGCTTCACCCACGATCTCTTGCGAGTAACATTTTTAATTTTATAAACTATCCACTTTTCGTCGCTAGTAACTAGGTTTTTCAGAAATGGATCATTTTCATTGCGTTTCAGAAGCGAATCACAGATGCTAATCCGTTGCGTCAAATGAATTTCCTTTAGCTGGTGAGGGATCCATAAATCAAGTTTCTTGACATAACCAAGGGTTTTTAATTTTTGTTCAATGCATGTATGCGATACATTGAGCTTCTCTGCAATGTCTCGTGTTGTACTGTGACGATCTGAATCGATAATGGCCTTGATATGGGTTTCATCCACTTCGACTGGGCGGCCAGATAGTTGTGCATTTTTCAGTGAAAAATCACCAGAACGAAATCTTTCAAACCAATTTCGACACTGCCTTTCTTTTAAGGCTTCATCTCCATATACGGCACATAACTTCTTTTGTGCTTGCGATGCGTTCTTGCCTTTTCGGAAGTAGTACAATAAAATGTGTCGGAAGTGCACGTCCTGTTTTTCCATTTTTAAATTGGGATAAAAACAAAACTAAAGAACTAATCGATATAATTTTTTTACTAATTAAAAGTAGAAGTCCACACAGTAAGAAAAAAATATAGGTTAGATGCTCTGACCACGTTAACAAAACAAAAAAAAGTGTAGAGTGAATCTATCGACAAAAGCGGCAATGACTTAGTTGCCAACCCAATAATTCCTGGATCTTTGTGGTGATCGCAGCCACCGCCGTCTCAATCATTCTCAAGTGCGGGTCCAGGATCTGCCACCAGCGATTTTCAATGTGTCGTCGGCGTAGCATATAATATGCACCGACCGAGACGGCCACTTCCAAGACTTGGTTATATCCCACATTCCACAGTAACAGGCCAAGTACTGATCCTTAAGGAACACGTCTGGACATTTCCCTGCTGAATCGGATTTCTCTCTCGATGTCGAATGATATTGATCTATCAGAGAGATAACTTCTGATGGTGTTCCTCAGGTTAATGTCCAAGTGATTTTTACGTGCCCGTATCCACCAAGAAGGTCTAACGGCTCCCGTGGGCGCGAGATTGAGATACGGCGCGTTGCTACATACACAGGGATTACCAATTAGCCTCCAAAGCTCCGGCAAATAACCTTGGTTGGGTCGGGATCTTTTTAGCATCCTTACCGGCTCTGCTTATGGACCGCAGCTGGAGCTGTGGACATTTACGCTCGACATTCCGCCACACCACCTCATCATACAAGCAGATTACCCCTGGAAGTAGCTCTTCCAAAGGGCAATCTCTTCACACCCTTCACTTTTGAATTTCAATCACACACACCCACTCCAAGTTGTCGAACGCTCCAACAAAATCAACAAATATCCCTGACACATACTTACTCTCACTCCTAGTCACATACTCTTTCACCCGTCTCCATGCACTCTCCGTCGACCGGCCCCCACTAAATCTGTGTTGGGTGTCATTCATTTTCGCACGCACTCTTTCTTCCATTCGTGCAATCATCCATTCGAGCGTCTTGTTCAACACAGACAACAAACTAATAGATCGTAAGACGCAGAGTCCGATCGCAGTTTCTCTAGAGACTTCGGCAATACGACTACACGCACTTTCTTCCACACTGCAGGGAAACAACTGCGTCTCACGTACCATACAAACTCACCATCCATCCCGGAATTGCACACCAAACTGCACGCAACATCTCGACTGTAATAACATCTAGTCCGGGTGCCTTACGCAATCTTACTTTACTAACAGCCATTTATTTCTTCCCATTCTTTCACCCCTCGTTCCGACTGTACAGTCACACCAACACTCGGGCCCTCGTCACTTGATACATTCGCCTAACAAAAGATTCGCACATCCCTTCCATGTAATGACACACTCATTATTCACATACGACGCCTCACAGTCTTTCCACGACATACCCTAGACAGAGCCCTAAGAATCCAGGTTCGACAATTCAAACAACGATTCGACAAACCGTTTCCAGTTGTCCTCTTTCACTCTCCTCATTCGAAATTTGTATTCGTTCAGCGCCCTCTTGTAATTCTCCTTTCTCTCACAAACATCCGCACTCCCATTCTTTCTAACTCTCCCGTTCTCCTCTTCTTTCGCACCTTACCCTTAAGGATACTTAACTCTTTCGTCCACCATACGATCCTTCCTCCATCCCGACGCTGAACCTCACTCATATGCTTCTCATTCATCTCCATACTGTCAACATTCACCTCATCCATTACATTCATTCCTCTCATTCCTGTTACTTCAATCAAGTCAGTTTTATATTCTTCCAGTGTACGTTCTTACATATTCATTTCTTTTCTTTACATTCCACATTGTCATCACCCCATACAATATTCGGATAAGGATTACATTGTGATCACTTATCCTCCAGTCGCTTCTTACATCCCATTCGAACTGACATCCGACTACCTCACCACTCACCAGAGTGACATCAATGTCACTCTGCCCTGTCATTCCCGGAAATGTATAACAATCGTTCGGCTCATTCAGTACAATCATCCCATTCGCTAAGACCCACTCCTCTAACACTCTTCCACGCATTTCACTTTTCCTGCTACGGCCTCCACTCTTGCTGAACCACAAGGAGGAAACCGCATTCGCATCCATACCAAAGATGATCCTGTGGCTATCCATCATTCGCAACACACTCTCCATGTACGCCAGGCACGGCTCTAAACTTTGATCGTACCGGCAGTACATGAATACAATATAAAACTCGTCGAAATTTTCCTTTATCCATACACACACCCCATACTCGTTCGTACACACAGTCACACCAATCGCTTCAATTGAGTCATCACACAACAACCACTGCTCAGGACACTTTGATACACCCGCGAAGAACTTGGCAGGCCAGACACTCTTTCGTGGGGCACGTACAACTCTTGGAGGAGTGCCACACTCGCACCCCTTTCACACAAGACAAAGTACGCTCTCTAGCAGTTCAGCTGTATAATCTCCAGATTCACTCTCTTTCCATCGCAGATTCGCGCGCTCTCTCTCTTTCCACCATTCTTACATACTCGGGGCATTCACGTGACATGACCGAAAATAAAACAGCGGTGATAACGCATCACATTCACAAAGACATTCACTTTACACGCACTCCAATCATACGCTCGCCCCTCATTAATTACTATATGATGCATTCCTCTCGTCAATTCCACCATAACGTTACCAACATCCACTCCTTTGCGATTCGTTCTTGTTACTACTCTCGCTCTTTGTCTGAATTCATTCTCACTTACACTCGCTCTCTTCAAATTTCTCTCATACAATTCATTCAAAAACGCTTCATTCGTTGTCTTATTATCGACATCGAATACCACCAGCTTGGGACCAATCTTCTTTGGAGCTTCAAATTCAACCTTGAGCTCCAAATCATCAAACTTCTTATACTCCTTTAAAACACGCAATCATCCTCACTCGCAGTCTCGACAGTAAGCCCTCCACTGCTTGTCTTCCTCACTCGTCCTTCATCACTCGCTCTTTGACTTGTTCGATTTCATGCTTTCATCTTTCGGCCTTATCACGACAGCATACGTCCTATCTTTCGTCTCTTTCCTTATTCTCACTACCTGCTTTGAGCCGCTTGTGTTCACACTCGCACTTACACTACCCACGCAGCTCGCCACACTCGCATGCGAAACTCCAGGTCCCATGCACTCTTTTCGCTTAAGCTGCTTCTCGCACTAATCCAATCTTCCAAGCAGTCTACCATTCTTCGCGACCATTTTCATCATTTGACCATCGCATTCACTTACACATTTCAAAACAAAATCACACGCCGGTTTCGACACTCTATTACTTTTGATGAAGAGAAACTTTTTCAGCTTCTCATTCACCTCTCTCATTCAATCCCTCAACGTTTATATTATCAGAAGTGCTCAGACTCATACTCTCCACGACACGCTTAGCCCGTTTAGCGGGACTAGCGCTCTTGGATTGCACCGATGCAACAAGTCCTGCCTTTGACGGGGAGGACCCAACCGATACAACCTCTTACGTATCCATAACATCATCATCAGCATTTACCCCCAGTTTTATTATTAATTCGTTTATCTATCGCATAATCCCACGAGTAGGGACGCATTTTAGTCACTCCGTGAGTGACGCCCATCCCGGATAGAAGGCTACTAATTTCAGGAAGTCGCCCGGTGTCCCGAGGCTAAGGATGCATCCACAGCCCAACTCCCAATGCCATCGACCGGGAGCTGCCTACTAGCCGCGATTTCTTCAGCGGTTAGGGATTTTTTATAGAGGTTGTCACCCTCTGAAGTGGAACCAGCCGTTTAAGGCAAGTCCCCCGCTTATGCGAAACATGACTACAGGTTTACGATATATTACGAGCTCGGGTATCCGCTAATCTCATACTGTCGCCGAATGTGTTTTGACATACCAGATCACAGCCCCAGTTCCTCAGATAGGAGGGCACTTTGTGTTTGGCCAGTGCCTTTATAACCTTGTTCCAGGGTAGGGAGTTGAAGGCGTTGACACCGCCAGTGCCAGTCGATCGTAGAGCATGTTGATTGAGCAAAAGAATATTTCAAAGTATTCCAATGTTTTGGAGTAAACATCCATCCATTATTAAATTGGTAATGTTTTACTTCTTATATAAAATATAATATAATAACTTATATAAATTGTATATATCAAAAATACAACGTTTGTATGTTTTTTCTTATAGTGATATTTCTCAAATTTCTTGGGATACGTTAAATTTATCTTTGGAACGTATAAGATTTTCGACAAAAGTCGTCAAGAAAATTCCATATAAGTTAACATATGAATGCTGAAATTTTTTTCTGACGTCTTTAGCCCTATGGTCCAATTCTATTAAGAAGTCAAAACAAAATGTTACTGATTAAGGTATTAATTACTTACATTATTTGAAAAAATTTGTTAATTTTTGTTAATTTGTTAATTAAAATTTGTTAGTTTGTTATAAATTTTTCTTATTTTTAGGTAGTTACGCTGATGATAGCCATGTATCAATTATATCATGCGTTCCAAGACTTAATTAATAAATATGAGTAGGAAAAAATAACAATAATGTCACCAAAATTATTAAATGAATGGAAAAATATTTTTATATATCGGTGATATTCAAAGTGGAACTACTGAATGTTGGATGCTTTATGCAGGTAAATTTATAATTTATAATTTAAATATTAATTTTTTTACCTGCAATTTTTAACCAAATTTTATGTCACAGATTTATGCAGTGAAAAAACAACAGCTTTGGAAGTTGTTATATTAGTCAATCATTTAAAAAGGCTATGAAAATGGTTGATGAAAATATAATTTTCAAAAATCATATATTTCGTACAACAACTGTTCAGATATAAATACTATTCAGATATCAGGTCGTAACAAATAGATGATACAAAATTGGATACTTAATATTATATTGTCACCTAATCATCCATTAGAAACCAGTTACTGTTATGAATATGAATAATGTGCAGGTGGAGTGAATTGGAGGAATTGTCACATAAAATTGTCTGTATTTCCCATAATTTATCAATTTAAACAATTAAATTATATCATATTTGAATTAAATAATTAAGGAAATATTTTATTCCCTTTTTATAGAATAAATCAATATGTGATGTACTTGTATTATGGAAAAGAAGTTTGGATAAAAAATTCGCTGATGTAGAAGAATGTTGTATATGGTATAGTATTTTTATATTTATTGTTGTATATGATATATTATTTTTCACACGAATACGTATTAAATACTAAAATTATCTTGACATACGTGCCGTAAGAAATTTCATGCTGTATGTTTGATAAGTTTAAGTGAAATTAATATTCACTTTTCTTCTTAATCTGTTATACTATTTGTAATTAAGAATTTCTACTACTATTTGACTAAATACTTCATAAAATAGTTGGACTAAATAGAAATTCTTGATATAAATAGTATAACATAGTAAAATTTGTCTGTACATATATTAGATTAACAGGCACATACGTATGTTTGTACATATATTAGATTCCTTGATATAGCAAAATTTGCCTGCATATTAGATTTACGATCATTTCTTATACATAGTAAAATTGTCTTATAAAATTATCGATACATAGTAAAATTTGTCTATAGTTATACTAGATTTACGGACATTTCTTGTATATTTATTTGTACATCAAATTTGTAGAAATAGATACATCACGTACAAAATTTCAAATTAGAGAGTTGAGAAAATAATTTGAATATTATTTTATTAATAAAAGTCAGCAAAAATTTGTTTAATTTTGCTCACAGAGCAAATGGACGAATATCGTAACCTGGTGTTAACAAAAGAATATTTTATAAATTTTTATAAATATTTTAATTATAAATTGTATAAATTTTCCATCCATTTATATAAATTTTTTAATTGATTTTAATTAAATAATAATTTAACTTTCAAATTTTTTATAAATTGTGTACAAAAGAAACAATAAATTTAAATTTATAATAAATTACTTAGAACTGTTTTTTAATACATGTTTTCATTAATTAAAAAGTTAATTAAGAATTATTGTAGAATTATTTTTGGAAATATGTAACATTAAATTTTTGGATTTTTAATTAGATTTTTAATTTTCAGGAAAGATTATTCAATCGATGAGCAAACACTCCTTGATAAAAAATACCGTCATTAATCCGGTCAGCATATTCTGAAGAACATATTCTGGGAAGAGCCTCATTCGGTTTAGAATTTTGCAAACAGTAAAGCACATGTTCAAAATTATATTAATCACAAGATGTTCAAATACTTCAGGCTTAGCATTTTCTTAAATATCAGTTTTATAAGCAAAACAAAATATATGCGAGGTAAAAATAGGACGCACAAGTTCTCCAGGTAGTCGTACGTTCAAGTCGCTCGTTTTCAGCTTTTTTGTCGCACGTTCCAACTGACTTTGTCACTGGATCAACGTGGCTCTTCCTAAAGAAATTCGGTTGTATATAGGATTCAAGTAATAGAAAAACCATAAACACACGCCGAGGACTGTGATTTCTAAAAGAGATAAGGCTGTAGTCTTATGACAAAAAGAACGATGAATGGCAGGATAGTCTGAACGGGTAATTCAATGCGAGCTCTCGAATTCGGACGAACCGCAACCTCTTTGAATATGGATCGAGTTTATAATTATTCTTTAATTAAATAAAATTTAAAAATTAATCTTTAATTAAATAAAATTAAGTAAAAATCATGATTAAAGAAGAGGACGGTGAAATTCATAATGCAAAAATGCGAAAAATATGTGAAAAAGTAACTACGAGCACATGACGCAATAATGACATTTCACGATAATTTAGTCTTATATTCCTTAAATTCGAATTACAAAACGTGCTAATTTTTGTAAATTTAACAAAAATTTAACAAAAATTACAGATCGTCGTCATTTAAATTGTATAAATTATATAAATACATGTACCTTGTCTGTATCTTTAGATTCCGATACAAGAAATCAGTATCTAAATTCCGTTTTATATTATGCATCTATGTATATATCACAAAGAGCTCTATCCATAATATTAATACACATTTTTAATATATAATTATTTATACTTCATTGTTTTTAAGAATACTTTTTAACTAAAAAATTAAAATTATTTTATAAAATTATTTTGATTGGAATTTGGCGACTATTTTGACTATCACATATTTATTTAATTCTAACTAACCATCGATCGAGATGAAATTTGAAAGGCGTTGTCAGGAATGTAAAACTCTAAAAATATAAAATCTTGGCTTCGAGAATTCACTATTTGAAAGGTAAATTCTTTATTTACGAAATCTATTAAATGTATTATATAAAATAAGAACGAGCAATTAGCATCTAACGTTAGGCCCAATGTACAACAGATTTGCGGCAAATCGTCGCAACAGCGATTCTTTTGAACGAACAGAGATATACATAATAATATTCTCTTATCCTTTTTTTTTTTAAACAGAAGAACTTTGCGTCTCTGTTCTTTCAAAGTACCGCCGCCCTCAGAACACTTCTCTCTGCACCTGGTTTAATTTGAGTGACTAAAATAAATAAAATCACATACAACTCTCAATAAGCTCAAATATATCCTGCCGGGAACACTGTCATCGTGTAATTCTTATCTAATTTTTATACCACTTTCTGTCTTTCGTTATGTTTTACGATACGTTAGGTATCGTGAATATGCCTTATGTCAAGCAAAACGATAATCAGCAGGAGAGAACAGGCATTTCTATGCGAGCTCTCGAACAATTTGGACGAACCACAACTCCTTCGAATATACATCAATGTCAATATATAATTTAACTTACAGAAACATTTTACAAATCTACTTTATATTTTATATTAATTCTCGCACAATAAATGCCAAATCATTGTGTTCGCTTAACTGCAATAGATCCGTACTGTTTTAACATGAAATTCAACCTCTTCAATAAACATTTCGTTCCGAAAAAACTTCTCTAGATTAAATGATTGGAACGAAATACATAGTTATTCAGATGATCAAACTGTAATTTTGATGCTTCATAAGATTATCGACAAAGATATAAGTTCCATTACTTCCACTTTAAAATGATCTTGAAAATAATTCTTTCCACTTTCGAGTTTGCACCTTAAAATGGTGCAACTTTATCTCGAACATTTTCTTCATAAAAACAAAAATACAGCAGATAGATTTAAAAGCCGCATCCTGTGATTTTAAAGTACATGTTTTGTTACTAAAATCGTAACTTTGCATCGTATATATTTATTACGATTATGTGTACATTCATATGTATATTGCTTGTAATAAAATATCTCGGATTCAATTGAATAAATAATTTTCAATGCGAAAATCGATTCTTAGTCTATAAAAGAGTCCATCTGTTTTACGAATTTATCACAACTTTTTTCAATAAATTAAAATTTTTAAATTATCAATACCAGGTTTTCTGTACAAATGATTTATATTTTATTAAACATTCTTGGAAACAATTTTTAATTAACAGAATTTTCAACCATTTTAAATTATTATTAATATTAAAGTATTCAAATTATTATATTTCCTCATTTAGATATTCCTTATATTACATATTCAAATTTATGTTAAATTTTTAATAATTTTATTATAACTATGGAGTGCATTGATTACGACCATTGAATAACGTAAATTCTACATTTCATTAGTTAAAAATTACGCTTATTAATTAAAATATTATTCGAAATTTTTTATAAATTATTTTGTCTATCAATATCATAATAACAAAATTTTATTTGTTGTTAATATTTATTAATAATTAAAATTAATATTTCATGAAGATCTAATGAAAAATACATATCTACGGAATATATCTTTATATATCTCGCAAAATCAACTAATGTTGAATGTGTTTACAAATTTGGTATAAAGGGGCATATTATTTAGTGCAATTATGTTTTTGCAGATCAAGGGATGGGAGGAAAACTTATTTATTAAAATAAGGAATTTTAATAATCAATTATTTTCAATTATTTTTATTATTATTTTTAACAAAACTGCTTATCTCTTGATAATATATATCAATATCTCTTGATATATATATATATATATATCATTTACCACAGAGGTATAATGAATCTTATCATCCGCTCTCGTAACCGATCAAACTACTCTTAGGTTCGACCCTCGCACAACGATAAATAATAATTAGGAGAAATTTCATTGTCGACGCGGTGCAATGATACCGACGCGTTCGAATTCCCAGCGGAATTTTTTCGCGCCGACGTTCACGATACTAAGGTAACACAATGAAAGAAAACGAGAAACAGAAAAGAGACGTGGTTGAAGGCGCTGTTGATTGGTTGAAATGTCATTATGTCGAGAGTGATCTTCGGCAAGAAGAAATTTCGGTTATCGCGACCAGCGATTTGATCACGCGACTTTTCCTCTCGTCTCGTCCTTGTGGACGTTGATGATGTTGCACACTCGACGGGTGCACACTCTCTGTGCAAAAACGAGGTTATATCCGTGACCTACCATTGATAATGTGGTCCGTAAGATCTAATTTAGGCCCAGATCAAATTAACAGTTTCTGGGAGATTTGTCGCAGCAATTTGTCGTTGCGTTTTAGGAGCACGTAGATTAAGTTTACACGATATGCAACTTTTAGCAATAATAAGTTTAGACGCACGTACTGCTTGGTCACAAAAGAAACGGTAGATTGCTGATTTATTTGATAATCTTCTACAATTTTAAAACTTTAATATGGCGAAATTTTTTATTTTTTAATGTGTGAACGTGTTTCGAATTAGTAAAAATTGAAAGCTTATATATTATATATATATATATTATTTCAGGCCATTCACCATTCATCATTCTACAGTAACAATAATTAGAAGAAATTTGAGAATAGACCACTTCTGTGGATGGAATGTGATTGCTTCGAAAGCGGATCGATCAAATCTAAAATGCATTCATAGAATGCAGTATAATTGCATTCTATCTGTCAAAGTACAAATATAAATGAATAAGATATCCACACTCGGTCGGTACTGATCATAATTCAAAAATTGCGTTTTTTGACATGTGTCACTGTTGTCGCAAATGTCATTAACTGTTAAAAACAGGAAAATTAACATGTTATTAACATATTATTTCCGTATTTTAAAAAGTTTCTGTTCAAACATGATACATATCTTGAATATATTTTGATATAGTATATCGAATTTGAATTTAAAATGTAGTTTAAATCAACAACATTTCGTATAAAAATATATCTATTTTTGTAGAATTTTTATAGAAACAAGTACACTTAAGAACACTTTTGAATAGTGCTCGCATGGAATTTTATTTTAGAATATGTATAATAAAAGTGATTTTAAAACATTTAACTAAAAATCCATTTTTATATTCGAATACTATTTATACAATAATATTCGGTATTTTAGTTAAAAATCCATTTTTATATTCGAGCACTACTCATTGAATAGTATTCCGTATTTGTACAAATATTGAGAACTTTTATTCTCAATATTCATGAACAAATTGTTTGTTTCTCCAAAAGCAGAATTTTATTTTTATATAAGTTTTATTGCGTCTAAAATTTTTATTCTTAAAAACATTTGTTCATCTGTTCTTATTGGGACTTATAATGTAAGAACATTTATGGAAAAGGTTCTACAATTCAAATAGAATCTATTCAAAAGTTCCTTGACTTTTTCGATCTCTGTTTTGTACAGGTTAATTCGTTTGCGACAATTTGGACGCGATACAGTTACAGAAGCAAACGCAAAACGTGACGATAAATTAACGTAAACAACATATAGTACAAGATAACGTAAGCTGCATCAGATTTTAGAGTGAGAATCGTGTAAACACATTTCATATACAGTTAAAACGTTATGTAATTCATAACGAGTTTGAGGAAGAAAAGATGGAACGCCGAGAACCGAGAAACCTTTGACACAGAGAAATCGAGTTGTGAACTACGATTCCGTAATAAAGTCAGTAATAAAGTGTCCGATAAAAATAAACTCCAGAGATAAGTTCCTGAACCTAAAAAAGGCAAAAGATTTTCAATCGAGAGTGGTGTGTCTCGACTTGCTACCAATTGCGCCAACCTTTTCGCTTAGATTTTTCATAGGTTTCTGTAGTCTGTGTCGTTCCTTGTTCTCGACTATCGATAAGCGACAACGATCGCATTCACTCGACTTCGCGAAATTCGTATCTATCTCTAGATTCTCAATCAATGCTACCAATCTCTGCGTCAAATATTCTAGAATCCATGAAATACGTACTTCCAGATTCTCAGTAAGTGCTACAGGCCAATATTTGCGCTCAATTTTCTCGTAGGTTTCTGTTTTCGATTATCGTAAGTAACGATGATCATGTAAAACGCGTAAATCGACGACTCCACGAAATATCTACCTCTAGATTCAAAATGGGTGCTACAAAAAACCAGCAGATTGACAGATAATATGGGAGTTAATACAAAGGAGTTGAATATATGTAATTCGAACTATCATATAACATACAATAGGAGGAACGAGAAAGTGGTAAATTTGAATGGGAAGAGGGTAATATCTGAAATTTCCAAGTCGGATATATTAGTTTAATTAGAGATAATGTTTCAGAACAGTCGATTGGATTGTTATGATCCAATTATCATTAGATTTAATATCTTCAGCGCAAGAAAACCGTGACTAGCCCCAGCACATGTTAAACTTTTTATTTTTATTTCATTAACTCTCCCCAAGCCAAAAGCTTGTTCTAGATTTGATCACAACAATATATGCAACTATATCAATTATTAATCGAATTCTACTAAATTCAAGTTACTATCTGATAAGATAGTGCTAAATTAATATCTGTTAATACTTTTTTTTTCTCGCACCAATTGGAATTTTTAACTTATAGTATCATTCATTTCCGATCGCTCATATCTTTAAAAAACAATTTCTTCAAATATTTTGAACAATCGAATGAATAAAAACAAAGTTAACAGGTGTACAAAATTGGCCAAGAAAGATCTAAAGCAAGCCATAGAAGCAAAATCGAATCGGAAATGGAAGACGCGCAGATAAACATTGAATACGACTGGTATTGTTCGTGAAGACGCGAATTTTTCTTTTTCCATCTTTCGTTTCGAGTGAAGAAGTTTCGAGTCCATCGGGTTTTCAAATCCTCTCCGGAATATCTCCGATTTGGCAATACGAAAAAATATGATAGCCGATAAGAATAGGGGGCGTAACGAATATCGATCGCACGCATGCGCACTGCATTTCGCGACTTGTCAGGCCGCCTGTCGGAGAGGCTGGCTTCAGTTTTCAGCGACATTCGTTCCGCGAAACGATTCGACATAATCTCTGTGCAGCTGGATCTGCGCATTGTGCCGGCATCAGACGCGTTTCGTTCGTTCTCGAGCAAAATGAGCACCGCGAAAACAACGAAGTGACAAATATTCACGCGTCGAGAGCTGGCCTGCCACGGTGATCATCAATTCTGAGTCGGCGAACTGAATTGTGGCTGACAGCCGCAAACGAGTGGTAAAAAAAGATAGAGAGAGCGCGATGGACGCCGAGCTGGCGGGAGAAATGACACTCGGCAGATGTGAAAGAAATCCGGATTCGGATGATTGTCGGGGACATTTTTGCGGGGATCGACTGAACTGGAACGCAGCCGAAAGTGAAGCTTGTGCTACAGGATATTCAGAACATTCGAACTGTACTACGTGATCCAACGGCGAATCCATCATTGTTACCTTAATTTTCGAAGCCCGGGGACTAATAACCATCTTCTCGTCGTGAATGCGATCATTAGTGTCTCAATCGTGGCAACGGCCGATCACGAGTCTTACCTGAGACGTGGCACCATTACGTTCCGCAATGTATTGTTGAATACTGGTGCGGTAACGAAATGTTGAGTTTTCCATTGATGAATATTTCAAGCTCGGAGTTGTAGTCGCTATAATAATTGTCCGTGAAATAGAAAGACGGAATGATTGACACGACAGATTGTTGTTACTCGTGATTCTTCTGATAACGTACGATTTGTTTATAGTCGAGACTAGACACCATTCTCACGAGCAAAATGGAAGAGATACTAAACGGTAAAATTGTATTGAGTGGAAACAAACGCGAATTGGACTGAGTGAGAGTGAGATGTAATGCACAATAAACTTTAAAAAATAAAGACTCCGCCAATTTGCCAATATTTTAATGATTCTATAAAGGTATGCCTAAGGTTGAACTGGGTGAGGGGGGTGAATGTACGATTATTCAGTATGATTCTTATAATAATAACAATTATTATTAGCTAATTAATTAATTGATTATTATTATCAATTAACATTAACAGTGCGAAAGTAATCGTAATAAACAAAGCAGAAAAAAGCAGATGATAAAACCAAAAATATAAAAAAAAAGAAGAAAAGAAAAAAGATGTACCATTCCATTGGGCGAACCAGCAACAAGTCGCGTTCAAAACTCTCAAACAGAAACTTTGTAAAAATCCTATACTTCAGTACCCCGACTAGAGTAAATTGTTCACATTACACGGAAGTTCAATGCTGGTGTCTAAATGAATATTTTTGTTTGGAGTAATTTCCTCTTTCTATCATGACAATAGATACCACTGGCACCTCAATGATAGAAAAACACATCGCCCCAACTGCAGCGAGTCCAGACTCTCTTATTCGATAAAAAAGTCGGTTCGGAGATTACAAGTATCCAATCTGTGAGTTCAACAAAGCGAAAGACGACGAGGACGTAGGAGACCGAGGACGAAGACAAGCTCGACAACAATTTTTACAATGCGAAGGAAACCTCCGCTGGAAATCTGCGTCGAAACGAATGGATATGAATAGAAGTGCGACAGCTTAGAAAATTTCAAATACGAGTCGAGGAACCTCACCAGGTCGGTTCAACGAGAATTTATCCGGCAAACTGTCGAGTCCACTGGTCAAGCGTAAATCATCGAATGCCAGTAGTCTCGTAACAAGGTAATTGATTGGCTAGAGAACAAACCTAGCACGAAGATCAACTTTACCGAGAACCAAGCTGGATTGCGACGAGCATTTGAATACTCCGAACAAATAGAAGGAAGGAGGAGACCAGAGTCGAGGGAGGGCACGGACATGTAGGCGAACGTCAATAATACGGTTAATCTTTTTTTTTTCCGCGATTCGAACTGAGGGACTATGTTTTCGTTTGAAATAGACGCGAAGATAATTGGATCTGCGTGTACCTAATATCCGGTAGGAACGTTGAATCGAACGAAGAAAGCGTGATATCAGCAGCATCTTGATTAGCAGGCAGTCAAAATTGATGATTGACGCTGGATGGGCGAGGAATTCCTGCTCTCGGATAGTCAAACAGACTTACAAGCGTTGTCCATACCGATTGGTTACGTGAGATTAGGTATAATCCCGGACAAAAAGATATGCCATCTCTCATATGAGCTCAGTCCTGAATACACATAAAAAATAATACATATTTAGTACACCATGTATATTGTATTTTATATTGTACGTAACACACGAAAAATCAATTTTTTGGAACTTGGTTCGTGAATGTTGTCGAAAGAAATGCTAATACGAGCTAATACGAGCTGATGCAAATGGGAAAAAATGGTACGATAGACTGTATGAAACATACCTGCATATTGGTGTAGATAATTCATCAATATTTCGTGATGGTAATTTTCCTCTGTGTGATATCAATTAAACGTTTTGGAATTGATTTATATAGTTTTTTAATTTTTCTTTTTTTTGTGGCAAATCATTTCATTCTTCTACTATTTTAAATTTTAATTCTTGAATTGTTTGAAACTATATTCCTACTGTCGTAGATAAATCTGCCTACACATTTTCTATAATATTTATCGACCTTGTCGGCCAATCCAGTGACATGTTTCTTTTAATGTATATGACTTGTGACAAACTCTAAGCATTTCTCTTTATGGTATGATGTTAAAAAGAGTCAGTGTTTCAATATCGGACGTTTTTAATGCTTATAATCTTTAAAAAAACGTAATACGTTCTTTTCTTTATCATTAGGCCTGCTGCTTTCGTAATTTCTCTTCTAGTCTTTTTAGAGTTGGAAGCTTCATCGTTCAACGGACGTGGACGTCCATTAGATTTTTTTTACTGTAATTATCGCGATTTTTTTAACAAAGCACGCACTACATGATTTCGATTGATTAATTTCACAATTTTTGAAATAGAATACCTCTCAAATTGAAATAAAAAAATTATATTCAATCGATTTCGCTTCGGTTTAGAGCCTCGACTCAGTTTTGAACTAGAATTGAAAATAATACGCTCTATACTGCCTACGAATGTACTCGATACGTTTGTCTTCGTTAATGCTTCAGCAACGAGAATTTGAAAATGTACAGTAGTTCACGAAAGTATTCGAGCGCTTCCAATCTACATCGTTAATAAATAAAATGCACACGTTATGTTTAAGTTTTCAAAATAAGATTGTACGTAAAGTCACATAGGACTCTCGAGAATGTATAAGTAAAATTACAAAAAAATCTGACAACACATATAGGATTTACAGGGCATTGAGTGTAAACATACCCATTTCGGACGTCTGAAAAGTATTCGAACGTACGAATAAATCTTGAATTTTTTGATGTTAATATCTGGTTGGTCCTCCTTTGGCATCAATAACGTGTCTCAACCGACTTTCCATACTGTATACAAGTTTTCTGTTGTTTTTTTTTTTTTCAATAGAATTCCATATTTCTGTTATTTTGTTTTTAACATTTCTTTGGACGTTATGTCATAATTTCTGAGTTTTCTTCCAATTTCGGCCCATAAATGTTCTATGGGATTTATGTCAGGGCTCTGCGGAGGAGTTTGTAGCATATGCGGAGTATTACATACAATCCATTTTTTTACAATTTCAGCTGTATGTTTAGGATCGTTGTCCTGTTGAAAATAAAAATCGTCTAATAGGTTCAATTTAATTGCACTTTGTTTCAAATTTTCTTTTAAAATATTCAGATATTTGTATTTATTCAAAATTCCGTCAATAAAAACAAGATTTCCCGTTCCATTCGCCATACACCCCCATACCGTAACCGAGCCACCTCCGTGTTTCACAGTTGGAATCATATTCTGCATTTGCAATGTTGTGTTGCACTTTCTCCACACATAATGCTGTCCATCCGAACCGAAAATATTAAACTTACTTTCATCCGAGAAAATAATTTTATTCCAAAATGAAATATCTTTGTCAATGTACATTTTATTAACGTTTTTGCAAACGTTAGTCTTTTCTTTCTATTAATTTTACTGATACATGGCTTTTTCCGTGGTATTCTTCCATGGAAATCATTACTCCGCAGAACCCTCCGACATAATTCGGGATCATATATCTTTCCCAAAACTATTTGCAATAATCGCTGCAACTTTCGGTGCAGATGTAGTTGGATTTTTCTTAATTTCATGAATAATCATTTTCTCCTCTCTGGGCGTTAACTTCTTTGGACGTCCTGTACGCTTCTTGTTAGTAACATTTCTTTCACTTTTTGACTTTTTTATTATATAATGTATCGTAAATTTACTTCGATTTAATAATTTGGCAATTTCAAGATAAGATTTACTTTCATTATGTAACTTCAATATTAATTCACGTTCACATTTACTAGTTTCTGACTTTTTCGTGCTCATGATTAGAATAATTATGAAAAATTATAAAAATTATACTCTATGAAATCTGTACGAACCACACAATGTCTCGGAATCTACTAAAATGTAATGTTTACATTTTGTTCACTAGAAATACGGTTTTTGTCTATGCGTTCGAATACTTTTCAGACGTCCGAAATGGGTATGTTTACACTCAATGCCCTGTAAATCCCGTATGTGTTGTCAGATTTTTTTGTAATTTTACTTATACATTCTCGAGACTCCTATGTGACTTTACGTACAATCTTATTTTGAAAACTTAAACTTAACGTGTGCATTTTATTTATTAACGATGTAGATTGGAAGCGCTCGAATACTTTCGTGAACTACTGTACATGTGGCATATCACTTTGTCTGACTAGAAGAAGATACATATTTACATTTCTTTCCATAACGTTCGTCCATAACGTTCCAACAAATTTGTGTATTTACGTACCATGTTAGATGTAACATACACAGTGTACTAAAAATTATTATATTAATATTATTATTGATATTAATATATTTGTATATATTAACATATATACATAAATATATATAAATATAATTATATAAATATTAATATATTAATTATTTTCCATATATATTCAGAACTGAGCACATACGTGCAATAGCGTATCTTTTTGTTCTGCACTATGCTTCGCAATCACCTGATCGAGTTTGTCTGATGTGGTCATGATTGCGATAACGTTTTGCTCGAGAATCACATGAATCCTATCATCCAGATCACGCGACATAATTTTGCATTTCGTTTGAGATGGAAAATTTTCGAAGCAAGTTCGCGAAATTTACAATTTCCAATTTATGGAACTGGAAATCAAAGCCTCGTCGGATTCCTTAGATGTTGACCTTGTCCGCGAAGATTAAGATCGTCGTGGCGCGACTTTACGGAGCAGGATCATGCACGCATGTTACTACACAAGAGAAAATTTTTATCGATGCCTCCTTTCTCTCTTAGATCGCGCCCATTTCACGTCATGGCTATCAGCTCCATTTTATTCTTTTTCACGAACATCTTGAAAATAGAAAGGAAAGAGGAAGGCGTGTCTCGTCGTCTCCTTTTTCGTCTGTGAGACTACAAGACACAACGTGGTGGGGACCGTTTAACGATCTTTGTTCCACGTCAGCGACTCATCCACGACATATATGAACCACTTATTTTGAAAGTTGTTCCATTTATCTTTAAATCAAGATATTTAACGGTCTGCGTTTTGATAAATTAATAAAAATATTGGTAACTGATAATATAATAGTGTAATGTTGTTCGGGAGAGGTGTCATGCTACGATACCCACGGTCTGGGTGCAGGCACGTACGGGGAAAATTTATTGGTTTTTAAGTACCCTTAGCAGGCCTGCGTCGCCAGAAACCCTTGGCCACAAGACTGGACTTTGTTCTAAGCAGACAAGACCCTCGACCGTGGATTGAGGCATGGCGCCAACTTTCCCGAACACGTGAGAAACACGGGCCAGCGAGATGACTCAGGACGGCAAGGAGTATCTGGCCCTTCGTGCCTCACCCTGGACCCGCGATTTCCCGAAGCCGAAGGAAGGGGAACCGAGAAAACGTTCGGGCTTTCCTTCGGCTTCCAAATCAGAATCATTTTGACTTCCGTCACATAAAGTTCACTCTCTTGCGACAAAGTTACCACGAGGGGACAAGCCCCTAATACTCAGCGTGCGAAAATTCATACGATCCACACTTTACTAATCTCGATCTCGTCTCGCTACTCACGCGCGCGAACAAATGTTTTTGTGTTTCTAAGAATATATAATTTACCAACCCAATTAGTGTGATAAACATTGTTTAGAAAATAACACGTTTTTGATTTCGAAATTAATGAAATAATTTTTATCTTCATTCATTGATGTTTTATGGAAATTTTTATATGATTCAGTTCTCAAGAATCGTATCCAACATGTTTTTAAGCAATTTACATTTTCTCCATTGCGTCCTCTAAAACTGCGTCCTCTAGAGGTTTGGTTGAAATGAAATCCTCTATATTTAATGAAATTATTATTATTTAAAAAATTAATATCTAAGCTAATCGAACACTTTAATAATAAAAAATATAGCTCTTATCTGATAAAATTTAACTGCATAATATATTTTATATCAGTTTGATATTCTCAAATTGGACTTAAGCTACTTTCAAAATAAAAATTTTTATTCTATTAACCAGCTAATTTTCTATGTACAAAATCTTAGTGATTTTAAATATATTAGTCACAATTTGTTTGAAAATGAAAAGATAACGTAGAAATGTAAATATTAGAACAGCTAGCTTGATTTTTTTGAAAAATGTCTTAAGCCACTTTAAAAATAAACGGCTCATATATCGGAGGGCATCGGTGCAGAAGATTGCGACAATTAGTCTTGAAGCATCCTTTCGTGATTTGTCCTTGATAAAATTCGCCGTGCAGCTCAATTAAATGCCAGACACTTCTATTTCGGTTCGACCTTTCGTCGATAATGGCGATTCGAGTCTTGCCACTCGAAACCCGATTTCTTCAGCTGACAATCTGCTTCCCAGAACTATATATTTTGAATTCGTTGGACTTTTCTGGCTGGGTGGCTCCTTATTAATGTCAGAAAGATGAGAAAACAAGACCGAGATGGGACGAGATGAGACGAGACGAGACGAGACGAAGTACGATAAAATGCAGTTCCTCTTACTTATTAAGGGTCATGAGATATTAACGATCATTAGATCGACCTTCGAATTGCAGACAGTAACTTGCAAACCGCCTTTATCCGCGTCAAAATTTCCGATCTGGCGTCCACAGGTACGATCTTGGGGATACCATGCGATTGCTGAGCACCGTTTTTTATTGCCGCAGACTCGTGTGAATTCGATATTCGATGCGGTCTTTGTTAAATCCGACCTGCTTCGCGCACAGAGTATTAATCAACGAGTGGATTCTTCCACTGACGTCGCCACATCAAAAAATCGCTAAAAGGATGTGCCTAATGTACTAATAAATCTTTCTTTACCTTTTGTGATTCATAGTTTCTCGAAGAAAACGGTTAAAATGTCGATGACAATGCACGATGAATTGAACTTGAAACAGCTATTCTTGAAGATGTTTATCTCGCGGAGAGCGATAATTTTAAACTGAATGATGGTTATCTAGCAGTTTAGATCTTCCGCTGCGCAACACGTAATTGGTTTTCCTTAACATTCTCTGAAATAGTCGAACGATAAAAATCTCTTATCCAACATCTTACGAAAGTAAAATCGTATTAGGTTGTAATTGAGTATCATACGACGATAAAAATCGTCCATATGATCGACTGATATTATCGGTCGGACAAAATATCGAATCAATAATGAACCGTAGCAATTAATTTAAAGATTCTTTTGACAAAGTCGATCCGTCTATTTTACGAAACAGGCTGTTTTTTATTTCACGAATTAATAATTTCGAGAAATTACTTATTTCTGTTAGAACTGTTACACATTGTCGAGCAGTTAGTTGTCAAGATCAAAATTAAAAACTAAATTCAATCAACAAACAAGCTCGTTATAGCTTCTTAGTAAAGTTGCGTATCGTAGACTTGTATTTGATCAAGTACATTTTATTTATTATAGCGGTCCCTCGTATTTTTATGATCGTTGATGACTCGTCAGTCGCTGCGACCATGTGTATAACATTTCAGGATGTCAATATTGTACAGATGGTACAACCGGACTAGGAGGTGATTTCATTTGAAAAAGTGAATCTAAAAGAAAGCGTTGAAGCTTAGATAGTTTCGAGAAACGAAAAAACGTGCTCGAAGCATTCTCTATCAAATAGCTAGACGGTTATAGCAATTGTAATTAAATATACAAAAACCTTCCAATTTAAGACGTTAGACTTTTTATTAGGATGAAGAAGTTATTCGTTAAATTCAGAACGATTGAGGCTAACGGTTTGTCCACTTTTTCATGCTTATAAAAAGTCTTAACCGCCGCCGCGGTCGATTACGATTAACACACTGAATGATATGGGGATCATCAATGACAAACGAATCGAAGATTAGTAAAAACACATAATTCGAGTAAATGTTAATATTTTAAAATTTTTCAACATTAGCTTTGTTACTACAATGGTGTGAAGAAATTAATGCAATATAAAGCATACAACAATTATTTTATTTATAATATGTATGTGTATATTTATAATATTTTTGATATAATTGTAATATTATTTATATTATTATGTATATTTTAATATAATTATAATATTATTCGCGCATATTATGATATATTAAAGCACTGCAAACAAAGAAAAGGTAAATCAATACAGTCTTCATAATGTGACTTCTTTGGCACAATTTTTTGTTTCAGCTCTATCTAACTGTTTTGAATTTTTTTCATAACGTCTTCTACAAAAATCGTCGCTCGATCCTGGTTTTCTTGTCATTTTTTTCACTTCATGACATAATTTTCTCTATAGGCTTGTACGTGAAGAAGTGCAACCCTCAATTTCACTATATAGTAAAAATAAAATATCGTAAAAAAATAAGTGAAAATCGATGGAATGCATTTGAGCACTGTGGGGGTCACTAGTGACCCTTAGTAAAATAAATCCATTAAACGTGTTTATATGCTTCAACTTATCCGTAATATTTCAATATAATACATTGTACCATATATAAGAAATTCAGCGTGATTTACACTTTGATATCATATTAGACAGTGTGTACCACCAAATATGTAGTTAAATTCGTTCGGTAAAAGTTACAATTAGAAAAAATTACCATACAGTTAAAAATTAGAATTAGAGAAAATTTGAAGTATATGTATTGAAATAAAGTAGGATTTATTTAATTTCAATTCAATAATTATAATTATAATTGATAATTAATCAAGTGGTAATTTTTATTTGTAATAAATAATCATTTATTTGTTTTTATGCAATTTTTTAAAACATTCCAAACATAGTCTCCTTCCGATTCAGAGTTGGAATATTCTTTCTCCTTGGTATATTCATAAGATTTATGATCTAACGATTCTTTTTCATCTGAAGAGGATGAGAGTATTACTGAATTTAATTTTTTTTCCGGCTTGCAATTATAAATTAATCAGACGAATCATCTACTTTCATATCAATGGACATATTCTAATGGACAAAAATTAAAAAAAAATAAAAAATGTTAACGACTGTTACTTATATATTTACTTACTACTCTGTTGCAATTTACTCATAGAGACTACTTCGCGCTTGATAAATGTAGAAATTCGCGGAATTCTTAACAATTCTTCTTAACGAATTCTTAATATTTAATATTCTTGCGCTAATAGTTGGATAAATTATAATTTAATTATCGTTCCGCCGCATTTCCACGTTTGTGCTGTTGGGTTAACGATACATCATCAAAATGATCAGGGTCTTTCTTAATTAACATCTCTTTCCTATATTTTGCTCGTATATTGACGTATTTATGAATGCATTTTAGATGAAACTAGAAAAAATGAGATCACCATTCACGAAAGTAAAGATTTATACGTGAGAGTAAAATTTGCGTGAATCTTATACGCAATTGGATAGAAATTTAATCTATTTATTGCTAATAAAAGGTTACCAATTTAACTGTTTATTTTTTCATAATAGATATTAATTCTTTAGCATTGCAACAGTGACACTATGGAACAAATTAAATTCAGAAAATGAAAAAAAATAAAGGCTTTATATGAAGTTATGTCATATTAATGTGATAATTTTTCAAGATAATCAAAAAAATATCTGTTCGATATTTATCTATGAATATGTATCTAAATTTGTGAATCAGAAGAGAGCACGCGAATGTTTAAATGTTCCTCCTTTGTCTTATTTTTTCCGGTACTTCTTTTACTTTTTTGACGTAACCTTAAACATAATACAATAAAATCTCTCTATTTTTCGAACATGTTAATATTCGAGTATTATATCATCAGAATAAAATGTAACTGAAATTAATATAACTAACTTTTAATAACTGGAAGTATCTGTTACTAGCAGATATTTTGCTAATTCAATTGTTAATTGCTAATTAATTTGCTAATTAAAATTCAAATATTAAGATAATTGAAAAATCTACTGTACATGAAATTAGAAGATTTATTTTACTTTTTCTTTTGTTTATGTAGAGCTTTAATTATTACAACATTCTAAAAAACACGAAGCAACGTAGAGAAAAAAATTGGTAGATCAAGTCATGAATTTCTTATTGAATTTCTTCTATGAAATGTGGTTCCAATTTCGTTTCATATTTTGTTTTTTACTATATTTATTGTTGACATGTGTCACATGAAGCAATTAATTCTTTCGCTCCGGCGCGCTTGTAACAAACGTGATTACGTATAAAAATTAATTGTTGCCATATTCTGATCTTTTTTGTACGGAATAACTTTTGTTAGCAAAATTTTTGAGATATTTGAAAATAGATCACTTTTATCATTCTCTATATGTAAACATCTATTTTTCGAAAATATATACAGAATATTCTCCAATTGATCGTACAATCGTGTAACGGATGATTCTACGTGAACAAATAAGTCGAAAAAAATATAGAATTTTTTCATTCGTTTTCGAGAAAATCAGACTTGATCATTTTTCACTTATATTGTGATTTATTTTAAGTTGGCTTCAATCGACGACGATCGTCTGCCGAGCATTATCAAACGTTTACGATTACGATAATCGCGTCGGCGGTTTCGATATTCTCGAAAATACATATAAAAACATTCTATATTGAAGACGTTATATTTTTTGTCAGTATGAAGAAATCTATTGTATCAATTTAGAAGTTTATGACTTATAACGGCCGTTTTTTCTTGCTGACAAGAAGTCCTAATGGCCGTCATGATTATTGATTTTTGTTATCGTCCCCGGTAGACGACCACGGGTCTATTATGTTTAGCGTCTTCCAAGAACGGTTGACATCGATCGTTTTAAAAAAATGTTCAAAATAACATTACGTTAATTAATATTAATTAATAATAAAATTATGTTAATATATCGAACTAAACTGATTAAATTGATTGGCTATAATTCGTCAATTAACGCTTATAAAATAGGCCCGCCATCACCGGAGAAGATGGATACAATTCGAATCGGATACAGAAGAATACAACAGTATCAGTAGTCAATAATTTATTTGAACGGAATCACCGGGTCCTTTCCAATCTATCAATTAAAAATTATTATTTCGACATTTATTTTGAGCACAGATATTACGAGTACCTCCCAATATCATGCGGAACGCGACTCAACAGAAGCCTTAAATGAAAAAATTTTATTCTTTCTTTTCGACTCGTTTTTTGATATAGAATCACGTTTTTCTCGGTTGTGCCATTAGTCATGGGACACCTTGTATATTTTCGGAATGAAGTAGTTAAATCGAGCGATCCTTTGACTATTTCTTCCAATCATGGTCATAAAAAATTCTTTCGTATTTTGAAAACAGTTCTCCAAATAGTGGTGTTACTCTATTTCCATTTGAGATCAAGCGACAACGCGACTGTTCTCAGACACAAAGAATCACAACGATTCTCTCAAATAACCAGTCTCAGTGCAGTGTTTATTTGCGGGAAATAATCTCGAGAGCGTTAGTTTTTATCCCGATAATTTCACTTTAAAACGAACACATATCACAATAAAGAATACCACGAGAAATCAGAGAGTCTAACAGATAATTATAATGAATAATCGTTGGGTAATCACCGCTTTGGATACAGTCACGTTTTTCTTTCACCGTTATGTTTTCAGACGACGTTAGCTACTAACATGACCTATCTTCCAATGAAGAAAGTATCACCAACTAATGAGATCATCGTTACGCGAATAGAACTCGAACGTGCGCATTTTTCGAACGGCAATTTCAATCAAGTGTTTTAAAATATTTTCAAATAACATTACTTTTAAATTACTTTTTAAAGTTATTTCAGATATAATCTATTTGTGAAATAACAAAATTATATTATTTCATATCAAAATTAAATTAATTTATTTTCAGTTAAATAATTTATTTGTTATTTCATCAAATAAATTATTTACTATTTGCAAAGATCTTTATTTGTTATTTGATTTTGGTAGAAATATCCTGAGAAACTCTTAAGGTTTCTCAAAGTATAACGTCTAATGTTTATATTTACTATTTCGTATCCTACGACTATGGCATATTACGCTTATCTATAGACACAAGTTGAAATATGTATGTAGATAAAATTCGATTTTTTGATGACGAGAAGAAATTTAGATACGCACCATGATCATATATTTGTGACAAGTATTTGTAAAATATAATATTTCCTCTCCGTCTTTGTCATCGTTAGGGAGATTATTCTCATTTGCAACTTTAACAGATATTCCCAAATTTTGTTCATTAATGTTACAAACCTAACCTAACCTAAACCAAAAATTAAGACAAATTTCTGCTGCGATAATATACATTAATACATTATTTTTATTTTCATTGATTATTTCTTTTTTCATTTGAGTATTTTGATTTCAGTGATATTTATTTTGAATGTTATTGTTAAGACAAATTTTCAGTCATCAAATAAATATTATTCTCTCAAATAATCAGTTCTTCAATTTATTATTTTCCCAATTATTTGCATAACTTCAAATTGACCAAGTGAACTGTGCCTACCTCAATTTAATTCCATCATTTATCAAATAACACACTAAAGAACATTATTTTAAAAATTTATTTACAAATTATTATTTGAAGTAAATTTCGCCCGATAACGGGTGTACTTAAAATAAAAATTAATAAAAAAATAAAAATTCTAACCCGAACTTAATCCATTAAATTAGTTACTAGGTAGTTAAGTTTAAGTAAGATTCAGGTTAGGTCTTTTTATTCTGGCCGACGCGAAGCGGCCGGCTACTCAAATTGAGTTTTTATGTACACCCGTTATACGCGTCCATTGCCGAGCGTCTCGATGTATTTATGGAAACCATAAACAATCGGTGACTCAACGCTTACACACTCGCTGCCACGAACGCGTAGGCGTATAGGCAAATTCATCGTAGTGGCAACAGTTTTTCGCAAATATCTCAAAAACTAAAGCCGAGCGACGGTTATATGTATAGGAAAAAGTTGTTAAAAATTTTGATTTCTACAACATATTCAAAAATCATCGAAATCGGTGAGACTCCCCCTTTTCTAAATAATTACCAAATTTTATATAAGATGTATCTTTTAAATGAAAACATATCTGTTGTATTTTTGTGTTTAGAAGAGAACAAAGTTGTACTATTTCAAGACGCACATCTGTTTAAAGTAAAAAGAATTTTTTTTAAGATCAGTTTTCAAATGAAGCTCTTATATATATATTTTTGTCGATATTCTAAAGTACAAAAATTAAAGTTTAATCACCTGAAAACATTTTGGTTCAATCATTTAATCTAGAGAAATTCTTTTCTTGAACAAAATGTTTATGTAACCTTATGTAAAGTTTTGATCACTTAGAGAGTTCTAGTATGTAATGATCGGTCGTGCGATTCACGACATCGAGCCAGTATCAAAAATCGGCAACAACGATGAATTACCGGTTATTAGTCCCCGGGCTTCGAAAATTAAGGTAACAATGATGGATTCGCCGTTGGATCACGTAGTACAGTTCGAATGTTCTGAATATCCTGTAGCACAAGCTTCACTTTCGGCTGCGTTCCAGTTCAGTCGATCCCCGCAAAAATGTCCCCGACAATCATCCGAATCCGGATTTCTTTCACATCTGCCGAGTGTCATTTCTCCCGCCAGCTCGGCGTCCATCGCGCTCTCTCTATCTTTTTTTACCACTCGTTTGCGGCTGTCAGCCACAATTCAGTTCGCCGACTCAGAATTGATGATCACCGTGGCAGGCCAGCTCTCGACGCGTGAATATTTGTCACTTCGTTGTTTTCGCGGTGCTCATTTTGCTCGAGAACGAACGAAACGCGTCTGATGCCGGCACAATGCGCAGATCCAGCTGCACAGAGATTATGTCGAATCGTTTCGCGGAACGAATGTCGCTGAAAACTGAAGCCAGCCTCTCCGACAGGCGGCCTGACAAGTCGCGAAATGCAGTGCGCATGCGTGCGATCGATATTCGTTACGCCCCCTATTCTTATCGGCTATCATATTTTTTCGTATTGCCAAATCGGAGATATTCCGGAGAGGATTTGAAAACCCGATGGACTCGAAACTTCTTCACTCGAAACGAAAGATGGAAAAAGAAAAATTCGCGTCTTCACGAACAATACCAGTCGTATTCAATGTTTATCTGCGCGTCTTCCATTTCCGATTCGATTTTGCTTCTATGGCTTGCTTTAGATCTTTCTTGGCCAATTTTGTACACCTGTTAACTTTGTTTTTATTCATTCGATTGTTCAAAATATTTGAAGAAATTGTTTTTTAAAGATATGAGCGATCGGAAATGAATGATACTATAAGTTAAAAATTCCAATTGGTGCGAGAAAAAAAAAGTATTAACAGATATTAATTTAGCACTATCTTATCAGATAGTAACTTGAATTTAGTAGAATTCGATTAATAATTGATATAGTTGCATATATTGTTGTGATCAAATCTAGAACAAGCTTTTGGCTTGGGGAGAGTTAATGAAATAAAAATAAAAAGTTTAACATGTGCTGGGGCTAGTCACGGTTTTTCTTGCGCTGAAGATATTAAATCTAATGATAATTGGATCATAACAATCCAATCGACTGTTCTGAAACATTATCTCTAATTAAACTAATATATCCGACTTGGAAATTTCAGATATTACCCTCTTCCCATTCAAATTTACCACTTTCTCGTTCCTCCTATTGTATGTTATATGATAGTTCGAATTACATATATTCAACTCCTTTGTATTAACTCCCATATTATCTGTCAATCTGCTGGTTTTTTGTAGCACCCATTTTGAATCTAGAGGTAGATATTTCGTGGAGTCGTCGATTTACGCGTTTTACATGATCATCGTTACTTACGATAATCGAAAACAGAAACCTACGAGAAAATTGAGCGCAAATATTGGCCTGTAGCACTTACTGAGAATCTGGAAGTACGTATTTCATGGATTCTAGAATATTTGACGCAGAGATTGGTAGCATTGATTGAGAATCTAGAGATAGATACGAATTTCGCGAAGTCGAGTGAATGCGATCGTTGTCGCTTATCGATAGTCGAGAACAAGGAACGACACAGACTACAGAAACCTATGAAAAATCTAAGCGAAAAGGTTGGCGCAATTGGTAGCAAGTCGAGACACACCACTCTCGATTGAAAATCTTTTGCCTTTTTTAGGTTCAGGAACTTATCTCTGGAGTTTATTTTTATCGGACACTTTATTACTGACTTTATTACGGAATCGTAGTTCACAACTCGATTTCTCTGTGTCAAAGGTTTCTCGGTTCTCGGCGTTCCATCTTTTCTTCCTCAAACTCGTTATGAATTACATAACGTTTTAACTGTATATGAAATGTGTTTACACGATTCTCACTCTAAAATCTGATGCAGCTTACGTTATCTTGTACTATATGTTGTTTACGTTAATTTATCGTCACGTTTTGCGTTTGCTTCTGTAACTGTATCGCGTCCAAATTGTCGCAAACGAATTAACCTGTACAAAACAGAGATCGAAAAAGTCAAGGAACTTTTGAATAGATTCTATTTGAATTGTAGAACCTTTTCCATAAATGTTCTTACATTATAAGTCCCAATAAGAACAGATGAACAAATGTTTTTAAGAATAAAAATTTTAGACGCAATAAAACTTATATAAAAATAAAATTCTGCTTTTGGAGAAACAAACAATTTGTTCATGAATATTGAGAATAAAAGTTCTCAATATTTGTACAAATACGGAATACTATTCAATGAGTAGTGCTCGAATATAAAAATGGATTTTTAACTAAAATACCGAATATTATTGTATAAATAGTATTCGAATATAAAAATGGATTTTTAGTTAAATGTTTTAAAATCACTTTTATTATACATATTCTAAAATAAAATTCCATGCGAGCACTATTCAAAAGTGTTCTTAAGTGTACTTGTTTCTATAAAAATTCTACAAAAATAGATATATTTTTATACGAAATGTTGTTGATTTAAACTACATTTTAAATTCAAATTCGATATACTATATCAAAATATATTCAAGATATGTATCATGTTTGAACAGAAACTTTTTAAAATACGGAAATAATATGTTAATAACATGTTAATTTTCCTGTTTTTAACAGTTAATGACATTTGCGACAACAGTGACACATGTCAAAAAACGCAATTTTTGAATTATGATCAGTACCGACCGAGTGTGGATATCTTATTCATTTATATTTGTACTTTGACAGATAGAATGCAATTATACTGCATTCTATGAATGCATTTTAGATTTGATCGATCCGCTTTCGAAGCAATCACATTCCATCCACAGAAGTGGTCTATTCTCAAATTTCTTCTAATTATTGTTACTGTAGAATGATGAATGGTGAATGGCCTGAAATAATATATATATATATAATATATAAGCTTTCAATTTTTACTAATTCGAAACACGTTCACACATTAAAAAATAAAAAATTTCGCCATATTAAAGTTTTAAAATTGTAGAAGATTATCAAATAAATCAGCAATCTACCGTTTCTTTTGTGACCAAGCAGTACGTGCGTCTAAACTTATTATTGCTAAAAGTTGCATATCGTGTAAACTTAATCTACGTGCTCCTAAAACGCAACGACAAATTGCTGCGACAAATCTCCCAGAAACTGTTAATTTGATCTGGGCCTAAATTAGATCTTACGGACCACATTATCAATGGTAGGTCACGGATATAACCTCGTTTTTGCACAGAGAGCGTGCAACGTCAGCATAAATCATGATTCACTTTCACGCTTCTTTTACATTTGAACATTTAGTATTAAAATTAAAGAACTATAAGGAGATTTTAAAATAATTTCTTACATACGATTCTCTTTGTTCAACTTTTTCACATTTATTATTAATAGAAGGGCCCCGTACTTCTTAGATATTCTAACATTTAAAATGCTAGTATATAGATCGTTTCATGTGTCCTATTTGATTACTACTCGCCTGTGTTTGTAAAATCAATTTAACTCTTTCCATTGGTGCAATCATGGTTCTAAATATGATTGCTAAAATCCCGGAAATGATGAGGAAAGCACCAAAGTCAACAGCGACATGTATCCAGTTCGAGTAATTTAATGTCGATTGCAGAATCATATTACGTTCGGTCCTCTATCAATACGATTTTAATAAAAACACATCTTTACCTATCTTTTTGAATTTTCTAGAGTCATAATATTTAATATAATATTGTTTTGTTCCTTTAGACGAAACAAGTTATCCAAATATATATCAGACTAACTTCGTTCTTCTAAGTTTCAATCTTAGGATCCTGGATTAATTCATGGTCCAATAACAAGTAATAGAGTTGCAATAAACAACTATTTTGGAAAATTATTGTTTTATCGTAAATCGAGTTGCGTAGGAATGTAACTGTAACGCAACGTGCTTACGGAGTACCGAAGCATATTTTCAGGCATAATGATATAAAACATCTTGAAGAATTACTTTCTAAAGGAGACAAAAGTGTGCCAAAAACTGTAGCACTTGAAACAGTACGTTCTATGACTGGTGATATATGTATGTCCTTTAGAAGATTTATGTGATGATGCACATAAATATAATGCTTTAACATTTGTTGATGAAGTTCATGCTATTGAATTGTATGAATATTCGGAAGCTGGTATTGGAGAAAAACATCTATAAGATGGATGTCATACCTGGCACTCTGAGATAAACTTTTGGCAATGTGAGTGACTATATTGTTGGATCCGCTAAATTAATAGATATGATACGAAATTGCATAGCAAGCCTCATTGCTAACAACTATATGGTGCCTTAACAGCCATTGAAATTTTAGCTTCAGATAAAGAAAGATCATTAAGAGCTAGCCATCAAAAAAACGTAGCTCATATGAAATCTATTTTGACAGCTGCAGGTCTCCAATTGGCAATTGCCTTCTCACATTATACCGATAAAAGTAATTCTTTTACATTAGGTTTTCTACACATTATTAGAATTATTATATTTAATTATAATTATCTTTCAGATTGATGATCCATGGTGTAATCAATTAGCCGATTTATTAAGAGATAAAGGGCATTATCTTTAAGCAATCAATTATCCAACTGTTCCAAAGGAAGAAGAAAAATTAAGACTTGCTCCAACTCCAAGATACACTCAATATATGATAGATCAATTTGTCAAGGATATATTACTCATCTTTCATCATGTTCGGGAGAGTTTCCACGCTTCAATACCTACGGTCTGGGTCCAGGCACGTACAGGGAAAATTTATTGGTTTTTAAGTACCCTTAGCAGGCTTGCATCGCCAGAAACCCTTGGCCACAAGATTGGACTTTGTTCTAAGCAGACAAGACCCTCGACCGTGGATTGACACATGGCGTAGACTTTCCCGAACACGTGAGAGGCAGCGAGATGACTCAGGACGGCAGGGAGTAATCTGGCCCTTCGTGTCCCACCCTGGACCCGCGATTTCGCGAAGCCGAAGGAAGGGGAACCGAGAAGACGTTCGGGCTTTCCTTCGGCTTCCATGGCAGAATCACTTCGACTTCCGATAGATAAAGTACATTCTCTTGCGACAAAGTTAACACGAGGGGACAAGCCCCTAATACTCAGCGTGCGAATTATACAGTCCACAACTTATTTTCTATACTCGATCTCGTCTCGCTAATCACGCGCGCGAACATTGGTCCTTCGAGCCGGATATGCGAATCGGTTTGAGTGCTACGTAGTGCGCCCTATTAGTGAATAGTGCCACAGGAGCAAACCACGGGTCCCGTAACAGCCGTTTCCAGCGGACGAGGTCAGCCACGATCACAGACAGGCCACGATCGAACGTCGCAGAGAGCCATCTCCAGGGCAGCCACTCCAGGAAGGACGACTGCACATTCAAGGCTCGGAATTGAAGATTCTCCGCTGGTCACACAGAGTACAAGGCCAGCGTTTCCGTTATCCCTTGCTACCTTTTTGCGGTGAGTCGAGTTTCGTTCATTGTTTGACTTGTGCGGGAGAGCAAGAATGGAGCGGTCCGGTATTTCTGATCTCCAACAGCTGATAAGAGAACGCGGCCACGTCAAGGCCCTAACGCGCCTTGAATCCTACTACGCCGCGCGGGGAGAAACCGAATCGATCAGTTCCCTTCGGGTACGACTCGACTGTAACCTTCCCCTGCTAGAACGATTCGTAAAGATTCAGGACCGCATAATCGTTGAGGGCACCGCAGACGAAGAAGCCCATGAGCAGTGCTTGCTCGAGTTTGAAAACACCAACTGCCGGGTGATAGGCACGATTCGGGAACGGATACAGAGCTCGGAAGCTTCAGCGACTTCGAGCAAAGCGCGACCCCTACAAATCACGCTCGCATCATCAGCCGCTTCCGGAACGCCTGTACCCCAATTTCGCGGTCGCCGAGGGGAATGGGGCCGCTTTCGCGACAGCTTCGAGTCCCTGGTAACTCAGAACGCGTCCTTAAACGACCTTTATCGTTACCTTTACCTAAAGCAAGCGGTAAAGGGCGAAGCCGCTCGTGCTATCAAGTACTTCCCACTCACCGGCAGCAGTTTCGAGGCTGCCTGGGAAGTATTACGCGAGCGCTACGAGGACGACGATTACGCATACAACAAGCTGAACAACCGGCATCATCGGCAACAGCGACAGCAACGCGGTGCTGTCCATCGAACTGATGAGGTTCCACCAGCGAAGCGTAATCTCTTGTCGCTCACGCTCGATGACGATGCCGGTTCAAACGGTGTTAAACTCGACCTGTTTACTAACCTACCCACTGATCTGAGCGACGGCGAGCTGCTGATCAACAACGACGCTCACGAGACGCAGCCGAGATGTCGAAGAAAAGGAGGAAGAAGTCGAGATCAAGGACGAGACTGCGAAGGCCGGCGTTGAGGTAATACGCGGCATCCATGGCACCGTCACGTCCATCGACACAACCGACTTCCTCCATGGTGATCATGCTAGGGATCCGGAGAACCTCGACGACAGCGACGATCAACGAAACGCGTCCAGTTCGTCGCACGGTATCGATCACACCGGTTTCATCGGCGGTAGTACCCCGCCAATATTGGAGCTCGACGTAGCGCGAAAACCTAACGAGTTTACTACCTCCCGAGACGACCCATCCGCGTCTTCCTCCTCCAGGATACCCGATGGTCATTTCTCTGGGACGATCGCGAACACTGCCGATGATCTGTCTTCCTGGTCGCTCATCGCACCGCCCGCGGCTCACCAAAGTCACTACCGCGGGGTCGCCGACCAGTTTGAAGAAAGTCTGACGCGTAAATCGGCACGTAATCGACTACAAGCACATCGCGATCGGCGATGTCGATCAAACCGCTTACGAACTATCGGAAACACGTGTTTCAGTAACAGTGCGAACCGATATTTGGAATACATCACGCGAAAGGAGGTGCTTCACGATGATAACGAGCACCATCGTAATCGCGATGATAACGCTAATGTTTCGCGCCGACATTCGAAGACTGGATCGGTCGCGCGTCGAAATTACGCGTTTGTAGGGAAACAGCCCGCCGTTGGGCTTCGACAGCTGCAGGAGCCGCACCTGCAGCGAAACGCATTCGTGTGAACAGCCGGCGAAGCACTCTGATAGCTGACCGCGCTGCACATGTTCAACGCCAGTCACAATTCGTTAGACCCGTCGCCGGAGTGACTGTTCGCGAGTATGAGGGAATTGCGAGAAATGCACCTCGCGTACAGCAGGCTCCGCGATCTTCACAAGAGTATATTCACCCGGCTGCACCAACTGGTCGTGTTGAATCGAGCCGGGAATCCACTGGGCATCAACCGCTTCGACGAGACGACGTTCCTCGCCCTGATCCGACTGATCGC
Source organism: Melipona bicolor (assembly GCA_030673865.1). Lineage (NCBI taxonomy): Eukaryota > Metazoa > Arthropoda > Insecta > Hymenoptera > Apidae > Melipona > Melipona bicolor. The sequence continues at coordinate 2,343,694 of JAHYIQ010000033.1, read as the reverse complement.
CCGCGATCTATCGTACAACGCGCCCACGCGCATCGACGCGCGTACGCTCAGGGACGTGTTCTTCCCGCGAACCCTCGACCTCCCGAACAACACAGTCGATCGAATCGAGAGCAACCTGCACAGGCTTGAGCCGTCGGAGAAACGGCTTCACAAGTTGGGAGCGCAACGGTTCAACGGGCTGTTCATGCTGAATCGGTTGACGCTCTCGGGGAACGCGATCGTGAGCCTCGACTCTTTCGCGTTTCGCGACTGCTCCAATCTGAAGGGGCTGCATCTGAGCGGGAACGAGCTGACCCCGGCGCAGGACGCGCCGCGCGACTTCGCTCTCCTCAAGACCTTAGACCACGGCGAGAATCGGAGCAGCCTTTACAGCAGCTCGTTCCGCAACCTCGACCCACTGACCGGATCTTGAGCCAGGATAACGTACCGGAAAACGTGCACGTTGTAATTTGTGAGAATCCGAACTCAAAGGGCGAACCGCTCTTCTCGGACAGCGACCACGCGCACCACGCGATCGACTCGAACATCATCCAACGGACGATGATCTCTCAGGAAGCGCGCGAACGCGACGACGCTGGCAGTATCCTCGTTACCAGCAACAGCAAGCGCGAGAACGGCGACGTGAATTATGATTACTCTGACTTAGCTCCTGAGACTGACGTAGACGCTATTGACGACGTTACCACGATCCCGGTCAAGAATCTCTCCTACGCATTTTACAAGGACGATGAAACCGAAGCTTGTATCGACAAAGATGAACTTGACAAATTTTCGAACGTGCTCAACCACGGGCACATCAAGGAGCCGACGGACTCCAATCTGAGCGCCAACACCGACGCAGCGAGCCAGCCAATCGCGGATAGTAATTTGCGTGCGCACGACGAAGACGGCGACCCTTGCTCCGACAACGGCACTAGCTCCGTCGGGGCGCGAAATAAAATAAAAAAAATAACGTTTTGCCAGGCAAACAATCCGATAGTATCCGGACACGCGATCATAGAAAGTGTCATTTCGCACTTCATTTCCCCTCAACCCCCTCCCTTCGGAGGAACATGCGAACACTCTGTTATATCTACGAAGCAACATCTGCTGTGCGTGCGCGAAGAAACGCGGCTGATGTTTGAAACATTCTATACTCTCCCAACGCGGGTTGAATTGTGCATGAACTCTCGGCCACTGCACCCAACCTTAGCCTATCCTTCCAAGTTGAATCCTTTCGCTCCTAAGTACCACCTGATCGGCCTCTTGCTCATCGATCTCCCATTTCCTGACGCCACTGCTGGCAGAGCTAATTTCTTGTGCCACATTCAATTGTTTCGAGCCTTGCAACAGCATTCTTGGAAGCGGCTACCTCAACTGCAGCAGCACAAACGGAGATCATCTACTTCGAAGCACATTGGCGTAGGCACCATGGTGGGGCGGAAGAGCGACCGGCTGCCACCATTGCGATAGAAGCTCGGCCGTATCACGGCTCCTCACCCCGGGAAGGATGGCATCGTCCGGATCCTGTCTGTCGGAGCAATCGATGGATTGGTGAAGCGTCCAACGGCCGGAGAGTGCATCCTACCGGTGGACGAGGAAGGAGGACCCGCGGTGAACTAACGGACTCATGAACTTATGTTAAGCGTGTGCACATTAGAATTACATTTTGCGTGTGCCGCGCGATTCGTTATTGCGTCATCTATACATACTAACTAGCTGTAATCTTTCCGTAGCGTACTCTTGTATTTAGTTTAGAACACGAGGCGTTCAAGGTGGGCGGTATGTTCGGGAGAGTTTCCACTCTTCAATACCTACGGTCTGGGTACAGGCACGTACCCAGAAAATTTATTGCTTTGCGAGTACCCTTAGCAGTCCGTGTCGCCCAAAACACTGGCCACATGGCTGGACTTCTTCCAGGAAGACGAGACACTCGACCGTGGATTGAAGCATGGCGCCAACTTTCCCGAACACGTGAGAAGCACGGGCCCGCGAGATCACTCAGGACGCCAAGGGGTGTCTGGCCCTTCGTGCCCCACCCTGCACCCTGGACCGCGATTTCCCGAAGCCGAAGGAGGGGGAACCGGGAAGACGTTCGGGCTTTCCTTCGGCTTCCAGAACAGAATCAATTCGACTTCCGACAAATAAAGATATTCTCCTGCGATAGAGTTACTACGAGGAGACAAGCCCCTAATACTCAGCGTGCGAATTATACAGTCCACAACTTATTTTCTATACTCGATCTCGTCTCGCTAATCACGCGCGCGAACAATGATCGTGGATATATTCAATGCCACTGCAACGCCGATTTATGATTCTAGTTCCAGCCAAAATCTTGGATCGAACACATAGTAATACTCGGAGAGCTATGAATTGTTGATCGAAAGTTGGTTCAGTATGCGCGCGGCTTTGCATAACACGAATTTTAGTTTACCGTATAAGAACCAACAAGGATGAAACTAACGGATTATCTGCTGTTCAAGAGGTTTTCAGGAAAATCGAGTTTGAAAATTTTATCAGATATCCTTGAACTTGAGCTAATTCCAGAAATGGCAGAAAAGCCACAGACATTAACAACAGATTATTCCACGTCTAAAAATAAGTAAGAAATGTAGAATAAAACTTTTTTGCATAATGCATTTGAAAATTTATCAAACACATGTGTCAAACACATCGCACCGAAAACAATTTCTAACGAAATATATTGAGTCTTAAAAACGAAGTTGTAAATAAAAACATTTTATTTTACAATTGCTTATTTTTGACTGTAGAATATTATTCTATAATGAAAAACAAGTAAAAATGGTAAAATATTAATTATTCTTTTCTGTCACATCTAATTAATCAAATTCAAGTATTTAGTCCAGAATTAGTAAATTTTCAAACTCGATTTTTCATGTAGAATCATCTCCTGTCATCTCTCCTATATCACGATTTCAGAAACATCTGATGACTATGCTCTTGTGAAAATGGCTTGTGAAAACGGCTAAAGAGAAGAATCGCTGATCAACCATCACTTATCATCGTGAGAAGACGGCTAAGAAAGGAATTTGTTAGCCCATCACGCGCTTATCACCGTGTGAAGACGACTCGAAAACGGAGAGAAGCTAGAGAGAAGAATCTGCTGACCGGCTCGCTGCCGAGTCAGACTCCCCACTTTTACAAAACTACTCTCTTGTATAAATAGAGACAAACTCATTAAAGGGCAATCAGTCCAGTTTTATTTTCATAACGATTTGTATTTCATTACTGTAACCTTAATTTTCCTACGGGTAATTGAAAGAGTTACAACTTATCGTACGCTAACATAACGTATATAGTAATTCTCCTACGGGTGATTAATATATCGTAACATACTACGTTAAACGTAACGCGTACGGAGTGTTATTCTAGTAAAACGCGTAACAGTCACACGTTAAACGTAACGCGTACGGAGTGTCATTCTAGTAAAACGCGTAAAAAGTCCCGTCACACTCTGAAGAATCGTCGCACCGTATTGCATTATGATACATTCTGTTGTGTGCGTGCTTCAGTTCAATAGACAACACTCTATTAGACTGAAGATTCAATTGAGAAAAAACGAAAAATGAAAGAATAAATACTTTAGTGTTTTTAATAGAGTTTTATTTACACTAATAATATATATACAGAGATGCAAGGATATGTACGAAAGACAATGTTCAACCGATAATTATTTTTACTAATCGCTTGTCGTGAGAGCAAAGTAGGAGACGCGCACAGGCTGCACGTGAAAAGACTTACGCGACGTGGACCTCAGATAGGAACTTAGGTTACTGGCGCTTGACGCGTTGAAGTCGGCTCTTATATACTCCGACTCTCATTGTGTCCTTTCCAGTCAAGGGATTGGAAAGTGTATGTTCCTGCAGTCTGTAGGTCAGGCCCATGAGAGGTTTTTTGACAATTACCTCGTGGCCCTGGCGATACTGCATCCTGGGTCCACGTCATGAAAATTATATTTGCGATGCTGCCTGAGTCGTGTCCCCTACAAATACAGTACAGAAAATAGAAGGCACAAACTTGGGCCGAATAATGAGTTCAACTTATAACGAAAATAATTTGCTCAAAACAACATACTGGTATACATAATGAGACTAACTTATTCTAAATATGATACTGATATATTATCTCATTTTATAATAACTCAGAGATAGGATCAAGTTCAATACATACTTACGAATCCGAGTCAATTTCAATAATTAACTATTTCAATAACTCGTTCCACATGTTTCGAATGCTACTCGGAAGCAACAATGTTTCAATGATTATACTTAATAGTATTCAATCAAAATTCGAGTATAATTGAAAGTACTGCTTTTCTTTGCCAAAGTACTTGTAGAGGATTTGAATCTACCTCATAGAAATTCGAATATACTTGTAATATATTTGATCTCATCTTTAACGAAAAGCTAGACTAAGAATCAGTTTGGGAAACATAAAAATATGCGATGCATATCGAACGCAATGTACAGACACAAACATTTCTGCTTAATTCATTTCAGTTCGAATGTATATTGCATTTTCCCGTTTTAAATTATGCACTTATTTTTTAATGATATTAATTTATTAAGGACTTACAGGGAACTTGTGACTCGTAATGAGAATTTATTTTACTGAATCGTCGAATAAGTAAATAAGTGTAGAAGCGAAATTAAAAATCTAAATTGCAAAAATTGATAAGAAATATTTACAAATAGAATGGCATGTAGAAATTCAAGTGTCTGTATGAGAGACTGAAAATTGTTGAAAGACAGAGAAAGGTATGCATATGAGAATTCTCACACTTTCATTCCGTCCATTAAGATTTGCATCAATAAGTTGAAGTATATTGTAAAAATATTTCTATATTTAATATTTCTATGATTAACAAAGTGAAAGACATAAAAGACATAATTCTTGTTGTTATTTAGTACAGCAGTCTTTATTCAGTATCATTCATTGGTCTCTTTTACAGAGAGCTAATTCTTCTCCAAGGTCATTACAAAGAATGATTATATGAATTATTAGAAATGAATTGAATAAATTTTTCCTTTGTCATTTGATTTTGTGTTGAGCGTTTATCGTATTTTTTTTTCTTTTTTTCTATTAAATGTTGGGAAATAAAATTGTTTTTATAAAAACATTCATTTTTATTTGTTACAGTTTACTTATTATTTACATTTTATATACAAATATCAAATAAACATGATTACAATGTCTGCTTTTTTACAAAATCTGTACTAAAGTCATCAGATGTTGAGATGTTGAATTCCTCGAGTTGACCCGCCAATTTAATAGCTGCTTTTTCTATAAAATTCACATAATGAAGTAAAAGAAAAATATAATTTGAAATAAAATAATTTTCTAAAAAACAAGACATTCTTACCTCTTCTAGCTCAATCTTTCTTCTCTTTTTTAAATTGCAGTTTATTAATTTTATTTAATTTCTAGTTGCTTCAATTTCAAAAATCGGATCTATTTTCTTTGTCCTTGTTCCATCTTCCTTTCTCTTCGACTTTTCCAATTTTTTCTTCAGCTTATTCTGTATTTTAATTTACTGTAAAAATTATTATAATTGAAACCTTACTATCATGACAAGAAAAACTGCTTGTATGCAAGTTGAATTACCGTTTGTTCAGCTGAGATTTTAAGATCTGTTTTGACGAATTCTTTTTGTTTCCTTTGTCGTGCAGCTTCACGTTGCTTTTGTTTCTCTTCTTTGTGTTGCTTTTTCATAAGCTCCACTTCTTTAAGACAATACAGCTTCTTCAATCTGTAATATGTGCAAGTTATTTTGATACTTTATATTAGTTTATATATGTGTATGTATATGTATATACTTAACATATTTGAATGTACCTTTACATCTAGTTCCTAAAGAATTTCTGGCATCAACAACCTCAAGCATAACATCAGCTGCATTTAAAACTTCTCTGAATTCTTTATGATAAACTTTTAACGAATATTATGTTAAATAAGACAACTATTCTTAAACATTATAAACGTATGTAAATTAATTGCTTTGAATACATCAGTGACCGGTATTTTTGAACGTTACATTTTTTTGTTTGCTCGAATTTGCAATCTATTGCTAATAACATTAAAAATAAATATTAAATCTTATTGAAATGTTATTACTGGTTTGTCTAAAATTAAATTCAATTAAGATTCTTTACGAAACTAAAACATGATCATTAAATTACTAAGTCGTCTGTTCTTGAACTTGAATTAGGTAAAAATATTCACCGTAATTTTCAAATGAAATCCTGTCCTCAATACGATCTATGTCACACGACGTTTCAAATACGAGTGACAAAGGCATTTGTCAAGAATGCTAGTACATGGAACCTGCGCACGGATCACTGCGCAAAAGTATGTTCAAAAAAAAAAACTTAATGAGACTGTAATGTATATTTGAATTTCAACGTGTAATACACAAATTAAACAAATTATTTCATAGATTTTATAAATTTTGTAAGTTAATTTTAACATTTAGACGAATTAGCTTGGAAATTATTGGGAGCATATATTTAGAGAAGATCAATGACATCCTTCATTCCGCCAAGACAGCATTTTAATATATAAATTGATAGAACGAAACTATAAATGGAAAACACTAAAATAGCCCTTTTCCAAAAATTGTTTCAAATTGGTAATTCTTACGTTTTTGGAATTCCTTAGTTGGAAAATTATTCGTATTGAATCATGAAACAATTAAATATGTAATAATAAATATATAATATATATACTTAATTATATACTTAATATATAAATAAATGTATAATATTTAATTAAACGTATAATGTATAATTATATACTTAATATATGAATAAATATATGATTAAATATTTAATTATATAATTAAATGTATAATAATTTAAATAAGTAAAGTTACATTTAAGAAAACAACATATCGTATAACTATTGCATTTATGTAGATGAAACATTTTTGCAACGAATCAAAAAGATTTAATTGAATTACATAAGTATATAGATATAATATAGATACAAGTATATATAGGTATATAGATTTAATTTAATTAAAAAAGATATAGGTATATAGAATTTTAGTGAAATAGATTACGTACATGTAAAACATAAATAAATAGCATATTTAATAAAATATTTTTCTTTATTTCATTTTCTATTTCACAATTATTATAATTTACAAACGATTTTATCGTTAATATGTAGAACATATGTATTTCGTATTAGTATGTTACAATGTAGGTTCATATTTACATTTCTTTTCGTAAGTTTTTCATTGTATATCACACGAAGGCACAATACAAATGTATAGAACATTCAAAATGATTATATAAAGTTTACAAATGTATAAATTATAATTGACATAATTAAATATAATTATATTAATATAAATTATAGTTTTATCCAATCCTGTACATTTATTTTATAATAATTAGATAAAGTTCATTTAAATTGCAGATGAAAAATAACTATTTAAAACAATAAATTATTTCACTTTAATTGTAATTGTTTTTATCTTTATATGTAAAATAATATAATATATAATATAATATAATAGGAAAAATACACAGAAATTGACAAATTATTTATAGAGGCAAATATAAAATATAAAATAAAATAACAATTAAAAAGAAATTAAATAAAACTATTTTATTTGACAGGCAAGTAACGAAATAATTTCGAGAAAAATTATTTACTTGCTCAAATAAAGAAGCACAGGATCATTTCGAAATTAGAATAATAATTTGTTTATCAATCATAAACTACGGAAGTAACATCGTGGAATAACCGAAATATTTCAGAAACAAGATACTATTTCCAAATTCACTTTTCATTTCATTCCTCCGATTATATATTTGTTTAACAATTGGCTTGGATATTGTCTGAATAAAATATTATTAATATCTTATTTCATTAAATATTGTTTCAGAATAATAATTTTATCAATTCGGAGATTGATATTCAAGCAAATATTTATTTCAATTATCTCTTTCTTTTTACATTATATTAATTTTCTATTTGTTCGTACTTTTAAATTATAACTCTTATAATAAACAACCTCGTTTCAAAAACTTCTTAATTTTGAAATTGATAATTTTTACATTTTTGGAATTTCTGAGGTGGGAAAAATATTGATGTTATTCATATCATATAGAAATAATCACTTTAATTAAATATATAATAATTTGAAACATTATTCAAAATTCATAATTATTCAAAATTGTAAAATTATTCAAAGAGCAAATATTCAAAAAAATAATATGTCGCATAACTATTGCACACACATGATAGATCAAATATTTTTGCAGTGAATCAAAAAGAATAAATTATATAAATATATTATGGTAAATATTGGCAAAATAAATTTTGATAAAATAAAGTACATGAAAAATAGCATATTTTTTATTTTAATAAAATATATTTGCTACTATGGTCTATAAGCGATTCTATCGATAATATCTATATCGCTAACATGTAAGTATAACTGTATATGTAACACATATATAACACATATATATAACATGTATATTAACGGCTTATGTTAGTATATTACAATGTTGTCCAACTGTGAAGACGGCTAAAGAGAAGAACTCGCTGGTCAACTATTCGCTTATCACCGTGCGAAAATGACTAAAGGAAAGAATTTGCTAGCCCATCACCCGCTTATCACCGTGTGAAGACGGCTAGAGAGAAGAATTTGCTGACCGGCTCGCTGCCGAGTCAAACCCCTCACCTTCACGAAATTGTTCACGTATCAAACTGTGAGACGTGTGTAAATAGCGACAGATCCATTAAAGAACAACTCAGTCTGATTTTAACTACCATTTATACTTTATTATTTACGTCATCCTTAATTCTCCTACGGGTAATTAAGAGATTGTACAATTAATTATCGTACGCTAAACATAACGTATACAAAGTATATCAATTCTCCCACGGGTGATTAAGATATCGTACTATTAATTATCGTACGTTAAACGTAACACGTACGGAGTGTTTGCTTAGTAAAACGCGTAAAAGCCCCGTCACATCTTGTGTGACGTGTACGAAGTGTTCGCTTAGTGAAACGCGTAAAAGTCCCTTCACACAACCAATGTCAGTTCATATTTATATTTCTTTTTCTAATTTTTTTATTATATATCACGTGAATTTCTGTTCGCTTTGAAGACTTTATACAACATATAGGGTGTACAAAATGACAATTTTCTTCTTTCAAATATACAAGGAAATTGTAACGCCTCTGAAAATATTGAAATATTTTGTTCGTGACTAAATTTTTCCATAATTTTGAAGACTGAAAATTTTCTTTTCACGAGGATTCTTTAAAAATTGCTACATGATTTCTTTTCGTTCCAAAATATTAGGATTCTTATCGTTTGAATTTTTTTGCAAAGTTATAGTTTGAAATATCGACAATTTTCCATCGTTATTTTTATAACGAATAACTTTCTGGAATTACGGTACTGAAAATATTAAAATATACAAATTATTTATACTTCACTCTGCACATATCGATTATATAAACATTTAAAATTCAGATTTGAAAGTTATTTTACATATTTTACATATTTATAACAGTTGCAAAAATATCAACATAACTTTCACATTTATACAAGACTTTATAGATGTTACTGTACATTATACTAGAATCAATTTATAAAATAAATCAAATTTAGGAAAATTCGTTAAAATTAAACATAGTTTACATTGACAATCGTCGACTATCGAACTAGATTCCGCAACTATTTAGTGTTTTTGTATATAACATGAACAATGTGTAAGTACATAAACAAGGTTTTAGAACCAGTTTTCCTTTCGTACAGTAAAAGTTAAACATTTACAGTGTGACGGGACTTTTACGCGTTTTACTAGAATGACACTTTACTAGAATGACACTCCGTACGCGTTACGTTTAATGTGTGACTGTTACGCGTTCTACTAGAATGACACTCAGTACGCGTTACGTTTAACGTAGTATGTTACGATATATTAATCACCCGCAGGAGAATTACTATATACGTTACGTTAGAGTACAATAAGTTGTAACTCTTTTAATTACCCGTAGGAAAATTAGGGTTACAGTAATGAAATACAAATCGTTATGGAAATAAAACTGGACTGACTTTTTTAATGAATTTGCCTCTATTTATACATGAGAGTAGTTTCGTAAAGTGGGGGAGTCTGACTCGGCAGCGAGCCGGTCAGCAAATTCTTTTCTCTAGCCGTCTTCGAGTCGTCTTCACACGGTGATAAGCGGGTGATGGGCTAGCAAATTCCTTTCTTAGCTGTCTTCTCACGATGATAAGTGACGGTTGACCAGCGATTCTTCTCTTTAGCCGTTTTCACAAGCCGTTTTCACACTCCCCTTGCTGGATTCACTTTAGTCCTCTAAAGTGTACAACTTTGTTCCTGATTTTTGGTATTGTAATGTTTTCTGTAGCCAAGTCGTTGGGTTGGTCGCGTGCGGGTCGTATCTCGATGTGAGAGGTTGGTTGGAGTTCCATGTAGGTACCTGGGGCTGTCGGCTGAACTAAACTAGTTTGCGGATTTTGCGTAATTTTTGTGGTATTACAGAACATTCTAATGCATAATTTGTTTGGCACAATTTTGGTTAGTGTTTTAAAAAATCCTATTTTGTGGAGAGTATATAGAGTTATTAGGCCTAGTGATATGTATCCTGCGTATCGTAATATGTCGTATGCTGTTTCTGTCGCACTTTTGATTCGTCAGGCGGTTTTAGTTTGTTGCAGTTGATTATACATGGAGTCGAGCGTAGTTTTGTAGTTATTGAAATTTGGAGTTACGTATGGCGCGTGTGGTATGAGGTGTTCTAATAGTTTTATGTCTTCGGAAGAAATGTTGAATTTGAGTACGTATGGTGTTTCGTGAATCTGAATTTCTTTATGAGTACCTCCAATTTTCATTACATTGTTGTCGTACAATATTACGCATTCTTCGTCGCTGGATAATATACAGGGACCGGTTAGGTAGATTTTATTGATTCTTTTACAAAGGGCTTGTATCTCTAGTGGTCTTTGCGGTATAGCAATATATCTGTTAGGTATGTACATGGGTATGAAGGTTATGGTATCGATTTTAAATACGGTTGTTCCACACTGAGCGTAATCGTTCGATTTCGAGGCCTGACACCCGTTATGGTAGTCGTGTCGCGTGGGTTGTGTTCGTTCGCAAATGAGTCCTAAAGGGCTATTTTTACAATACTGTTTTAAGTAATATTCATTAATTATGATTTGTGATCCTGCTTGTTCTAATATCATATCATGGTCTCTCAAAGGCGCTAAAAATACGTTGTGAATTTGATATGGTATGGGGTAATATTTGATGACGGTCCATTCGTGTTCTTCTAATATAGGAATTTCGATTTGATAAATGACCGTGTCGTCGATTATTACGGCAGTGAGTTTACTGATATCTATAATAGTTTGAAAATTTTCTCTCTGTGCGGGTATAGTAATGAGTTTAGTTTTGGTCACGTTTTTATATGCTTGTATAAAATGGTCTATGTTAATGAGTGTCGTGTCGATTATCCCGTTTTTCCCTAAAATTATGGTATTGTAAAATTCATTAATTTTGTCTGCGAATTCTGAGTACAATATTTCTAAAGTGAGCAGCATTTCGTCGAATGTTAGAGTGTTTTGAGTTTCCTGTAATTTCGCGGATTGTTCTGCTAGCCGGGTCGTAAGGTTTTTAAAATTGTCGTCCATAAATGCTTGTCTTATCATAATAGTTTGATTTTGTACTATACTACTAAGTTTGTTTTGGTCATCGAAAAGCTTATCTAAATTTTTGTTGATCAGGTCTAAATCGCTATTATCTAACGTTCCGAACAAAGTCTTGGATATGGAGCCTATTGCGTTTATTAGTCCTCGTCTAGTTCGTTTGTGCAGTATGATCTTGAGTTTTTGTATAGATTTGCTTACTTCTCTTAATTTACTTTGTATTATAGGATAGCCCGAGTTATGGCATTTGTTTTTTAAGCAGTATTCGCGGACAAGTATGGCTATCCTGTGTATTAGTTGTGCGTTTTCCTCTAGTTCGTCTAATTTAAAAACTACATTTATCCTTACGGTGTTATGGTATACATAGCTAGTTCCTATGATTTCCTTCAGTATCCTAGTGTCGTTTATGGGCTGTATCTTCAAGCAATGACCTATTACCGCTAATCCCTGGAATGATATGGTTTAATTCGATTACCGTGTACCAATAGTGTTTTCTTGGAGTTGATCTCTAGAAGATAATTAGGTGTTCTTATTTCTAGTATCTTATAGGGACCTAGCCATTCTTTACTGAGCTTATGTTTTTTGCTATCATTGTGTAACAGGATCGAATCTCCTTCTCTATATATACTCTTAATTTTAATTTTCCTATCTTGTTCTTCCTTGTAACGTTTTTTATTTTTACTTATTACTAATTTTGCTTTGTCGAGATATTCCTGATGTCTGAGTTTCCATAATTTAAATAATTCTTTGTAAGTTAGGCTAGAAGTCGTCGCTATAGCTGAAGGCATGTTGGCTTCACGCCCGAATGTTAGTTCGAAAGGGGTACAACCGGTCCCGCAGTGTACTGAGGTGTTATAAGACATGCAAATTAAATTGAGATACTCGTCCCACTCGTCCTCTCGTTCATCAATGCAGGTTTTTATCAAATCTTTTACTGTACCATGTGTTCGCTCTAGACTTCCATTACTTTGTGGATGAAAACTAGTAGTTTTTACGTGTTTGATCTTAAATGCCCTCTCGAATGATTCCATCAACTTGCATACAAAATTCCGCCCTTGATCAGTAAGGATATGTTTCGGAGATGAGAATATGTAAATGTAATGATTGATTAATTTATCTATGATGGTTTCTGCTCTTTGGTCAGTTAGTGGTATAAGTAAGAGATATTTTGTTAGTTGGTCTTGGATCGAAAGGATAAACTGGTTTCCATGCTTTGTGATGGGAAATGGTCCGACAATGTCGAGCGCGATCTTGTCGTTAGGATTATATCCGGAATTACGGCTTCTTCGCGCGGTCGTATCCTGGTGAGCTTATTTTGCTGACATACTTTGCATAAATCTACCACGTCGTTGTCTATTCCTTTCCAATAGTACTTGCTTTTGATCCGTTCAATAGTTTTATTTTCCCCGAAGTGATTGACGTTATCATGCATTTCGAATAGTATCTGTTTCCTTTTGTCAGGGTCTATTTCGACATACGGTTCTATGGCTAAAAATATCGAGGTGTCCGGTCGATCTTTTACTAGAAATCTGAGCATTAATTGAATTACTACAATGTGCAAATTTGAAAAGACTTCTCCTAACCTGAGCCTAATGTCCTTTTCTGATGCTAAATTTTTAAGTAGTGAGTCCAATCGTAATAGCCATTCTTTCTCATTATATGGTCCTAAATGCTGGTGAGTGATTTGTATGTAGTTGGGTCTGTTGGGGCAAAGTTTGATAGGTCGTTCTTTAGTCGGGTTAATCTTCCAAGAGTTATAGAGCTCGTATAGGGCGTCGGAAGCTGATGGGATTTCCTCGATTTCCGGTAATTCGTCATTAAGCTGTTCTAATGTTACCTGGGGTTTTCTCAGAATTTTGATATTTAATTTTACTGGTCTGTCCTCTATGATGCGGAGAGGATGTAGTCGGGACAGCGCGTCTGCTACTACGTTGTCTTTGCGTTTTTTATATTGAATTTCATAATCGTATTCTTCTAGTCTGAGACGCCATCTCATAAGTCTAGAAGAGGGATCACGTACGTTGTGTAACCACTTGAGCGATTGATGGTCAGTCTGAATTATAAAACGTCTTCCTAACAAGTACTGTCTCAATCTTTTGATTGCCCAAACAATAGCCAGTAATTCTTTTTCCGTAGTGGTGTAGTTTTTTTCGGCTACATTCAATGTTCGGGAGATGAAACAGCAAGGATGGTTATTCTGGGAGAGAACCGCACCTATCCCTTCGTTACTTGCGTCAGTGGTCAGTGTGAAAGGTAGCTTAAAGTCTGGATAGCAAAGTATTGGAGTCTCGCAAAGTTTTTGTTTTAGAGTGTCGAATGCTATTTTTTGTCTGTCTGTCCAATGGAATGGGGTATTTTTTTGTGTGAGGTCGGTCAAGGGTTTAGCAATTTTTGCAAAATTTCTTATAAATTTCCTGTAGTACCCTGTTAGTCCCAAAAATGATTTGACCTGTGTTACCGTCCCTGGTTGTTTGAATTCACTGATAGCTTGAAGTTTTATCGGATTTGGTTTGATTCCTTCTGCTGTAACTACGTGTCCTAAATATTCTAGCTCCGGTTTTAGGAATTCGCATTTATCTGCCTGTAATTTTAATCCTACATCTCGTAATCGTTGAAATATAATAGCTAAGTTCTTGTTGTGTTCTTCGATAGTGCTACCAAATATAATTATGTCATCTAAATACACGAAGCAGTGACGGTCTATTAATCCACGCAAAGCTGTGTCCATCATACGCTGGAATGTCGCAGGCGCATTCTTAAGGCATGCGGTTATGATGAAAGTGTCCGTCCGTGGTCGAAAAAGCGGTATATTTTTTACTTTCAGGGCTCATTGGTATTTGATGAAATCCCGAGGATAAATCTAATGCAGAAAAGAATTTTGCATTGCCTAGATGCTGTAATATTTCGTCAGAGTTTGGTAGTGGGTAGGCGTCCTGGTCTGTCTGTTCGTTCAGTTTTCTGAAGTCAATTACTATTCTCCATTTTTGTTTCCCTGAGGCGTCTTTCTTTTTTGGTACTACCCATATTGGGGCATTAAACGGTGAAGCTGAATTTTCAATAATGCCTTTTTCTAACATCTCGTTGACTTGTTTTTGTATCTCTAATTTGTGAATTTCGGGAGGTCTATATGATTTGATGTTAATTGGTTTTTCCGAATGCAGGTTAATGGAGTGGCTGGTGAGTGCAAGGTAAAGGATCATTTTCGAGGGAGAATATGTCATGGTAAGCGCTGACGATTTTAGTTATAGAGTCCCTGTACGCTACTTCAATATGATCAAGCCGTAGTTTGGATGCAAGTTCGTGGATGCGCTTGATATTACTATTTTCTTTAGGTCGATAGATTTCATTAGAGGTTCGTAATGGGTGCTTACCAGTATTGATGAAGCAAACACGAGTGGTCTCATTGTTAATATTGCAAGGCGTAGTTACGCACTGCTCTGGCTGTACTTCGATCGAGGTTGGTGACTGTAATGAAAGTGTGTTGTCGTTTAATTTTAAATTTTGATTGTCAATCGAAAACCTGTATTTCTTTAGGAATGGTAGGCCAATTATGCCTTCTTCTATTAGCGGAAAGTCGTTCGGGACTATCAAAAAGGTGTGTCTGATACCAAAAATTGTCATATGTGTAGAATGGCGGAGTGTGTGGTGATCGTTCCCTAGTTGAATTTGTCTGGGTTCATCTAATGGTATTAATTTTCGGGCATATTCTTGCTTGAGTAGATTGATTCCTGCTCCGGTATCGATAAGGAATCGCATTGGTCGTTCCCTTCCGAGCATTCGTATTCGTATATGCTGCAATCTTCCTGGTGTGTAGTGTACTCGTACTCCGGTTCTTCTAGTCTCGTCTCGTCTCTGATGGTTACGTTGTTCACACGGCGAGGTGGCAACTTTCCCTGAGGCTGGTTGTGAAAATTTCGTAGTTTGAAGCAGTTACTCTTTACATGTCCGGGTTTTTGGCAGTGTTCGCATACTATTGGTTGAGGTAATGGCCGCGGAATAGCCGGAGTTGGTGATGGAACAAATCGAGCAGCTTGAATTATTCGGCTGGTCGTCTGTGGTGTATTGCGTGTCGCTGGTTTCGATTCTCGTGTCCATATCTCTACTTCCATCGCTTCTTGTTGGGCGCTGGTCAGGCTTTTTGGTTTCATAGGTATAACATACTGTGCTATTTCCCTACGGAGATTGTGTATGTAAAATTTGACTGCCTCTTTGTTTTCTTGTTCCAAGATGATGTTCCGCGTGGTTGGATTTGCATGTTCGTCCTGAATAGCGTATTCTAATTCGCTCAATGTTTGTCTGAAGCAGCTGGTGTAGGACTGCACTGTTTCGGTGGTTCCTTGTCGGATATTCTGCAACTTTGTTCGGCTGCCAGCTGTTGATATAGATACGGAAACCTGTGACCTAAGTGCATCGAATAGTTCGTCGTAACAACTTATGTGACAGAATCGTATGCTCCTTTTGGCGTGCCCACTAATTTTCTGAGCGATTATCATTTTTAGTAGACTGTCCTGGTCGTCGACGCGGCTACGTGCAAACTTTACTGATTTAATAAATTCCTCTACCCCGATGTCGTCTTTTCCGTATAGCGTTTCGACCGTGAGGAGTGCGTCCGTCGCCTTGAGATTTCTCATGGTTAATCGTCGGAGGGTGCTGGCGTTCTGTCCTATTGGTTCGTTTTTGGCGGTGTTCATGGCACTCCCACTCGTCGGAGACCTCCACTTCTGTTGTAGTAAGGATCCTGGATCTCGCGTCCTCCGTGGTGGCTATGAGTCCTAGTTGGGTTCCTAAATTCTTAAGCTCCTTGGCTTGTTCTATTCGGTCATCTTCCATTATTTTAATTGACTGCGATAATTTCCGGAGAACTTCTCCTTGACTTTTCTGAGTCTCTTCTTGCCTTTTTAGTTGCGTCGTAATTATTTCTACGTTGGTCAATAGGCCGCGCAAGAGTTCAGCCTCGGACTTTGGCGTAGTCATGTTAAAAAAGAGATTTTACCTTGGTAAATTCCTGAATCGGTTCTTGGATCCGTGTGGTCGATCGGTGGGTCTGGCGCTCGTAGTCCTAGATGCTGAAATCCCGTAGGCGTGTCAGTGCTCTGTTACCCCTTGATGTGGCACAAGTGGATCCTGGCAGGATCGCCAAAATGTGACGGGACTTTTACGCGTTTTACTAGAATGACACTTTACTAGAATGACACTCCGTACGCGTTACGTTTAACGTGTGACTGTTACGCGTTTTACTAGAATGACACTCCGTACGCGTTACGTTTAACGTGTAACTATTACGCGTTCTACTAGAATAACACTCAGTACGCGTTACGTTTAACGTAGTATGTTACGATATATTAATCACCCGCAGGAGAATTACTATATACGTTACGTTAGAGTACAATAAGTTGTAACTCTTTTAATTACCCGTAGAAAAATTAGGGTTACAGTAATGAAATACAAATTGTTATGGAAATAAAACTGGACTGACTTCTTTAATGAATTTGCCTCTATTTATACATGAGAGTAGTTTCGTAAAGTGGGGGGGTCTGACTCGGCAGCGAGCCGGTCAGCAGATTCTTTTCTCTAGCCGTCTTCGAGTCGTCTTCACACGGTGATAAGCGGGTGATGGGCTAGCAAATTCCTTTCTTGGCTGTCTTCTCACGATGATAAGTGACGGTTGACCAGCGATTCTTCTCTTTAGCCGTTTTCACAAGCCGTTTTCACAACAGACACAAAACATCATGCTGTGGTGGCAAAACTCATATTGTGGTTCTAATCTATTTATATCATCATTTCATGAAATTTAAATTGTTTGTAATTTTTTGATAAAAGTTATAGAGATAGTGATATTATATAAATGATATTATATTACATAAACATTATACATAACATATTGCGCAAAATATACAAATTATGCAATAATATACAATGGGTGTAACAAAGAAATTAAAAATTATATTGTAATTACTTAAATATAATTTATATTATTAATTATTTATTACTATAATTACTGATTTATTACTATAATGTTTGATTGTTTAACGAACCCAACTTCCTCCATTTGTTTGCGTATTTTTCCCAGTTCATGAAATATTTGATCTATTATATAATAGAACTCCTTGAAGTTGAAATTTCTCTCTCTCTTCAATAAAAATAGTCAGTTTAAAAATAATTAAGATTAATGTTCATTAACAATTATTAACTCTCTCTTTCAGAGAAAGAAAAAAATTAGATTAAGTAGATCCTTTTTCAATTAAGTCTATGCACTTACTGGATACCAGAAATAGTGGGAATTCTTATTTAAATAATAATGAAATAAAAGTATGCATTACGCAACTTTTTTTTCTTACTGAAATTCACTGTAGCTCAAGGATAAAATTCTGTCGTGAAAAAAAATTTTGAGACAACAGTTACTTCTTTTAATCAAGACAATCTTACAATGATAAAAGATTCTTTAATTATACAATATGCAATTAGAAAAAAATAGAGGTGATAATTCAATTGATTTTAAATCGATCTTCATTTAGTATCGAGGTCGCTTCTTCAGTTATTCCTTAATATGTTATTGATAAAATAACTTTCATAAATAAGAAATTGGCAAATAGTACCTACATAATACAGCAGATATATCTATTAATATTACTATATCCATCGTAAGTTTAATCAACGATTAACGATTTGATGACACTAAATTATGATTGTCAATATCTTTTCGAAGTACAATGACAAAGTTGAACCTTTCGAAGATCACTCAGAAAGATGGTCTTGATAACATTCGTCAAGGTTATTAGAAGCGAAGTTTCAAAATTTTATTCAAAACCAAAACCTATTTTAAACATATCAATAGAGTGTAAATATTGGCCTTCTACATATATATTTAATTGATTATCTGTTGGTTTTGTCACAGCTTTTTCACTTTGTAAGATTTTGTTATAATAATTGAATAGTGTTGCAAAGTAGCAGTGGCATTCGTTGTATTCTTCGTCGATAGATATGCCGAATCATTTTCTATGTAAAATGTGAAATTTTGTCAAATACTAAACACAGACTCTGTTCTTTTTTCTTACTTTTGAAAGATTTTATCAATATTGCTAATATTTAACATAGTTAATATAGTTAATATTTTACGTATAGTTAATAATTAGGTAGTTGTTTGTTTGCTAAAAATTCGTTAAAATTTTAGAATGATTGAAATATGTGTTTCTAATCACATTGAAAGAGTTTATAGAGATTTTATAAAACATTTCTTTGATATTTATTAGAAATAAATATGAAACTTAAAGATGTTAATAATAGAAAATAAATAGTATTTATCTAATTATAGGAACGTAACAAAACTATTAAATTTTTAATAAGTAATTGCACTAAGTATCCAATAATTTATGCATGGAAGTGTAGATTGTTCCGCGATTGTCAACGATCTGGTTTGCGATACAATATCTATATCAACATCGTTATTTTTTAAATCATTGAATTAATAATTTCAATATCAAGTAATGATGATTAAGTACCATTAAATACCAATCAATTAAATAATGATCATTTGAAGTTATAGACAAATGGCGGACGAAGTAGTCGTATATGATCACAGCTCCAAGTAAAGTTGATCTTAGCTGGTATTAACAAGATGGGGTAATTATAAAATGGGTCATAACGAAGCTAGTGAAGATCCAGCTTATGACTAGAGACTTTTGGCAGTAAGAAGTCTTTGCAAGGGCGAGAAGAAAGTCATAAGTCAAAGTGTTACAACTGTGGGTGTATGTTATAGTGGGTATTTTGAATGACGGTCCGATAGTGGCAGCATCTTAAGAGAAGCTGTAGGTACGATGATGATAATTAATTCAATCAACGTACTACAAATAATTTACCCCGTATTATTTTTATAAAATAAAATAAAATATAACTGATAAAATAACTGATAACAAAATATCTGATAACCAAAGAATGAATAATGAAGAATGAATGAAGAAAGAAGAAAGAAAGAATGAATTAATATGTTTGATGTCAGCTATATATACGTTTATCAAACATCTCTATGGTGATAAATAAATAAAATATCAATTTAGAAATTTTCTATTGTTTGTGAGTTTTAAGAAAGTTGGCATCGGTTTATCAGAAAAGTATTCCTCGGCGGAACGATTGAGGAAACGCAGATAGCGTTGATTTTAATTCTTGTGAGCAGACCGCTTATCTCCACAATATCCGGTTTGAACCAGTTAAAGCATCACGCCACACCAAAAGAATTCAAAACAATGAGCAATCCGACTAAGAACAATAGCCATACGAAATTATAAAAAACACCTCAGAGCCCTCAATAAAAAGATTACTAATTCAGACGTCAAAGAAGAAAGTTCATTTATTTCAAAGTTCCGTTATATTTCTCTCCTTCCTCCGTAGTTGAAGTTTTAACGCGTAGAGTTTAGTTTAAATTATTAAGAAGTGTTAAGAACGTTAAATTTAATATTCGGACAGTGATTTTATTAATATTTAAATTTAGAACGCCTCATTACGTAGAATACTACATTTCGGGTTCCTCGCGCGAGTTCGAGTGATTGTAAGACATTCATAATATTTTGTGCGTTAGCTTTAACTACGGGACTTTGTCACGCAGTTCACGTGCGGTTCGAAACGCGTTTAAATCCGTTGCGTAATTATAAATTTTGTTCGTTTCCTACGGGAAACGTTGACTGGCAATCACAGGACCACACGGACATTTATCCTCGTTCAAATTTGGCGCGTGAACGCTTAAAATACGATCGAAGAGTTCAAGAGGAGAGCTTTCGATCAAGGGAGACATAGAAGGCGCACCGGGCAGTATTTTTATTTTTTTCGGTGACGCAACTCCCGGCGTGACATTCTGCTGAGATAACGCTACAAAGCTATAGGTACGATGATGATAATTTATCTCAATCAACGTACTACAAATAAACGACTCCGTATTATCTTTTATAAATTAATATATTTAATAACGAATAACGAATAACAAATAACGGATCACGAAATAACGAATAACGAATGAATAATAATTTGTCTGATGCCAACTATATATATATTTATCAAAACATCTCCATGGTAATAAATAAATGAAATAGAGTTAGTATCTAAATAATAGATCTAAAAAGTTTTAATAAAGTTGGCATCGGTTTATCGGAAACACAATCTTCGGCGGAACGATTGAGAGAACGTAGATAAACCGATAAACCGGCAGCGCCAACTATGTAAAACTCATAAACATTAGAAAATTTATTGTTACCATTTATTTGTTGTTAGGTATATATATATAGTTGGCATAAAAACAAATTGTTACACACTCGTTAGTCAGCATTCAATGAAAACAGTTCAATTAATCTACGTTATAAAACTTAATATATATACCTTTGTTATTTTAATAATATTTAATATAATTTATTAGTAGCTAATGAGTTGTTTATTTAAATTTGAAGTATATTGATTGAGTTAATTATCATCATCGTACCTACAAAATCACCTGAAGTGCTTGAAAAGGAAAACATAGCTACACTGCCATGTGGAACTTGTTTCAGAAAAATAGTCTTTAAAACTGAATTCTGCACGTTCTTCTCAACCATACTCTTCATACATTGCAAGAAATGCGACAAGTTTTCGTCGCCCATCCTGCAGGTTCTGAGGAGATAGCGAACTTTAGTTTCTTCTGACTTACCAAAAAGCTCTAAAAGCTTGCACATTAAGGTATCGTATTTATTTGAGTCAGGCGGTGTTTGAATAATGTTCTCTATCAAGAGAGCGACCGCTTCAGATGGTATACGTGAAATAATATAGTCAAACCTTGAAGAGTCGCTAATAAGTCTGCTCGCCCTCATAGTTGCTTCTATCTGGAAAAACCAGAGATTAAGATTCTTTTTGTTGAAAAGTGGAAGATGTTGTGGAGTCATAACGCCAATTGTGGGAGTTTCTGTGACTGGTGGGATATGGGCTTCTTCGGCCTGCGATATACGTAGCTTGAATTGGCGAATGCGGTGTAGCCATTTTTTCTTTTTCAATCACGTCAGAGTCACCAATTTTGTAAATACGATGAGGATAAATTAACCCAATCAACGTACTACAAATTTAAATAAATAAGTCCGTATTATTTTTTATAAATTATATTAAATATTAATGTAACAAAATGTATATCAACTAGAATATTCTCTCTAAATATTTAATAACTAATAACGAATAAGAAATAACGAATGAACAATAATTTGTTTGATGCCAACTATATATACATTTATCAAACATTTCCATAGTAACAAATAAATGAAATAACAATTTATAAATTTTTTAATATCTAAAGAGTTAATAAAGTTGGCAACGGTTTGTCGGAAACGCACCTGTCGACGGAACGATTGAGAGAATGTAGATGGCACTAATTTCAATTCTGCTGTAGCGTTATCTCAGCAGAATGTGACCAGGCCAATTATCTCCACAACATCCGGTCAGCACCAGATAAGACATCACGCCACTTCCGAGAAATATTAAACAGTGTCAAGAGAATAACCAAATTATTAAACAATGTCAGGAGAATAACCATTCAATCCGAACAATAGATAACCGAATGTATAAAAGACGCCCGAGAGCCTTCAATAAAGGATTAGTCTAAAAAAGATTTACTAGTGCAAACGTTATTGTCAAGTTCGTTCCGTTATTCCTCTCCTTACCGTGAAAAGCTAAAGTCTTTGAGCACGTAAAATTAAAGTGATTATTCAGTTTAAATCAATTAAATATCAAAGATAGTTGAAAACGTTTTTATTCAAATATTCAATCTAAAGAGTTTGATTATTTCGCGTCAGAACACCGTATAACGTTAAATACGCCATTTCGTGTTCCTCCCGCGAGTTTATATGATTTTAAGGATATTAACCCTTTGCGGACGACGACTTTTTCGGCCGAGGTAGCAGGACGAGGCGATTTTTCCTAATATGTCGAGTGTCTTACATGGTACAATAAAATGATCTTACATATAAATTATCTTACAAAAACGTTATATTTCGATAGTTTATCTATATTTACACCTTTAAGAATATAACTGTACAAAAATTATGATCTGTAGTTTTGTTTCGTATGATAATTTATAAAACATTGACCAAGATGCATTCTTGGCTTATCTGGATATGTATCACAATAATAGGTCGTCTTATGTTTTCCACCTGGTTTGTTTCGACTAGAACAAACTTTGCAATCCTTCTTTGTACCAGTAAGAATTACATGAAGCTTTCCGTTTAGACGAATTTCGTCAGAGTTGGAGGTCGATCTTGAAGCTCGATCTCGTGGTTGTCGAAAATCTCCTCTCAATTTGTCTACCAAAATTTTTCGAAAGTGCAAATGTGTAAGTGGCTGTTCGTTTCTCTGCCTTTTTACTTGTTTGTAATGAATGTACGAATTAATTAAACAAATTTTCAATCCCCAAAAAAATAATTTGCGCCACCACTTCAGGGACTTCCTCATAAAGCAGTACGTCGTACAATACTGATCTGCTAGATCAACGCCGCCCATGAATTTGGTATAATTTACGACAGATTCGTCGACACAAATTTCTTTGCTGGGTGTAAAATAATTCAGAAGTCTTGAGTTTATATAATCAAGGTAACCAGTTATGAGCTATAAACGCGTTGTAGTGTTGTTATCTCGTGCCGATACCCGGTGTGAATTTTATTCTGGGTGGTATTTCCCTGGACTCATCACAAGTTGTCCATTCTGATTTATCAGAGGTTTGTGGGGCATCACTATCACTTTCGGATTCGCTATCTATTATTCTGATTTTCGAGTTCTTACACCCACTACTATGTCATGATCTTCATCGCTTCTTCCATTTTCTATCCCACTAATTTCTTTATGAATACGTTGGATTTCGTCTTGGATCGTATCAAAACAAAATTCGTCTTCACTAGAGCTGAGCTCACTTGTCAAATCCATTTTTGTCGAGGTTCAAACAAAATCACTCTATACAAATTCTTCTGATGCTTTCGCCACGATCGCCAAGTCTCAACTAATGTCGGAGCCATTGTCAGAGCCACAGTTTTAGAAGAATATTTCATTAATTTTATCTTATTTCTGTTATGACGTGTCATTTCACACTTCGTATGAAAGAACACCAACAGCTAAGAAACCTTTCCAAAAACCAATAGTGCGTTCCTATCGGTTGGAGGTAACGATACCTAACAAACACCGACTGTCGCCTCTCACTCGCCACTCGTCCTGCCGCGCGAAACGCCGTGGCGACCGAGAGTCGTCTCTCGTCCGCAAAGGGTTAATATTCTATTCGTGCCGGACTTAGCTCGAACATTTGTCACGATAGTTTACGCGAGGTATACGAACGTTTTAATTCGTTGCGCATCTTAAATTTGTCCGTTTCTTACGAGAAACGTCGACTGGCGATCACAGGACCACGTAAACGATTTGATCCTCGTTTAAATTAACCGCGTAAATGCTTAAAAACGGAGAGTTCTCAACGGAGAGTCTTCGAATACGGGAGATCTAGACCGCGCACCGAGTGCTATTTTTATTTTTATCGGTGACGAAACTTCCGGCGTGACAAGAATTAAAATCAACGCCATCTGCTTTTCCTCAATCGTTCCGCCGAGGAATACGTTTCCGATAAACCGATGCCAACTTTCTTAAAACTCACAAAAAATAGAAAATTTCTAAATTGATATTTTATTTATTTATCACCATAGAGATGTTTGATAAACGTATATATATAGCTGGCATCAAACATGTTAATTCATTCTTTCTCTCTTTCTTCTTTCTTCATTCTTTGGTTATCAGAAATTTTGTTATCAGTTATTTTATCATTTGTTATTAAATATATTATTTTATAAACATAATACGAAGTAAATTATTTGTAGTACGTTGATTGAATTAATTATCATCATCGTACCTACACTACTGTAGCAACCATTACCTCTGCAATGTAATATTTGTTGTATCTAGTTTTATTTTAGTGATTTTACAGTGATAACTTATTACCTACAAATTTCGCGTGTTTTGTATCGCAGATTCTAACGGATTTCGGTTTGCGGAATGGATTCGCTATTCTGACTGTCGCGTGGTTAACGATAATGGCTCTATTAACTGACTGACTGTCTCGTGTCTGATCTTTTATGACAATTGACTAACGACTCGCTGGTTACTTAGTTAATTAGTTAATCGCGCGGTCGGCGCTGTATATGCATCTGGCCATCTATACATTTTGTTATTAATGGCCTAGCGAAAGCGTACCTGCCGGCGGAGGTTGTACTAAGATAGGTGGCGCTGTTTTTGCGGTTGTCACGCCGGGGTGTGAAGAGGCCCTTTATCACGATACATCCGGTTTGAACCAGCAATAACCAGGTTGGACGCCACATCATTCTAAAGGAATTCAAAATTATAAACAGATCAATAATGAACAATAGATAACCGAACCTATAAAAGCCTGTGCCACGCCTTGAATAAAAAAGAGTGTTAATCAAGAGTTCAGAGCGTAACGTTATTTAAAGTGTCCATCATTAATCCTCTCCTTACCGCGGTAGAATCAAAGTTCGTGCATATTATTCATATCCAATAAATATCTAAAAAAGAGTCTTTATTGAGAAGTATTAGAGTTAAACGTTAAATTCAATATTATTTCATTTACGTTAAAATACATTATTTGTGCCGAATTCAACCGCGAACCTTTTGTCACGGATTTGCGCGAGTAAAGCGTTGCTAACCGTTGCGTAATATTAATTATTTATTGTCCGTTTCCTAAGGAAACGTTGACTGGCGATCTACAGGACCACAAGAACATTTAAATACAAAGACATTGATTTAAAGACATTTCATTTCTAAATTACTTTAATGTACGTTTAAAGTCAGCGCACAAATCGATCGAATGGTGATTAATTAGCCTTCGATACCGGGACATATAGAGAGTGCACCGAGTGGTATTTTTATTTTTTGCGGTGACGAACTTCCCGGCGTGACAGGGGGTTTCGTCACCGCGAAAAATAAAAATGTGACTCAGTGCACCTTCTATGTATCCCGGTATCGAAGGCTGTTCTTACAGCTCTTCGATCGTTTGCACGGTCGATTTAAACGGTGCTGTAGATAATTTAGAAATAAAATGTCTTTATGAATAAATTTCCTTGTGGTCCTGTAGATCGCTAGTCGACGTTTCCCGTGGGAAACGGACAATAAATAATAATCTTTACGCAGTGGTCTTAACGCTCTTTACGCGCAAACTACGTGACAATTATTCGGCTGTTTGATTTTCGGCAGGATTTAAATATTATTATTCTCGGAATCACTCAAACTCGCGGAAGAACTCAGAATAGCGTAAATTATAACGCGTGACGTTCCGACGCGAAATTTCGACGTGATTCTACTTTTAAATAAGACTTTTTAGAATAAATGTTAAATTAAATGTTTAATACTTTTCTTGATATTAAATGAAATTAAAACTTTGCTCGAAACTTTAACTAGCCGGAGTAAGGAGAGGTTGACGAAGACTTTTTGAATAACGTTACACTCTGACTTCTTGATTAAGACTTTTTTATTCAGGCGTGGCACAGGCTTTTATATGTCCGGTAATCTATTGTTCTTTATTGATCGGTTTATAATTTAGAATTCTTTTAGAATGATGTGGCGTTCTATCTGGTTATAGCTGGTTCAAACCGGATGTAGTGAGATAACGGGACTCTTCACACTGTGTTAGCAATAGCAGTCGCTACAGCAGGATTGAAACCAACGCCATCTTCGTTCGTTCAATTGTTCCACCGAAAGGATCGTTTTCGATAAACCGACAGTACGCAAACTCATAAACATTAGAAAATTTATAAATCGTTATTTCATTTATTTGTTACCATGGAGATGTTTGATTATTGTTAGAGATGTATATATAGTTGGCATAAAAGAAATTGTTATTCACTCATTAGTCAGAATTTAAAGAAAACAGTTCAGTTAATTTACATTATAAAATTTAATATATATAACTTCGTTATTTCAATAATATTTAATATAATTTATAAAAAGTTAATCCCTTATTTAAATTAGTAGTATGTTGAATTAATTTATCATTATCTATCTACAAAGCGGACGCGCCTATAGGTGAACAACCAATAAGCGTGGGAGCTCAGGAAATTAACTAAGAACAAGAGGGGCTGCAGAAGAGGGAAAGACAACCGAAGTTATCCATGTGATAGAGCCGACAATAGGGAAAAGAAAGAATTGATTTTAAGGCACTAGCATCTAAAGAGAGGGATGGAGAGAATAGTGACAATATTTGTCAGAGGAAGATGCTGAAGATATAGACGAGGCGGACAAGACGGTCGTAGAACAATCTGATGCAGCTAGAAATGTAAATAATTCCATAGAGGGAATATATAGACTATTACACAATACGGAAAGAAGAGAAGAGGAAAAGACTGTGGAATTTAGAGACGAACATAAGAGCGAACACAAGAAATACTTTGAGGGAGGAAATGCATAGTCTGCAATTAGCAGTGAAAGCCGAACCAGGAAAATTTAAGGAAGAATGACAGAGAAAACAAAAACATGGAAAGAGGATAAACGTGTACTAAATGAAAGATTGGCACGGCTCGAACTAGAGGCACTAAATAAGAGACAGAGAAGACTGGACTGGTCGAATTCGGTGGAAAAAAAAATACGGAATTTGAGATGGAAAGTACTCGGGGGAAGGTAGAACAACTGAGGACAAATCTAGTGAAGAAAATGAAAGCTATTGAGCGAAAGGAGAAAAGAAATAAAATGGTTGCGTGTATACACTGCGTTCGATACGCATCGCATATTCTTACGTTTCCCAGACTGATTCTTAATCTAGCTTTTCATTGCGTGCACACTCACGTACACGTGCTACTTCGAAGTGTATTTTAATTGTTTAATAACATACTTAGTCTTATTGTTATTGAATGAGATTGTTAAGAAATAGTGCTGAAAGTTAAAAGAAATGGCGAAATTTTGTTTGAGTAAGTTCAGTGATGAGACTATTTTAATACAATTTATTTATAATACATGTAGTAGGTTATATTTCAAAGATCTCTTTTACAATATTATTATTTGTAATGTTGTTAATTGTCACGGTTAATTATTTTTTTATACTTATTAATTCATTATTAGTAAATATATGCACGATAGCAACAGAGCAAGCGTATGCCAGCTCGAAAAAGATACAAGAGCGAGAAAAAAGTTCGGGAGCAGATTATCGAAGATTATGGAAAAAAGGAAAGAAGCATCCTAAAAGTAAACGTTTGCGATTACATGTTCAAAGCGTTATACGCATTATGCGTGTAAAGCGTTATAAGCGATCTTTAGGACGATCGCCATAATTCGGCACCGAACTGATTATGTCTGCGAGTTAAGAGGTTTGTTTCTGGGTAGTTTGATGGGAGCGGCGCCTTTCCGAGGAGAAGAAAGCAATCGAATAAAGACTTTTGCGAAGGAAGTAATCCAACGCTTTTAATTTCTCAAATTGTGCCTGCCATAGCGTTATATACATTTTACGATCATTTTATAAAATATCGATCCTTTTTTTTTAATTTTGTGGAAAAACCAAAAATAATTGAAATTTCAAATCAGTGTCCTTTCAAGGAAGATATCCTTAAAGAAGTGGAACTTATAAAAAAGTAACGTGAAGGAGAGAGACAAAAAACAATGTGAAGTTGCACATCAGAGAAAACGAGATTTCAGAAAAAGAATGTTAAAAATAATATTTAGTAAATATCTAATAATTTATAATATAATGTTAAATAATAATTTAATTTATTAGAGTTCAATCCATTCATGTCATTTACAAAAATATACGAAACGATTTGCAATCCGCTATATGTAAAACTTTTTCGCCTTGTCCTTCATTCCTTTTCTTGTTTTATCACAGCTTCTTGATTTCCCCGCCGTTTTAGCTCTTTTATAGTTGAGTATCAGATAACGTTTATTTTTTTTTATAATACGTAAACAATCTATGTGTATTCGTTTTTGTAGACGGAATAAATGATCCTGGTTTTGAGCAGGTTTGGTGTAAATTAATAAATCATGGTTTGTACATCGTAGCGTTTACAGAGGATCCAAATGCCGGGAAACCTATAATAATGGCAGGACTTAACGTACTTACTTTGTCTTTCAAAGATGAGAAGTTCAATTTGGACGAAAGGTAACTTTTATTCATTTCTTGCAATTTATAAATGCAGTAACACTAATATTTTTCATAGCGTACTAAACATTTAAAATGTATACTAGTCAAAGGGGGGACGAATTGTATTCGATGCTGTGTTACATTTGAACAAAGGAGTAAATGTATTTGAAAAATATAGGGTAAATAAAAACATGACCGCTTT
The DNA here is from genome assembly GCA_030673865.1 of Melipona bicolor. Lineage (NCBI taxonomy): Eukaryota > Metazoa > Arthropoda > Insecta > Hymenoptera > Apidae > Melipona > Melipona bicolor. The sequence goes on along the minus strand of JAHYIQ010000033.1, from coordinate 2,314,677 downwards.
TGGCCTTTCGGTTAATCCTTCATATCGAGGAGCTGGTCTAGGTGCTCATCTTCTTAATACCAGGTACAATAGTTTAACTATCCTCTTCAACGATTCCCAATATTTTCCAGTATACTTTCTCGCATACTGTTTTTAATACAAAGTACTTCTAAATTCTTTTATATTTTATTTATGAAGTGCAAATTTTTTTTCAGAGTGAACATAGGTCACGAGTACAACATTCCAGTAACAGTCACAGCATTTACTTCGCCGATCTCACAAAAGTTGCCCGAACGATGCGGCTTTGAAACTCTGATCGAAAAAAACTACGACGAATACGTAGATGAAAAGGGAAATTTATAATTTCCAGGAATCACAGTGTTAACGCGCCCGGATATGCGTGACGAGATCGTGTTGGATTAATTGTTGAGTGGACTGTATAGTTTTATCATTTACGCGCTGATATGGGTGGGGCATTAGCCCTCTGTATCGCTTGATAGAGGATGTCGCGTTTACAAGGTACGCGGTACGCCGATGGGACCGAAAGGACTTCTTTCGGACTTTGACCCGATACTTGTTGATTCTGCCGATTGCGTAGGATGACTCCGGACGACTGGTGACGAAATTTTCTTTCAGGCCCGAGGGAGGCGTATATATCACCCCGGTGCCTCTACCCCAGGGTGGTCACGTGATTGGACGAAGACTGGGGTAAACGTCGCACGCCGTATCCGTATATGGGTATAAGGACGGTTATATCCGGCCTTTGTTTTCACGCTGCGCCGCGGAAGACGTTGCGGCGGGCCCTTTGTGGCTGACGCAATCCTGGTTCGAGATGGTTCCATGCGCCACGACCCCGGCAGAAGGGGGTCGGTGGCGGAAAACCGAGAACTCTCGCGAACGTATATGGATGACGCAATCCTGGTTCGAGATGGTTCCATGCGCCACGACCCCGATAGAGGGGGTCGGTGGCGGAAAACCGAGAACTCTCGCGAATGTATGTGGATGACGCAATCCTGGTTCGAGATGGTTCCACGCGCCACGACCCCGATAGAGGGGTGGCGGAAGAGATGGAACTCTCGCGAATACACAGCGAAATCCATTAAAATTAATGGGCAAGAGATTTTAATATAAACGACATGTTGTGAATTGTAATAGAAATACGTAATAGTAGCTCAGTATTTTTTGTGTGAGCCAAAAAAGTAGAAGAATATCATAGCGGATATTTATCGACGCGAAACACGATGTAAAATATGAGTAACGAACATCATCCATTTCCGGACGTACCAAGGGGAACAAGATGAGTAAATTACCTGACTCATATAGAACAAACGATCTCAATTTGCGTCGACAGGAAACTTTATTCTGTCGTTTGCTACTTATTGAGTGTGAAAACGAACACAATTTTCTAGTTCCTAGCTGCAATTGCGTTCGGGTAAATTGAGCAAAACTCGTAAGAAATATAAAGAAACGACTACAACTCGTCGATGAAATTGAAATTTTCAAGCGTTAATGCGAAGCTAATGAAAAATGCACATTAACAAACTTTCTTTGGCAAACGGTGTATAATGATAAAAAATCCTTTTGTCATTCGTTCGAGAATGCCTTCACTAGATGCGACCGAATTTTAATAATTCCGCGTTGTCTAGTTGTTTACACATCCTTATACACTGAAATACACACTTCTTCCGGTTCTGATAATCAGAATGATCGAGATGCATATTACGATATTTGAAAGACGTGCTTCGAATAAGAAACGACAAAATGAAGCCACGAGTATTTAATTTGATATATGCTTATTAACTTCGATGCTTAACCTTTGTCGTGATAATTAGGGAAAACCGATCAGAATCTAAAACATAAAATGACATAACGCTAAAATGAATTTGCGCTCCCCCCTATATAAATTATTAATAAATTGTCATTTTCCAGTCCTATTATCTCCTTGCTCTCTTTATTCATTTTACACTTTGAATACGTCTATCACGATGCATTTTTCCACCCACGATTTTTTTGCTTGTCGATCTTTTGTTACTTTATTATTTATACTAACTCGTGTCACAAAGGATAAATAATCTTGATAAATGGATGTTTGTAATGGGAGTAAAGAACACCGGTTTTCTAATGTTACGAATATCAGGTTCCATTAAACTGCGCTCGATCAATATGTATCATCGATAAATTCTCTTTTGATGAAAGAGATGAAACCGGATGGTTGTGCAATCTTGTACACGCGTGTTTCAGGTACATTAACAACTATCATCAAAACACTTGTTGAGATATCTGTGAATTTCTCTTTTGATATTGCGAACATTTGTTGATTTATCGTGTCATAGAACATGAAACATGAAAGAGGACAATTTTTTATCGTAAAATCTATACCACACCTTCTACTTTCTTTAAGATTTGTCCAATTTATACGTAAATTTTTTACATATGTACTATACTATACGTAAGATTTGTACATATATACTGTAATCCATTCTGCAAGTAGATATACGAGAATTGTAAGAAATAAACTCGTCGATTAATGACACATCTTTTACCCGAACACTTTTCCTTTTGCTACAAGAATAAAAATTTCAAAAAATTTTTTAAGAATACGCGCGGCAGCGGTTGAATAGTCCTTCGTTCCGGCAGGACCCTCGTAGCGCATGCGTGTGTTGACTGCTACTTCTACACGCGTACAGCATCGTTTACTGAAGATGTAAAGTACGAAGTACGAGTGTAGAGTCACTGCGAATTTGTCGGCCGTCTCGGCAGTCGCGTTCGGCGTGTCGTACGAACAATTGTGTTTTTATTCGTTCTCACTCCGCTTTCTCCATAATCCTCGGTTTTTTAATCCTTTCTCTCAATCCAGCTCCTCAACCTCAGTCTTCCTCGTCGAAACTTTATTCCGCGATTTTTCTATAATAATCGGACGAGACGGCAGTCCGTAAAACAGCATAATCGAAAATGTATCATATTTGAAAAACGGACATAAAGATTGTAGTCGAAAGTGAAAAAGCCATCGCTTGATTTTCCTTTTCTTTTCTTTAGGGTCGTATAAAGTCGTTAATACAAAAAGATTTGGTAGCGCAAAAAAATGTCATGTTTCCTGCGATAATAATTTGTTGCATCCATTGGGATTGAAAAATCATATTCATCCAATTGACATATCTTCTGCGAATCTTCCACGGAGGTAATACAAAGTCACATTTGGATTAAATTAAATTAATAGCGAGATACGACCAACTTTCAAAGATACAAAGTTGAAACAAGACCTGCTTTCGATCAAAGTAATCTGGGAAACAATATCGACGCGAATCAATCTTCTCCGCGAGGATAATTCCTACGTTTTGATTTCAGCGAGAGACAACCATGTGTTTCAAATGATGTATGATACACAGTCGAGAGGTAACGTTGAGAATATTTCTTTTGCAACACTGACAAGCACAAAAGTAAAAGAACGTAAACTGTTGTGGAACGGATTTCCAACGTGCCGTCGTTCCTTGCAAGTATGACACTGTGCATTTCGGTTTATTAAGCATGAACGTTGAGACAGTTTTTTTTCAAGCTGTTCGAAGAAAAAAGAGACAATTGAAAAGTAATTCGATTACATGTTCGTTAATTGAACGAGCAGCAATAATACCATTTAATGCAGGATTTAGGAGAGAAATTATTACATTCGTAAAATTTTATTCAAAGCCGGTTTTTTACATCTCTTTGGAATCAGAACCTCGTATGTACAGTGAAATGGAGCTTTTGTTTTAACGTGACATTAAGTGCTCCGCCGTTCCACGGTGTCGGTTTTCAAACGAAAAAGAAAAAAACAACCGATTATTCCGCCACAATACAAATTCTACCGTCAAATCTAATATACTGGAAATTAAAATGTGGCACTGTTTAAAAAAATCTATCCAATATCCAATAGGAGCTGAATTCCATAATAATTGAAAGTGATTGATTCATCGAAAACAAAATCAAATTGTTCTTTCAAATCCGAATTGAAATTATGAAAAAAGTATGGGAAAATTCGTAGAACAAAAAACTGGAAGATAGAAAGAAATTTCATTGACGTGTTTTACTCTCATTGATCGTTAGCGATTCGATATGTTTTTTTGCTGTTGCTAGAATTTCCTAACCTAAGGAAGGATAAGTAAAATTTTCGATAAAATTGTTACAATGCAACTTCATCGGAATATAAAATGTAACTTTTTCGGAATATAAAATATTTGTATCAATATCGTGCAATAGGATCATTGCCGCTGCAGCAATTTCTATTTGTTTTGGCGGAATTACCTATGTATCAAATACATCGATCTTCGCAATCACGTGATTATTTTTATTGGAAAATTGATCAGCCCTGGAAAATCAGACCCGCGAGGTATCTAAAGCAAGTTTTGTAGACTTTCGATTAGAAAATTGTCCAGCTCGTTTCTTGAAAGCTCGTTCGAAAACTCAAAAATATTTTTATACTCATAAGAAAGATATAGCTGTCAAAGAAGAAAATGAACAACATTGTTTTTCTATTGAACAGAAATATAATTATATACAGACGAAATCTTTAGCGATACAATCGCAATATAAAAATTTTTGTTTCAGAAGTAATTCTACTGCCACAGCGGAACATTCTTCATTTTTTGCATTGACATTTGACAATGATTTTTTTCATTGTGTGTTTACTTTTGACTAGAACGTGATGCATAATAGAAAAAATTTTAATCAATCACGTTTCGTTTCTTTTTTTTCGTGTAAATTATAAATTATTTTAACAATAAATTATTTTTTTCAAAGTTTTTTAATTAATGACGTTTCTACCGAGGAACAAGTACATGTTATAATGTTCAATGAAATATCAAGACTACTTAGACAGAATTTTTATATTTTTGTTGATTGAATTTTGCACTGCCAATCGCGCAAAGTATAACATGTTAAAAGTTAGGATAGAGAGAGAAACTATAGGATAAGAGATTCCGAATAAAAGATGCTAATACAGATATTATCAAGGGCACATGTTGATCTAGTTCAACGTGACTTGTATATTTCGAGAATATGGAGAATAAGGAACGAGCAAATTTCTTGATTAATACGAACTATGACCATTCTCTTTTCCTTTGTCCAATTTTCTCGATATACATATGTACATATATTCAGAACAGACAGAATATGATTTTGGTATAAAAAGGAAAGAGAATTCTTTGCTCTGAAATTAATTAAAGTAAATTAGATTAAAATTAATTAAATTTGTTTCTACCGATACATATTCTTTTACCGCGATATCCTTTTAATAATAAATATCGCTCTGTATGAAGCTAAATTCTTTCATAGATTTACAAAAGACAAGATTGATTGATCGTGAATTACAGTATGCCAAAAAAGTGAAATTTTCTTAGACTCGAATACGATCAAACAGAACACAGTTGCTTGGATTTTCCATCGATCGACTTCCAAAGCGACTTCCAACTCTATTGTTCCTTCGTCCAATTCTTCGGACAATTCGCGACCCTTTCGCCTGCCGATCGCTCCTGAAACATTGCGGGAATGTTGCTCGAGACATAAGACTGGCATAACGAGATGCTTCCACGTAAGAAGAAAACGTTACTTCTGACGGAACGGGTTCTTCTTCTTCTGCGTATTCTGATTTTGCAATCTGTCACGTTGCCACTTTTCACTGTGATTTACGATCTCAGTATGGAGATTTTGTTCACAAACATTCAAACGAATTTCTCAGATTTTTTATCTTCGTTTCAGACAACAGCAATATCAATTTGTAAAGGAGCAGAAAACTTTGATCTTTTAATTAATACGATACCTCGTTTAGAAAAAAATTCATTTCTTTTCTCGTTTCTTTACAGTTCCTCTGAAGAAACGACGTATTTCCACACAACGCTTTCAATAGAATTTCCATGACGGACGCGCGGAATTGTATTTCATTATTTACATTTGCAATGCCGTTGAAGCGAGTTAACGAATGCCCTTCTTCCACGAATTTTTCCACGAGTTTTTACTCGCTTTCTTCTACGAATTACTGTAACCAAATTTTGTTACAGTAATGAAAGCGTTTTGCTATATCTCGAGTTTCCGTTTTCTGCTTCGTATATACCTGATTTGTCGATTTTGGTGCAACGATATTCACCTTGCAGTTCCCGCGATGCGAGCAGAGATATACATTCCATTTTCTCCTATTTCCCGAGGAAATTTTTTACAATCGTGCCGAAAATTGTTGTCAAAAAATTGATACAGTCCCATTACCGTCCATATTTATTTTATTTTCTGTCCGGCGGTTGTGGAAACAAACTCCCACGATCGAAGGAACGGTCGAAATCACCAAAACGATAATCTTCCTTTTTAATCGAGTCGGAAAATAGAAGGAATAGAGGCACTGCTTCTTTCCGAATAAACGAATGCAAAATACTGAGCGAGCGAAATTGTTTCGGTGTCAGCTCGTGAACCACGTCGAATCCCTTTGGCTTTGTCCCGAAAAAAGTCCCTTTGAATCGTCCTTTCGTTATTTGTGCAGATATTCTTGAAATATTTAAAATAAATGTAGAGACTTGATTTAACAAGGCATTTTAACCTTCAACACAATTCAGTACAGTATATGATAATGGCACGCTAAGACTTTACAAACAGGAAGAAGAACAAAAGAAAAACGGCAAATATCTTAGTAACGAAGTTGTCACTACAAATTAACAGATGTGATTAGTATCACATTTGTAGGAAGAGATGGAAGGATGTATGGACTGGGGTAGTGAGTGAGAGAAGAGAAGAAAGTTATACACGTTTCGTCTCGGAGTCGATAAAGGACCACATCATTCCGAAAGAATTCAAAACAGTAAACCATTGAATCAGAACAATAGACTGTCAAATCTATAAAAGTAGCTGCCGAGCCTTCAATAAAAAAGTTATTGTCAAGAAACCATCGAGTACAGTTAGTTCCGTTAATCCTCTCCTTACCGGGAAAAGTTAAAATCTTTGAGCACGTAAAATTAAAGTTATTATTCAGTTTAAATCGATTAAATATCAAAAAGTGTCAAAAACATTTTATTCAATATTCAATCTAAAGTTTTCGTTTAAATTCAAAGTGAAATTGACTCGTTATTTCGCGTCGGAACACCGTGCATCGTTAAATACGCCATTTCGTGTTCCTTCCGCGAGTTTAAGTTATTTTACGGATATTAACATTTTATTTGTGCCGGATTTAGCCCGAACGTTTGTCACAATAGTTTGCGCGAGTGTTAAAAGCGTTAGACCGTTGCGCAGCATAATTAATTATTGTCCGTTTCTTACGAGAAGCGTCGACTGGCGATCACAGGACCATAAAGACATTTTATTCATAAAAATATTCTAATCCTCGTTCAAATTAAGCGTGCAAATGTGTAAAATACATCGAAGAGTTCTGAGAACAGTCTTCGATAACGGGAGACATAGAGAGTGCACCGAGTGCTATTTTTATTTTTTCGGTGACGCAACTCCCGGCGTGACATTAGACTCATCAGTGGGACTGATGGCAGCGACTCCTTACCCCAGACGCTTGTTATTGTAACTAATCCGCTAGGCTGGCTCCCGATTACCCATCCTAACGGGGTTCCGCACACTCTGCTTTTGCTTAACGTCGGAGATCAGTAAGGACTTCGACGCTAGGCGCGCAGCCACTTGCGGCTTGTGCTAGTGTTCGAAACTCGTAGTCGAGGAATCATAGGCCGCTACACATTTGTAGCGACTGTTACCTCAGCGAGAGAGAAGTCAGCGCCAACTCATAAACAGTAGAAGATTCGTAAATTAGTATTTCATTTATTTCGTTGTCATGGAGAGTTTGGTTGTTTATACCGATGTATATATAGCAATAAGAAAACCAGTTGAAAAGCATTCCTTAGTTGGCATTCATCGAGAATAGTGTGATTTATCTTTGTAATTTATTAAAATATTAAATATATTTTATTTACTTTTAATTCGGAGTTATTATCATTATTATTATTATTATTATTATTATTATTTGTAGTACGTTGATTGAATCAATTATCAACATCGTACCTATAAAATTGGTGATCCCGACGTGATTTGAAAAAGAAAACTCTGACGTGATCTGAAGAAAATTCTAACGTGATCCGAAAAAGAAAACTCCGACTTTATTTAAAAAGAAAACATGGCTACACCACGTTCGCCAATTCAAGCTCATCGTATACCGCCAGCTGAAGAAGTCCATATTTCATCAGTCTCAGAAACTCCAACAATTAGCTCTATTGTGCCGCAGTATTTTCCACCATTCAATAAGGGGAACCTTAAACTCTGGTTTCTCCAGGCAGAAGCAGCTATGAGGACGAGCAGTATAACTAGCGACTCTTCAAGATTTACAATTTACAAATTAATTTACAAATAAATATGATACTTTAAAAAATAAGCTTCCAGAACTATTTGGTAGATCAGAAGAGACCAAAGTCCGTCAACTCCTTAGAACCTGTAGGATGGGCGATGAAAAACCGTCGCACTTCTTACAACGTATGAGAAGTATGATTGATAAAAAAGTTCTTGATACAGGTTTAAAAAAACTATTTCCTTAGAAGTTCCTCAATCTCTTCATGATATTCTGGTAGTTAATCATGATGCTGATTTATCAACATTGGCAGTACTTGCCGATCGGATCATGGAGTTTCGGCTATTTCATATTTCGAGCATAGACAGATTAAACATGGCGGCTTCCGCCTGCCAATCCAGAGCTGATGGTGGTTTTCATGAAAACAACTTGGCGGGTTTTCATCAATCAAGAGAGGACTATGTGGCCATTCAACATCAACTAGCCGAAATGACTCGCAGAATGGCAACAATGGAGACTAACATTTCTCAACGAAGACCATTTCAACGACGATCGCAATCCCGCGGCCGACGATCTCCATCACGACAACGTACATCAATAACAGGAAAAAGTGAAGAACTTTGTTACTATCATTTTAATTATGGCGAGCATATCAATGCAAAAAATCTTGCAAGTGGTCATCTGTTACTGCTTCTAAAGAAAACACCGCTGAAGTTGCTCAACAGGCAGAAAACTAAAAGCGCCACAGTTCTGACGACACTGGGAGACGTACTAGTCGTCTAGTTATCTTTGATCATAAAAATAGATTATCATTTTTAATTGATACCGGGGCTGATATCTCCGTATTGCCGCTTAGTTCGACAAAAGGAAATGTCAGCCCTTCTGATTTTAAGGTATATTCTGTTGATGGAATACCGATATCGACTTACGGTATCAGAATGTTGACTCGGTCAACCAATTATTGGTGCAGATTTTCTTAAATATCACGGTCTTCTGATAGATCTGAAAAACAGACGAATAATCGACGACTAAATTACAGCAACTTGCACAGATAAGTACAAATAATTTTCAATTAATTACTACATTAGACAAAGGAAATTATGACAAATACATCAAATTATTAAAACAATATATAGACGTTACGAGAACTATTCAAGGACTAGAACATAAACCTCCTAAACATAAGATACATCACCACATTATCACTACAGGAAGACTATGTGCAGAGAGACCTCGCAGACTGGCACCTGACAAATTTAAAGCAGCTCGAAAGGAATTTCAATTACTAATTCAACAAGGTATTTGCCAACCTTCTTCAAGTGAATGGGCTAGTCCACTGCATATGGTTCCCAAGAAGAATGATATTTGGAGGTTGTGTGGTGATTATCATAGATTGAATTCACAGACGATACCAGATAAATATCCCATTCCTCACATACATGACTTCACACACGCATTGGACAGAAAAACAATGTTTACTACTTTAGATTTAGAACGTGCATATCACCAGATTCTGATGGCGCCTGAAGATCGTGAATAAACGGCGGTAATTACGCCATTTGGTCTTTTTGAATACAACGTAATGCCCTTTGGCTTAAAAAATACGGCACAGACCTTCCAGCGTTTTATGGATGTAGTAATCAGAGGTCTCAACTTTGCATTCTGTTATATTGATGATCTACTTATTGCCTCCACCAACGAGTCACTTTGATCATCTACGACAGGTTTTGGAAAGATTAAAGCAATATGGAATTTCCATTAATACAACAAAATCTGTTTTTGGAGCATCAACTATACAGTACTTGGGGTACCAAATTAATCAGAAGGGAGCCAAGCCTGTACTTGAAAAAGTTCAAGCTATAATAAATTATCTAAAACCTAAAACCATTGTCGAATTAAGACGTTTTCTTGGGATGATCAATTTTTATCGCAAATTTATTGAGAATGCTGCTGCTATACAGGCTCCATTAAATTCTTTTCTTTATGGTGCTAAGAAAAATGATAAAAGAAGTATTGTTTGGACAGAGGAAGCCGAAATAGCATTTCAAAAATGTAAAGACTCGTTGGCGGATGCAGCACTATTGGTTCACCCAAAAATTAATAGTCCATTACTTTTAATTATTGATGCTTCTAATTTAGCTTGTGGGGCTACACTTCAACAAAAAATAAACGGTTTGTGGGAACCGATAGCTTTTTTTGTCGAAAAAATTCTCGTCTCAAGAAATTAAATACAGCACATATGAGAACTTACTGTAGTTTATAAAGCAGTAAAACATTTTTTGGAAGGACGAGATTTTAAACAGACCATACTGATTTATGCATTTCATCAAAAATCAGACAAAGCCTCACCAAGACAATTACGACAACTAGACTATATTGGACAATTTTCAACGAAAATTACCCATATTTCTGGACTTAATAATGAAGTGGCAGACGCTTTATCATGATTGGACGTTATCAGTATACCAATCGTGGTTAGCACATCAGAACTTGCCGAACAACAATCAAAAGACCCAGAATTAACAAAGTCTTACAAAGTACAGTCCTACAGTTAATGAAGTTGAAAATAGATAATTCTGATAATATAATATATTGTGATATTTTAACTGAAACAATTAGGCCATATATTCCAGTAGTGCTGCGCAAAAAAATCTTCGACAGTGTGCACAACTTCGCTCATCCCAGTGGAAGATCCACTAAACATTTAATCACAAAAAAGTTTGTATGGCCTGGAATGAATAAAAATATTTTACATTGGGCAAGAAGTTGTGTAAGCTGTCAAAGAAGTAAGATAAGCAGACACATCAAAAATCCACTGAAACATATTACTGTTCCAGAGCGTTTTCAAGACATTCACATCGACATTATTGGACCGTTTCCGACGATCGATAACTACAGGTACTGTTTGACCATGATCGATCGATTCTCTAGATGGTCTGAGGTGGTTCCGTTAAAAGATATAAACGCAGACACTGTCGCAACAGGATTCTATGCCACTTGGATTGCGAGATTCGGCGCCCCGTCAACTATTATTACGGATCGCGGCGCACAATTCGAGTCTCAACTTTTTAACTCTTTTTAACTCTTTAACAAAACTTATTGGATGTAGGCATATCCGCACCACAGCGTATCACCCTGCATCCAATGGCATGATTGAACGGTTAGATCTCTGAAAGCAGCAATTCGATGCCACGAAAATAAGAATTGGTTAGAAGTACTCCCAGCAGTAATGCTTGGTTTGAGGAATAGTTACAAGGAAGATATACAAGCAACCGCGGCTGAAATGATATATGGTATACCCTTCAGACTACCTGGAGAACTTTTCGTTGACAACGATACAGATACAAATTTCAATATTAGTAAATTTAGAGAATTTATGCAAATTATACGCTCAAGACCGACAAGACATCACTCTAGACGATCATATTTCATATTAATAATCTTTTTGATACGACTCATGTTTTTGTACGAGTCGACCATATTAAACAACCTCTGAAACAGCCTTATGAAGGTCCGTATCGTGTATTAAAACATATATCAGATAATTTATTTCTAATAGATTATAAAGGTAAAGAAACCACCATCTCGACGGAACGATTAAAACCGGCATATATAGAATTACATCAAGAACAACAACACCGAACTTATGGCAAGACACACATATCGTCTGCTCTCTCTTATGGATTGAGCGACTTGAAGGGGAGTAATGTAGCGACTGTTAGCTCAACTGGAGAGAAATCAGCGCCACCTGCGTTCGTTCAATCGTTCCGCTGAGATGTGAAATTCCGAGAAATCGACAGTGTCAACTTTGTTGGAACTCATAGAAATACTGTGAACTGGTATTTGATTTGTTTCGTTGCCATGGAGAGTTTGGTTGTTTATACTGATGTATGTATAGCAATAAGAAAACCAATTGAAAAGCATTGATTAGTTGGCATTCAACGAGAACAGTTTGATATTTATCTTTGTAATTTATTAAAATATTAAATATATTTTATTTACTTTTCGGAGTAATTGTTATTATTATTATAATTATTTATAGTACGTTGGTTGAATTAATTATCAACATCGTACCTACACATTTCAATATTCCCTTTTAATCACGACATTCTAATTTCTAATTTCTAAACCTAACCCTTTAGTAAATTTGACATGTTTGCAGGTCACTAGCGCTTTTGTCAAAATATCTGTTATCATGTCATCCGACCTCATATAACGTAACGTTACAATCTTCAAATTTATTACCTCCCATACAAAATGATTTCGAATTTCGATGTGTTTTGTGCGGTTATAAGGCATCTTTTGTCCATACGTGAGAGGACTGATTGTCGTCATATAACTCAATACAAAGATCTATCTTTATTAATTCTGATACAAGAGTCTTTAAAAATTTCGCCTCTACATGCTTCAGGCATAGCCACGTATTCAGATTCACATGTTGAAACAGCAACAGTACTTTGCTTTTTACTCTCCCAGCTTATAGCTCCTTTACCTAGTAAAAATGTATAATCTGTGTACGACTTTCTGTCTATGTTATCAGCACCAAAATCAGCATCTACAAATCCAAAAATTTTTAGATTAGATTTTTCGTAACGTAAGTGATAATCCATCGTGCCTTTCAAGTATCTTGTAATTCTTTTTGCTGCTAACCAATTAGATCCATCATGACAATTGTTAAATCTACTTAAATAACTTACTGCAAACGAGATGTCTGGTCTCGTACATGTAGCAAGGAAATTCAGGCAGTCATCAGTTCACGATATGGCTTATCATCACTTATAGTAGCTTTCGCTAACTTGGTTCCAACAATTAACGGTGTGATTACGAGTAAACAATCCTGCATATTAAATTTCTTTATTATTTCTTTAATATAATTGCTTTGATCTGGGATAATCACACCCCTTTCTCTTGTAATTCTTAAGCCTAGAATGTTCTTTATAGTTCCTAAATCTTTAATTTGGAATTCTGACTCTAGACGATTTTTCAACTCTAATTTTTCTTTTTTGCATTTACTTAGAATTAATGTGTCATTCACAACTATTAACTTGATACCAGATCCTTTGTAATAAACATATGGTACGCACACGTAACGCTTAAAATTCATATTGATTAAAATCGAATTAATTTTTTCATACCATGATTTTGACACTTGTTTAAGTCTATAAATTGTTTTCCTTAGACGACAAACTTTGCTTTTGTCTCGCACAAATCCCAAGAGTTGTTCCATATAAATCTCCTCTTTTACATTTTTCAGCATTTAAAAAGGCCGTCGTCACACCGCCATATTATAGTCCACGGACATATCAAACTGAATTGATAGTGCTAATAGGAACCTTATTGTTGAGTATCTGATTACTGGAGAATACGTATCATTAAAATCAATATCGTAAGTTTGGGAACATCCTTTAGCAACAAGAGCTTTGTATCGATTAACATTACCATTTTCATCTGACCTTTTTTTGTATACCCACATGGATTTTTTATAGCTTTCTTACCAACCGGGAGCGAGGTTAGCTCCCAAACCTGATTGTTTATTAATGAATTAAATACCTCATTCATTGCGGATTCCCAGAATGCCTTCTCAGGAGATGATATTGCTTCTTCAAAATTTGAAGGCTCTGGAATGAGCGATAGAAAAGTTCCATGTCTTAATATTCCAGGGAATTCTTGCGCTTTCCTATTTCCCTTCGCGTAGTGGACATCTATCTTCTATATCGTTTGGCAAAATGTTATCGTTGTTGTTTGCTTCTAAGTAAGAATCGCTTGAAGTGGAGGTAAAACTGTCCTCATTGATTCCCTCTGTTTGATCCATTTCATCATTGTCTTCAGGTTGATTCGTATAGTTCATGATTTATCTAAAATCATGATGTAGGAAAGGATCAGAATCATGGGCAAAACTATCCCTTGTTTCTTCTTTGCAGATGTTCTCAAATTCGTTTTCAAGAAAAATAACATTTCGACCTGTATCAGAGCGACGGTGAATCTTGACGACTGCTGCCGACCGCTTCGCTGAGATTCTCTCGTTTTGCCTTTTACAGCCGTCGGAGAGATATTATGAATGCCGGTTTTAGGTTTTTTAAGACTTATATTTGGAATAAAGTTCTACAATTGTTACTGTGATGTGTCTCGTACGAACTGATTGACTCGATTGATTCTGATAGACTGATGTCGCGCGTTATGAGAAGGAACTTTTATGGTGTAACGAAATGTGCCTACGTGACTTCTCGGCGTTAGCCACGACGCCCGTTGTTTATCCCTTAAGAGACTTTCTTAGAATACTCTAACTCTGCCTCTCAGGGTAAGATAACGATCCCATAGATAGGCACGTGCCAGGGCATCTGGTACTTCTCCGCAGGATAGAATATTCCAAGAAACTAGAGTATCCTGTTCTGATCCAGAACACGACCCTTCAAAATTATTTTTGGATTCTTTTGATCAGCAAGCCTGTAGTCTTTAGTTGCTGTACAATACTCAACCATTACATTATCCAAACATTTCTTTCCCTTTGCATTTGTTTTGGAATGTGTAAAAAGGCTTTACAACCAAAAATCATTAAATGACTGAGATCTATATTTTTGTTCGTCCAAACCTCGAAAAGAATTTTCCTTTTGACGCTTTTAGTAGGTGAACGGTTTTTTAAACACACTGCCGTTCTCACGGCTTCTTTCCAAAATTTCTTGTTGAGTTTTGCATCGTGTAACATGGTACGTGCCTTTTCAATGACAGTTCTATTTGCCCTTTCGGCAACGCCATTTTGTTCAGGCGTATAGGGAAGTATCGTTTGATGCATGATACCTTCTTTTCTTAAAAATTCCTGCATCTGATAATTTACGAACTCCATTTCGTTATCTGTTCTAAAAATCTTGATTTTTTTACCTTTATCTCGACCCACACTTTAAATTGTTTAAAAGCCTCAAAAACTTCATTTTTACTTTTCACGAAGCAGCAAAATAGTCATACCGGAAAAATCACCAATTAGAATAAAAATGTATCTGGCATCGAACTAGCTTGTCTCTGGCACAGGACCGCAAACGTCCGCGTGTATTAATTCTAGTAATTCATTTGTTCTTTCTCTTCCTACGTGAAAAGACTTTCTAGATTGTTTACCGTTTACACAGGCGATGCATGGCTGTCTGTTCGATATATTGAAATTGATTCCGATTGCGAGACTTTTTCTCAATAGATCCATGCAGCGATGGTTAAGGTGCCTTCTGTAATAATAAATCATGACTTTGCACATTAATAATTGTAGAATGAACATGTGCCGGAACAGTGTCTAGTTTATAAAATCCGTTGTGAATTGAACCTGTTACAACGGGGTTACCAGTGAGTGCAATTTTCTTTTAAATATATGTTACATTTTGAATCATCAAAAGTGACTACAAAATCCTTGAGACATAATGTACTAACGGAAAGAAGATTCGTGTTTAAACTTTGAACATGTCAAACTTTGTTCTACTTTGTGGATCTCCGAAAATATTTACCTTGACATACCAGCTACCTGTGGCAAGTAGAGTTGTCGGCAACGGTAATTTTTGATCCTCAGATTTTTGAAAATCTCCAGTCCAGTGTTTATTTTTAGACATGTGTTGGGTAGCACCCGAATCTATGTACCAATCACATGCAGTTTTCTTTGCCATGAGTACTGATAACATTCCCCAGTCAGTTTTCTTTGTAGAATTTTTCGAAAATTTAGAATCACTACGTTTAGTTTCAGAATGAATTTTTTTACAATTGGAGACCGTGTGACCTTTTTTATTGCAGCCGAAACAGACGACATCTCTTTTGTGAAATTTTTTATAGGAATGTTTCTGCTTACCTTTAGTAGTAAATACAGCCTCACTGGAAATAGGTTCTGGTAAATGCATAATATCATCTCGAAGCAGTTTTTTTTTAACAAGTTCAGTGGTGATCTGCAGATTTGATCCGTCTAAAGCCATTATAAGTGGTTTGTACTCCTGCGAGAATAATAACGGCGAAAAATTTATCCTCCACTGGATTACCTATATCGAATAGTTTCTCTGATAAATTTAAGGATCTGTAATATATATATATATATAGGTTCATATTATTGAGATTGTTATAATCAATTTCTAACTAATAGCTTCTCTGATAAATTTAAGGATCTGTAATATATATATATATATAGGTTCATATTATTGAGATTGTTATAATCAATTTCTAACAAGGCTCTCATAACGAAGACTTGAGTCTTCGTAAGCTTTGCTTAGATTTTTCCATGCTTCTTTAGCTGAAGAGGCATGTCTTAAGTGCACATGGCAATGCGATTTAAGATTTAAACCGAAATTTTGAACTTTCTGTTGATCCAACGTATTTGAATCTGTAGCTTCAACACAATCCCACAAATTAAGGCCAATTAACATCTTCATGACAAATTTCCTTGATGCAAAATTTGAGCTTCCATCTAGTTTAGGCTCAATTGAGAAAATGTTGCCAATTAATAAAGTGGTCGACGAAGAAGAAGCAGAGAGAGCTTCGTTAGCCACGTTTAAAATTCTTCAGGCAAGACGTCACGAAGACAAAAGAAAATGTATACGTGTTAATAAAATATGTCGTTAATATTTCTTCATAAAAAAATAAGAAATTTACACCAAACGACACAATTTAGAAATAAAAATAAAGGCAGCAACGATGCAGTAAAAATGAACTTACTGTACTTGTCGAAAAACAACGTGGTACTTTCTGGAATGTGTTCGAGCACGTGGTTTAGGCGTTTTGAAACCGACAATTCTTCAAAAATATAAAATGCTCGGTTTCTTGTGATTAAACCAATATGCACCAATTAAATTGTTAGTCTCTTTTTGAGATATAATATGTAATAAAAATCTCTTGGAATATTTAAAATAAATGTAGAGACTTGATTTAACAAGACACTTTAATCTTCAACACAATTTAGTATACAGTACAATGGCACGCTAAGACTTTACGAACAGGAAGAAGAACAAAAGAAGAACGGCAAATATCTTACATTTCAACAGATATATTCAATCAGGCGTTGTCCGAAGAAGAATGTGCGGGGATCGCGTCGTGTTGTAATCGAAAATTCAGACAGTAAGACGGGAAATTGCTGGAACTGAATTAAGAAGGAAATCGGCTAACAACCGATAGTAATCAAAGATCGTTCGAGATAGACTGACTGTTTCGGTTAAATCGTACGGGTGAGCTGCTGGAATTCTTCAACATCACTCTACTACTCGATGTTAACGCGACCGACGAGATCGATTCATTCTACTTCTACGACGTGAGTTAAAAAAAAAAAAAATTAAAAAAAACCACCATCGCCTCTATAAATACGTACTCCTGTCGAAGAGATTTAAAACATCTTGTCGTATTTAAAACACCGAGACGGTGTTTAATAATTACGACTGAAATTTTCTTCATGAAAAAACATGGATTTCAAACGCTTATTCCTCGGTTACGGCTCGATCGCAGAATCGATCGGAGATCTGGTACGTGCACATGTACAATCTCGCACAAAAGTCTTGAGACACATTTTATTTTTAATAGTCGGTATTTTTGTCGTAGATATATAAAGTTTTTTAATTTCACGCGTATTTTATAATCAGACTGCGGATTTTTATTACATATTATATTTATATTTATATTCTTGAGAATATAATTAAAGAAACTTACAGACTTGGATAGAAAATTGTTTTATACATGTATCAAGTTATGAAAAGCATTACACTTTGAATATTTTATATAATTGTTCATATTATATGTATCCTGTGCAATTTTATATCTTTACATTTCCCATAAATACATAAAAATTCGCAGTCTATTTGTAATATGCTATTTTTGGCTAAAAGTTAATATTGAAATTGGTGATTTCAATACGTATATTATTTTATAATTTTTAACGTATTAACGCTTTACAGAGCCTTTTTATGTATTATTCAAATTTGTTAATTTGGAACAAATATTAGCAATTGTCCTACAACTTTCGAACGGAAGTGTACAAATATAATTGGTCCAAGCTGTGAATGATCCAGTGGTAAATGAACAAAAGCTAAATTGTGTTTGCAGTATGTTAAAATCTTTAACTACGTGCTAGCTATTTAACTGAACCGAATATACTCGCGTAACCAAAGTGATTTAATTTTGACTACATCTACTTGGACCACCGGCGAATCATGATCAACACTACCCTGGTATAATAACTATTGCGTATAGTGTCTATCGAACCAGCAGTTGCACAATTTCACCAATTTCACCTAAGTAGAAAATGTATCAGATTGTTGCAACGATTGTTTGGTCATTAGCTAATCAGGCAAGTACGCGCAACGTAAATTAATTAAATTTCAACTGATTACGAGTTGATTAATTTGAATTAGATTTCTGATATTATGCATTTCTGTATTTTTCATACAGTTAAATGAATAAACAAATCGCTAGATACAACTAAGATACAAAATGAAAAAAAATTGACATTGCGAATACAAATTTTTCAGATAGTACTGTATTAATTCTTATCTTATATCATTGCGACTGTTCAAAATTACGAAAGTTAAGAATTAAATTAATTAATTTTGAAGTTTTTAATTTAATTCAAATTTATTACAAATTCTATCAAGGGTAATTAAAATATGAAGTAAAATTAGACGGTAAATTTTAATGCTAATCTAACGTAATTATTTACAATGAGACTATTTAACAAAAATTATTTATCAAGCACATTCGGAAGATCTTTATTCTTATTTGAAAAGCGGATAATTTCATAGAAATCGCAATAAAGAAACAGCAGGCCATTTAATTGGTACGTAAAGTGGTCGCGATAAAAATTAAAAAATATACGATTCACCATTTCGTTTCTCGCTTGTGTAAATCCTTCATCAATGTTTTTCTAGTGGACCAACGGAAGTTTGAAAATAGAAGAGTTGTTAATGTTGTTCGATCGTGGAATTCCACGCGTGGGATGTGACTTTGTGACTTTTTTTTCATTTAGAATGGGAACTTTCATTCGAGTTTGATCCCATCAACGACATTCAATTTACTGTTGTTAATGAATAAACAGTGATTACTTAACTCGTAGCGAGGTTGAATTTCAAATAAATGAAAATTATCACTTTCACTGAAGTAATTCCGCGAAAAACAAACACGCATAAAAGTAAAAATTAGTTCGTACTTAGAATTTGTGAACATCGTACATATTTGCATTTTTTAAAACGGAAAGACCAGAAAATCAGGCGATAATTTCGATTTCTAACGAATATGACTTAAGGAAACATCGAACAAGAAATCGAGGACAACAATAGATTAACCCGAATTTATTTCTGTAATTTATAAAATATTATAAAATATATATATATATACATATGTATATATTATG
The DNA here is from genome assembly GCA_030673865.1 of Melipona bicolor. NCBI lineage: Eukaryota > Metazoa > Arthropoda > Insecta > Hymenoptera > Apidae > Melipona > Melipona bicolor. The sequence goes on along the minus strand of JAHYIQ010000033.1, from coordinate 2,295,055 downwards.
ATTAATATTAAATAGTTAATTTAAATAATATTATAATATAATTATTTATTAAATGATAAGAAGATAATTATTATAATATAATTAAGGAAATGAAATTTACAACGATAGTGAGTATTTTTATTTATAACAGTAACTTATATTGTAATATAAAAATGGAAGAATTCATTAACTTTTGCTCCGATATCACAGATCGCTTTGTATGAAAATAGTTTGCATAGGAAATGTTTGTAAAAATTCACTTGCATTTAATCTGAATTTCATTGTAGTTGGTCAGCGAATCAGTAAAAACGCAAACAGTATGGGGATAATGAATATGATGAGTGCATTTACGTTGCTGTAAACATCCGATGGGCATCTGATACCAAAACATTCGGCAATTCCTCAAATTGTGAAGTGACATAACATCCTTCCCACTGTAATCAAGCCATTTAAAATAGTGATAGTTGATTTTCACCTTTCCCAGTAAATTAGCGAATGCAATCATATGCAATAAATTCAGAGATGTAGTTAAATAATATGAGAGAAGCTCAATTCGCGCTCACGCCCCACTGTGGGAAGAATTATTTCATATCTGTCTCCTCTCAAAATATTCTACGCCTGAGGTTAGAGCAATTCCAAATATTTGGCAAAATATCTTGCAGAAACGTTCTCCGTCATTCCTTACTCGGGTCATCAAATTCGGAAGCAGCTCCGCCAAAGAAAAGTTTGGAGAACAATTTAGGGCGACGCATTTACGACTCTCTTCATAGAAACATAATGGAAAAATGTGATAACATTGGATGCGTGTTTTTTTTCGCTTCATGGTGTTTATTTCATTTCGTCCTGAAGTCTGACCACATAAATCAACCTGTGAAGATCATTTGTTTAGGATAAAGCAGTAGTATATCACGGCGCAGTACGCTACAAATCTGCAAATGTACAAATATAATTGAAACACCTATTCCTTCCCCTAAATCTTCTTAATTCTCTCTCTCCCCCTCCTTTCTGCCTCTCTACTCTCCTTTTTTCTAGTTTTCTTTATAGTTTATTCTCTCTCTCTCTCTCTCTCTCTCTCTCTCTGTCTCTCTTTCTCCGGCGTTTTCGCCACTCGGAAGTCGTATTTCTCAGGGCTTTATTCCCGGCTAAATTTCGAATGAGAATCGACATATATTGAATTTCATGCGGGACGCATTACACTTAACACTTTGCGGGTTAACGGAGTTTACTCGTGTTTCGCGTGCCATCTGTTACGGACGGATTACGAGATAACTCGTGATAATTAGCCTACCAGGAAAATACGCGGTCACTGGAGTAAGGTAGAAAAAAAAAAATCCGGTCCTTAATGTGTTAAGAGGGTTGCCCGTTTACTAGCCAAAACACTGCTGGACGTAGACGATCTCGACGATATATAAAATGGGCACCAGTCTATGCGCTAATTCATCAGCCGTGAACTGTTTCTTTTCTAACCATTTCTCTGACACGTGTCTCATGCCCGCTCAAAAAATCACAAGCGCGCCGTTTTGCTTCGTGAACGAATGTCGCTGGAACGATTAAACGAATTTCATTTTACGTGAGAACACGATAAAACATCCAACCTATGGTTCCGGTGGATCGTTACAGAGTGTTACAAAAAAGACACGAGCGTAGATGTACGACGGGTCAACGTGACAGAAATTAAGTGAATTGATCTATAGTTGTCAGACACCGATCTTTTTTAAGGATCGAACGAGAACTCTCAAAAGAAACGCCAACTGGAAATTCGAACCTTTTATCGTGACTGGATGACCGGTTCTTTTTATTGCTGAATTTATATTTTTGCGATAATAATTAAGAAAAATAAAGGCTAGACAGAAGTTTGTTTCACCAATTTAATACTTTGATAGATATACTATATTTTTTAATATAGAATAGAATATATTTTTATAAATATAGAATTTCGTACACAAATAAACAGAAAGGACATTTTTTTATATTTTAATTAAGGAAGAAGAAAATGTATACCTGAATTTGATTAATTGAAGATTGAACAGAAGTAAGTAATCGACAGGAAGTTATTATATATGTGCAGAAATAAGTAAAGAAATATGGAATAAACTATATGGAATTGATCAAGATGCATTTTATTTATTTTCGTATCTTCAGATTTTCTAAAAATACATACAAAATTCGCAGTCTAATTACGACGTTACCCATCGCCTCGTTGGGATCATCCAAATCATCCAAAGGATGGCCAAAATTAAAATTTCAGCGTTTATCTCTTGGCGATAAAACGATACGCTCGAACGAGCTTGTTTATCACGCAAAGTGTTCTCGATATCAGTCTCATCTAAGTCTCCAATATTTGCATGATCGTCGAGAAAAATAACGCTGCAACCGTTTATTTTGGAGAAGTTGCTGAAAATAGAACCCGCGACCAACGAATTCCTCCAACTGGAAGCAAGATTTTATTGGATGGTTCGATTGGGGGAAGGAACATCATGCGTGCGTTTTGATCGTATCCCTCGAGGCGCATCCATCAATTTAAAAGCGACGATTGGACTAAAAGAGAGTCCGCGTGGTGCTTTTGACGAGTACGTTGAAAAATTTAGACTTTGAGAGATGAGAATATGATTATTATCTTTATTTTAAAGGAAAAAAAAAAGGGCTGGTATTCATTTTAATATTTGTTGATGATCTTTTGATATGCAGTTGAGACCAAAAGGAAATTAATAACATAAAAGAGAAATTTACAAACAAATTTAAGATGAAAGATATGGGCAGAATCAAAAACTACATTGGGATAGATGTAAACTATGAGGTATCAGACAATAATATTACGACTTTAAGCCAAGAAAAATATATAGAATCATTTGCAGAAAGATATAAAATTGTAGATGCTAGGTTGTATGAGACTCCTATGGAGACCAAATTAAAATTAGTACTAGCTGAGGATACTAGAATGAATATCTCGTACAAATTTAATTGGTGCTTTACTATATGTATATCAGTTTAGGAACGAAACATTTCCTATAACGTGAACTATTTTAGCAGGTTTCAGAACAGTTACGATAAAACACATTATAAGCATGCTCTGAGGGTTTTAAAATACTTGTACTTAACTAGAAAACTGAAATTGAAATATTATATTTAGACGCTGAAATTACATCTACCTTTGTGGAATATATAGCCTATCGGATGCGGAAACAGAAGTAAAGACAATCCAGGGTATAGAACAATTGGTGTGGACATAAAGGAACCAATTAAGGTATTCGAGGATAATTTGGGGGCTCTAGCGAAGAACAGAAATTTCACTAAAAATTCCAAACACATTGAAGTACATTACCATTTCGTGAACAGAAACTATTTACATAAAACAATAAATTGGATGACCAACCTGACCTGACAATATTGAATTAGTGCAAACACTGAGTTAGTAACAGTCCACATAAAAGTGGACTGTGAATAGTTAGTCATAAGGGAAAGATCCAGGAGTTGGTCATCTATGCTCCTTCCCCTCCCACTTGACGATGATAAGCCAAAATATATAAAATATTGCTTGGAAGAAGAAAAGACTTTTCTTTACCTCAAAATCGACAAAAGATCTTGTACACGACCACTATTGCAACACTGAATAAACCTCTTCAGAATTATAAGTGCGTTAATTCCATAGTATGATAGTATAATGCAGTAGTGACGAACTTAAGGCACGCGTGCCAGAAACGTACGTACGAAAATTTTTGTGGCACGCGAACAATTTACAAATGATAACATTATTTTATGTGCTCAGTTCAATTTTTTGCAATGTGTAAAATCAACTATTTTGTTTTTTTTACGAAGAAATTAATTAACAAATTTATTGTTCTGAAGCAGAACAAAACATTCCGAGACGGTCAGTCAGGTCAATCAAGACAATCCTAAAACAATCATAAAACCTCCCTCACAGCTGTCAAGATAGTTTGTGAAAAGCTGCCAAGACAGCTTGGAAAAAATCGACCTTGCCGAGAACTTTCAGATTGCCTTGTCATCCTCCCATCCAATGATACTTTCTCTTGCATTAGAGAGAGAGACAGGATGTCAAAAGGGTCAGTATGGGTAAAAACAAGACAAGCCTAAACAAAGGATCCTTGGGTGGAACCAAAAAGTCTTACAGTAGCAGTCAGTCTTGTACTAAGAGAGCATCAGCACACATCACCAAGACTCGTATCTCAAACGCATACTTGTACACACATTCATAAGTGATATTTTATTAATATTTCTTCGGTGGAGGTAAAAAGACGAACGATAAAACCTCAGCACGGGGGTAGCATTCACAACACCGCCGTGCTGAGACGTTCATTTTTTCCGCCCGTTACACAGTCTATAATGTGAATAACTTCAGACTTGAGCAAGATGCACAATATAGCCTTTCTTTATGTTGAAATTTTTTTATCATAATGGTACTTTCTTTGCGTTCAAATCAGTGATCTTGATCAATCAAAGTCACATTAATTAAAGAAACAATTTTATATCCAGATTAAAGATACTTGTTGCACTTGTCATGAAAATACAGGTAAATGCAAACTAAGCTACATCTGAACAAGTAAAAAAAGTCACTTGTTCCTATTTTTTTTATTTTCTTAACATATTTGTATATATAAAAAATTTGTATAAATTAATAATTAAAAAATGTGCACTAGCAAAAGTTACACATTTTTAAAACCTCTCTTTTAAAACCAATGGTGCGATTTCGAGAAATAAAGAAAATGTGCTTCAAAAAATGTGTTATTTTTTTTAACAACTCCTTTTGGTAATTTGTCTTAATAAAACGATTGGAAACGATAAAAATTTATGTTACTTTTGTGTCACTATACATACATATTCATCCTTTCTCCGCCATTTTAAAACAGCTGATCAGCACCAATGTCCTACTCGGCGATATAAATTGTCAATACATTTTGTGTTGCATCCTACTACTAATAGATGTATTTTTATTGTATACGTTTAATGTGGTAGAGGACACGTTCCTACAACCTATCCTGGCCTTGATCCTACAACCAGACCTACAAACATATAAATGTAAGGGACGCATTTCCGGGCAGTTCGTTAGGTCTATAAAGTAATTGCGAATATTACTTTACTCAACGGCACATTTTGGCCATTTTGACTTATCTTCTTAATCACGTGCTCGCCAACAATCGCTTCCCGATTAATCCTATTCGATTAATATTCGAGTGTATTCCGCCACTTATAACTATTGTATAAACACGCCTGGAATGTTTGCTACCTCGCCTCGAACAACTCGTAACAATTACTGTCACCGCGTACTCCTAAAGTGTGCAGCAATTGAATTTTTGGAGTTTTGGCTTTTCATTCCATTCGACTTTACTTGTGAATAAATTTTTTTCGTAAGTTCTACTTAGATAGCCAGTGCAAATAAAAAACAAAAATTATCAGAATCAAGTAGAGAGTTTCAAAAATTGATGGACTGAAGAATATGGTATGATTGACAAAGGCAACAAAGTAGTGTGTCTTCTGTTCTGGGACTGTTATATGTAAAACGCCATTATGAGAGAAACTATAAATCGCTCTTTGAAAAAAATAAAAACGAACAAAAAGAATTAATTGTCCGAACAACCAAACATAAAAATATTCAATCAATGTCTCTGGTGAAATTAGATCAGTGGTCATTCAAATATAACTGCTGCTAGTTTTATAGCCTCAAATGTAATTGCTGAACACGAAAAACCTTTTAGTGATAAGGAATATGTGAAAGAAGATGATTAAAAAGCACCTCAGTTTTCTTTTAGGATTTCGAAGATAAGGAAAAAATTATTCAAAGGATAAAAGATATGCCTTTGGCTAGAAATACGGTGAAAAATAGAATTTTGGAAATGGTAAAAAATATAACTCATCAACAAAAAAATAGATATAAATCATTCTCGCTTAATTTTTCTTTGCCTTGACGAGAACATTGACATAACTGGATCGTTTAACAATTTCTATTCGTTATTGTGTTGGAGATAAACTCAAAGAAGAATTGCTCAGTTCATTATTATTAATAAAATAATAAATAGAGATAGAGTTAAAACATCTAATAGAGATAGAGTTAAGGTTGGTGGTAAGCATTGCCTACTTATCGACGTTAAAAATATTTTCGGATCTCTTCAATGGAAGAAAATTCACGAGAAGAAGACGGTAATTTTCACAAGAAAAAGAAAATTACCGTCTAAGATAAGAAAAGTTTTAAAAATTTAGCCATATTCCTTTTGTGGAAAAGCAATGAAAATTGTTGTAGCTTTGATGCGCATCCTGTCAAATGCATATGGATGTCCTGTACCGTTATACCGTATTAGATATTTGATTTATTACAGAATCGGTCATCCCATATGCGGCTCTAACGTGGTGGGAAGCATTCACATTTGAAACGTCTGTCAGGAAATTGAGAGCAGTCCACAAAAACAGCATTAATCAGAATGGCCAAAACATACATATATACAACTACATATAAGACAACTACACTGTGTGTATTAGATGTGTGATTTCACTCATCAACTTAAGGATAGGATTATATATAGATGGAGATTGCAGGATATACGACAAGGAGTATATTAGTGGGTAAAAAGAAGATAGATATTAAGAAAGAAAAGGAACTGAAAACACTTACAATTAGGAGGTATGGTAGGAGGAATAAATCCATGCTATTTTATAACGATTAGTACGTTTATAGAAACTTTTAAGAATGACATTGTGTGGTGAAAATATACCAGAATATTTAAATGGTTACTTATATAGTAACTATTCTTCAACCAATAAAAGAATCCATCGAAATAATGGCTACAGAAAATTATCCAACTTTATTTTAGTATCTACCAATATATATTCAGGTAAAATAGAATTCAAAAGAAATTATTATAATTTCGTTATTTTTTTATTTTATCAAGACAGATCACTAAAGATGGTCAAGATTACAAGATACGAGATGTCCGCAATATATGACCAAATCTGAAGTAATTTTCAATTATATCGAAAATATGAACGAAGTTGATATTCTAGACCAATATAGTCCTTCTCTGTAAAATATTAAAAGTGGAAAAAACTTTTTTTCTGGGGATTTAAAGTGTTTGTAGTAAATGCATACATACAAGAAATTTTCAATAAAAAATAATGAAATAATTATGACTTAAAAGATTTCGAGAAAAATTACTGATACAATTGGTTGGAATTTTCGGGCAGTCACATTACGATCAAAACTAATGTTTCAGACCAATAATGGATATATATAATAACAACGTTTGAATAACAGGTCACAGTTTGTTTATCAATTATCTAGAGTAAACACAAAAAAATTGTACCGTTTGTTTCAAATCAAATAAGAAGAAGTTAGCGTACCGTCAGCGTACCATTAACGTTATTTCTGCGACATCTGTGTTAAAAACCTGGATTTCACCAGGGCAACTGTTTGAAATGATACCACGCTATGAATAATACAAAATATAAAATGAATAATATAAAATGATATAAATATGTGTAATAAAATACATTCAAGAAAACGAATATGTTTTTTTCTTTAGTAATTATGCAGTTTGATGATTTTTCCGTATTTTACCTATTTTGATGCGATCATATTATGCATATTTTTATTCATACATACATTTTTTTTTTTTTTTAAATAACAGTACATCACTTTCCCAACTGTATTCTTATTAAACGCTCTAATAAAGCATTTAAGGAAAAAACTGTATCAAAATAGGCAAAAGTCAGAAAAACCACTGAAGTACAGAAGTACCCTTCATTTTTTTGGTATAATAAACACACAATCCGAAATTTATTTTATTTTTAACAAAATATATCTATAATTATCGAGTTATTGCGAATAAATGTAAAAATAATTGCAGAATGTAAAAAGATAAGTTGAAATTATCTTTCAGATTTGGGTTATATTTCAATCTCATAATAAAAAAATTAAAAAACAAGAATTAGAATTTATAAGAATCTCTAAGAACATTTTATATGTATTATGTTTTATGTAAGTAAGCCATGTATGCATTGCTTTCTTTAATTTTTTGCAATCACTTCACTTATAGAGGAATAACATTGTGATAATGTGCTGTTTTCCTCCTTTTACCTCTTCAGACTATAAAAACTAAATACAGTATATTGTTATTTTTGGTACCAATGTCAAATGCTTCAGCCGTTGTTATTGTCATGGTAAAAAAAACTAAATTTGTTTGTTCTAACCTATATACTTAAGTAAAAGATAAACTTTTTTTTTTACCATTTTTCTTTATCCCAGTAAATATAACTATCCTTATTAAAAAACAAAACAAAAAATTTATTTCTCAATATGATTTCAAGCTGGTATATTTTATAGTATGTAATATATAATGATATATAATACAAAGTACAAAAATTGAAAGTTTTTAAATGATTTTATAATTATAAGACTCAGTGTATAATTTTTCAAATCATACTCAATTTTGATTATTCATGATAGAATTAAGTTAGTCAACATAAATACTGATGTGTATGAAACCATAAAAAATAAAATTTATTTTATAACAAACACTTTTGAATAACAAATAGGAAAGATAATAAATAAATGAAATTTATTATTTTTCTTAAATAAAATAATATATCCAAGTTTTAATTTGTCTTATAATAGATCTTTTTCAATATCGTAAAATACTTTACTATAAATTTCTGACTGATTAAGAAAATACAATGTTCTAACTAATCTTGAAAATTATGATCAATGAAATAAAAATTTAAGAAGCAATTAATATTAATAGAAACGTGATTGTTTTAATATATAATATTAAACTACAGAAAAATTATATATATATAAGCAATATACTTTGTCCAGTTCTTCGAGACAATTATTCTATATTTCCAACTGTATCATTTCCATTCAATCATAATTTAAAATTATTTTATCAAAAATTTCCACATTGGATGAAACTCAGATAAACCTCAAATAAATATCATGTATGTAATAAAGTCAATTCTGCATATAAATCAAAATAACAATTGAAAATAAATACCTGTGTCTACAATATAATAAAGAAAAAAAGGGAAAGATAAAGATCAGAATTCAAAAAATAACAGTTATATACACATTTTTAATGAAAAGTACTTCAAAAGAAGTTAATTTCTATCTAAATGAAAGATGAAGATCATGATATTTTAAAAGCAGTGACAGTGTTAAAAAATATGGTAATAATGATAATAATCATCATGATTACAGATGATACATTTCGATAACTCTCATTATTATGAAAAAATAATTCATATCTATGATATTCATATTCATATTCATGCTAAATGATAGCAAAATCTTAAATATAAGGCGAATTAATATAATTTATACAATTTAAACGGACTTTTGAAAAAAAATTGTTGTGGATCTTGAAAAAATCTGTCGTCGATAAAAAAATATTATGTAAAAACATATGGCTGTGGTTCTGTTTGTTAAATTAAGTCGTTAAAGTAAAATTGTTTTGTACTTTAAATTCTTTATCTTAATAATATAATAATATACATATTTATATTATATAAATATAATATGCGTTAAAAATCGATCTAGCACATGTTAAATTAAAATATCAATTAAATTTTGTATCGAAAGCTACAATCAACATTCTTAATTAAAATTAAAGCATAAATATAACTATTATCATTTTTATATAAATCAAGCAATCATTTTTGAAATATATCAGTGATATATCCCTAGTAAACATCCATTTTCCGAGTTTGATACGAAATGCACTATTCGATTTGTCTCGTCAAGTATATTAACCTTTTCCTGTATTTTAAAATTTAAAAACGATCTTTTTGTTAGCTCAATTTTAAGACTAATTACGTAAATGTCTAATTTTAATATGTTACTGAAATGGGACAATAATTTCTTTATCTTTCAACGAAAAACATAAAGTATATTTATACAAAAAAATAATATCGCAATAAACACAAAGTATAATGATGAAATAATAAATCAGTTCTCTTGTTATACTCTCTTCTTAATCTCTCACTCAGTCTCTTTCTTTACCTATCAATTCTAGCTCTCTGGCTCTTCTGTAACAATGACTGCTCCAGGCATTCTTGAAAATCATTTACACTAGATGGGACTCTCACATATCACATTTACACCATAGACTTTATATAACTCTAGACAAAAGACTCTCACTCATCCAACGACACTCATGTTCACACATATAAAATTAACACTTACATAATGTTCTGAGAATTATTATACTGTAGATCTTTTATAAGTATATTATATCAACGTGTAAAATAAATAATATCAAAATATATGGTAACTGTAATTTTTGACGATATCTTTATGAAAACAAATGATACATCGACAAAATCTATTTCCACAAATAGTTCATTACATACAAAAGTAATGTGCAGTAGAAATTTCGAATAATGAGTTATACAATAATAATAAAATATAAAAATTCGAGTCATAAAAGTATCGACACATTTGTAATTTTGATATTTGATCTGCATTTAATGACGGTATATTAGAAAAAATTACAAATCCTTTTGTAAGTATTGGAATATTATCGAATTATATTATGCCAACATTAAGAAGGAATGCTTATCTTTGAACCATTAAAAATATTTTATATTCCGTTCAAATATATGGTAGCTGTAAAAAAGGCTCGTCATATGTTTATACTTTTTTGATTCTTGAATTTTTATATTACTTTTATTATTATTATATAATTTATTACCAGAAATTGTTGTACACGTTACTTTTGTATGTAGTATTTATGGAAATTTCTTTTATTAGAAAAGATTTTGTTAATTTGTCATTTGTGTTTACAAAAATATTGCAAGAAAACTAGACGTACCAATACTTTTTTGTATGTGTGTGCGTTTTTTTACATTCTGAGATCACCAGAAGTAATAAACCCGTGGGATAGGTCGTCTCCATTAAATCTCAAACTTAATTTTCTTAAAAACAAAGCATTAACTGCAATGTTACTCGTGCGTTGACTTATTCCTGCATCTATTTTGAAATATTTTGTATATTGTAAAGACTTATATCAAGTTACTGTGTGATAAAAATGTGGACAATAAATTTTCTTTGACATTAAATTCATTAGTATTGAACAAAATGCGAAAAATAATAAAAATTAATATTATTGCGAAATGTGTTACGTATGATAAAGAAATTAAAGGAATTTTTCACAATTTTCTATTATATTTAAAGATATTCTTAAAACCAAAAATTGCAACACGTATAAATCTTAAATCACAATCTCTTTTAACATATTTTTTTTTTTTATTTTCAACATAAAACATTTCATTATAGTCAAATATTAATTGATATTTTGTATTTTTGATTAAATTTTCATGAAATGATGATTTATATTAAACAAATGACGAAATTTTATTATTTTGTTATTATTATATATTAATATTGGTACATAAAGGTAGTTTATAGAAAAATTTTGAATAATATTTTAATTACATTGTGGTAGAAACTAAAAACGTAATTTTTAGTCGATAAATAATAGAATTTATATTATTTCTCATATCCAATGTACTATGTAATTATAATAAAATTCTTAAAAATTTAACATAAATTGAATATGTAATATGTAATATTTGAATATGTAATAACAGTAAATGAGAGAATTATATTTTGTGGCAACAACTGATGTAGAGATATAAAATAAAAAATAATTTTAAGAGATAGTTTAAGAAAATTTATTTAGTTAAAGATTGTTTTTAAAAATGTTTTATAAACTATAAATCATTTACATTAAAAACCATGTATTAATATCTTAAGAGTTTTAATATATAACGTGAAAAGATCTATCATGAATTCGTAAAATATTTTTAGAGCTCTCTTTGTAGTAAAATTTCATTTTCTACTTATTTCACTTTGTACTTCACGTTTCGGTATTGAGAATTTGACAATACTATCAAATTATGTCAAATGATATGAAAATTATGTCACACACGAGATATATGCCTCATATATCTCGTTTGTGCTAATAGGATAGACTGGACATCTAGTTTTTTTTCGTGTATCACGTTGTCATGCCGGGAGTTGCGTCATCGAAAAAATAAAAAATATGGCTCGATGCGCCTCAATCGAAGGCTCTTCCTTGAGGTTTCTCCGATTGATTTTAAACGTTTACGCGGTAAATTTAAACGAGGATTTAATCGTTTACGTGGTCCTGTGATCGCCAGTCGACGTCTCTGGATAGAGACGGACAAATTATAGATGCGCAACGAATTAAAACGCCCGTAACTTCGTGTAAACTGCGTGACACGGTTTTAGTTAGATCCGGCGCGAGAGAAATTATTAATAATATCCATAAAATCATTTTAACATGCGCGAGGAACCCGAGATCGAATATTTGACGAGAGACGGTGTTCCGACGCGAAATAATGAATGTCTTTTTTAATTGAAATTAAATTAAATATTAAATAAAGAGTTTCTTTACACTTTTGGAGAATTTACCATTTAAATTAAATTATAACGTTAATTCTACGCGCTCAAAGATCTAACAAAGGAGAGGAAATATAACGGAATGAAACGTACTGCACTGTTACTCTTTTGACACACTGACTGTTATTGATTTATTGTGGCTCTGCGGGGTCCTTTTATAAATTTGTTAATCTATTGTTCCAATTGATTTGTTTTAATGTTAACATTCCTTTGAAGTGGCGTAGGTCTTATCTTGTTGCCAACCGGATGTGGAGAGATGAGTGGCCTGGTCACAACGTGCTGAGAGTCATCTGATCCTCTTACCATTTCTATTACATCCTGTCATATCGATTTAAGCAAGTATTGTCACAGACGAGATACATGTCTCGAGCGAAGTCTATTCATATACCTCGTTTGTGCTCTAGCACGTTTACTACTTTGATCATTTTACTTGATGTAGTTTTCTAATTCACTGTTCTTTAAGCGTAAGAGTTCTTTCATGTTCATATTTCAGAACATTGGACACGAAGTTCCATAAAAATACAAAGTTTATTCATATACCTCGTTTGTGATTAAGATCAATTAAAAAAATTTTAAAGTTAATTTATTACGAACCAAAACAAGATAATCTTAAAAAATATGGAATCTTAAATATTATTACGATAAATTCATTTCTAATGTACTACTCAAACACATAATTATTAATTTAGTTTTACATCAAGTTATTTTTTCTTGGTTTTTTATTTAAAACTGTTTTTATTTAAATTTGTTAATTTTTTATTTAAAATTGTTTCGAAACGATCAATTTCATAGTCGATACATGCGTTGATTTACTTTACTGACACGCGTGTTTATCAATCTCGTTCGAAATGATAAATAGAGAGATATTCTAACGGACAATTGTACGAATTAGTTCGCGAGAATATTTAGGTCAAGTACATGAAAACAATTCTCTTTCCGGAAATTTCGCTAGTATTTACTTGGATCGCTTATTGTTCTTTGTTTGTGATTCCTTCGTGATTCCTTCCCTCGTGTTCTTTCTTCCTTCGTTTTCAACCGTAGTTTCCATTATCCTTATCATTTTTCAATTACAGTAAGCATGCAGTAAGAAAAATTATATTTAGAAAAGTAAAGATAATACAATTAATATAATTAAGTTTATTTTGTATTTGAATTTATTTTTTATTTTTCCCAAGATTTTTTCGTAAGGGCATAAATAATACAGATATTTTCATTTAAATGCAGCATTCTATGTGCTGTACTATAATATTTAATTATAGTTTAATTATAGTTTACAAATACAGTTCGATATTATTTTGTCACAACTACTTATTTGACTTTCTACAATTATTTATTTCTGATATTTTTATTTAATATATTTAATTCTGACAATCTTTTCAGAACTTTACAAATACTTATTCAAGATTGAAATTCAAGTTCAAGAATTTGCGGTAAACAAAGTTTGTAATGGTTAAGTAAATTTGATTTAACATCAAACAAATCTTCATGTAACTTTTCTCATCGCATCATGGTGAGTCATCATTTTCATTATTTTTATCCATTAAACTATAATTAAATATTATATCATATTATACAAACAACTGTTAAAATATTACTTTCTGAGATAAAAAATAATGTAATCAATATAATGACTAAATAGATTAAATGGGCATATATGTATATGAATAATATTGATGACTTACAATTTAATAAGTACAAGAAATTCATTACATTCAATTATTTGAGTCATTTTTTGATAAAACCTACTTCTTCTTATTTATAGAATCTCCATAATGATCAATGATTCTATCAATATATCTTACTGTGTTCTAACAATAAGTTTAAATTTAAAAAGAATGAAACGACGAATTTTGGATTTTTGTTCAGTATTTATAATTTCATAACAGAAATTCAAGTACGTCGCGAAGATAATTATTTACAAAAAAGGAAGCTACCTTCGATTTCGATTTTTTAATATGTTGTCAAGGTCGTTATTTATAAAAAGGTCGTTATTGTCAAAAAGGCTTACTTAAACAATATATAATATTTACATTATGGAGATATATATCTCCTTGCACCTTCAGCCTAAAAATTTAATCCAATCCAAACGCGTTTCTAGATAAATTAGAATTAGATTTGGGTCTGGGTTATATTCATTTTGGGTAAGGATTACTCGTTTTTACTTCGTAATACATATTTGTATACGATAATATTTTTATGATATGTAACATCGTGTATATCATGCAAAATGATAATTTTATAAGACACTGTACAGTTTTGTTTTTTTCGTTTATTCATTTACATTTTTATTTATAGGATATATGCATATCTGCCAATATTTTGAAAAAATCATTCAATTTGATAAAATCGTATGTTTTTCTAAATACAAATTTTACAAAGTGATTAAAATGATAGTTTTTATATTCATACGTAGAAATATTTCCATGGATATCTCGCCATAATTATTCGATATTTTATATATGAACGCCTGGGTCAAGAATTCGCGAAATGATTTACAACACGATGTTCACATATATCTTTATTTATTCTTTATTAATTGACTATCAAGAATGATAATTAATAAACAAAAAATAAATAAACAATGAATAAATGAAAAACAGGGAAAATGTATTTCAATTGCATGAATAAACCCTACTAATTATTCCAATATTAAATTATATATCTACTTAGATTATTTTTACAGAACGTTACAAGAAATTTATTAAATTTATTGATTGAAAATTGAAATCGTATTTTTTCCGCAATTCTGTATAAACCATGTATTAAACAAATAAGAAAGTTATTTTCGTAAAATAATATTAATTTCTTTTATGAGTATAGACAACAGCACTTTTTCCTTGTCACTATCAGCTAAAACATTAGGTTTGCGGGATGCGTTATTTCGACGTAGTATGTATTTCGAATTTTATAAAGAAAATTACAGAAACTGTTTACATTTTTTCCCTACCATTTATGCTAAGTTTCATCCATTTAACAAGAATATATCCAAATTCATTTTCTTCTAAGCCTTTTAATTCTTGAAATTCTTTATTGTGGTATATTTATCTCTATGAACATGCATCACTTTGATGGAACAAGAGTCAATTCTATTGATTTGATATGATTTGACTGATGAAAATATTTCAGTGGACGAGTAACTATTCCTTACGAAAGTTCGATGCAGGTTTATAATAGGTTATAGATGCATAAAGTTTTAGTTAGTAGTAGATGTAAAATCAAAATATCACAGACGACATAGACATTGCATCTTACTTTCGGACTTTCGTGATAATAAATGACAAGACATAAATATGTATAGAGTACTGGACTGTATCGAAGTCAAACGAATTCTGCCCGCAAATCGATGGAAAATAGGGAAAGCTCTCTTGGTTTTCTTTCCATTGGCTTCCGGAAATTGCTTGGCCCCAAGGTGGGGCATATACCGCAAATGTTTGCTGTCGTTTTAATGCCTTGTCCAAACATTACGCCTATATTCGGAAAGTTAATGATGATTACTAAGTTAATGATCTGATTTAGGGCCATGTTAGAACAAAAATCAGCCAGAAAGTCAAGGGTTTATGGTGACTTAATAGATCAATAGATCGATGCAACTCAACATCCTCTGTGAAAACGTATTAACACATATATGTGTGGAAAAATTACTAGTTGCAAAATATTTCAATTTTAATTTCGTATGAAGTATCATATAAAAGACAGGGAGCAAAACAGTATCTAAATGCTTATGTTATTCTTTTGTTCGTTTTTGAACATTGAAAATTTTATATCTTATTTATAAAATAAATTCTTTTTTTTAGTAGACACGGTTTTTAAGTTATTTGAGGCATACGTTTTTCCGCTACCCTCTTACAAATTATTTTTTTATAATAATATTCATTTATGAAATCCGAACGTACTAAGAGATATTTTTTGTTCAATTGCTTTGTTTAAAAATCTTGGTTTCTCGTTTTTTTTTCCTATGTTGAATCTTTTTTTTTGTTTTTTTTTTTGCAGTTTCTGGGATTTTTTCACTTGTTCTATTATCTGCCTGGAAAAATTGTAAGATCTGTTCGTAAATTTTGATCCGTTCCAACAAAGATTGTGGTGAGATTACAGAAAATATTTCAGAGAACTTGCTGCCGGTGATTTGTATAATTTAGCTATCATTTATCTATTATTCTTAATGTGAAAGTGCATGTTTGGTGCACAAATTCTCAAAAATAATTGCCATAAATCGATTTTATTTATTTAAATAGACGTAAGATCTTGTTGTGCGACATTAAGTATAAATATGGAGTGTATTTGTAAAGATGCTGCTCAGGTGAAAATAGCAACTATACATTACTGTGACTAAAAATTATAACCTGCTGAGTGTCCATTTGGACAAAATTGCACAGTTTACTTGGCGTTATAAGAAAAAAAAAAAGGAAATATTTTCTAATATGTTCCAATTGGTGGTATGATTAGTGAGATGAAGATTTGTTTCATAGAATATTATTTGTTCATACATGTAATTAAAAAATAGTACAGAATAATCAGAACTAAGATCTGTTTCAGTGAATATGTTTACATTTTTTATGACTATTTCTTTAGAGATGCCAAAGTCTATAATATCAGTTTTATTTAATCATATAGCCAGTATGTTGGCTCATTAGTTATAAGAATCTGAAGATTTAAATTTTCTATGCCACAATGTAAAATCTTATGGTTAGATATAGTTAATCTTGGATACCAAGCAAGATTAATTACATTGCCTCGCATTGAAATTACCAACCACTATGAATTTGCATCCTAATGTTTTGAAGAATGCTTTTCACGTGATTAATATTAAATGTAATATTAAAATCTCATCATGGGACAGGATTTCTGTATCTGTAATGATGGATTACTTTCCTTTTTGCAGTATTGTCTCTGATAGATTTTGTAATAATTTTGTATTTTTCACTTATTGAGAATGTATCAT
Source organism: Melipona bicolor (assembly GCA_030673865.1). NCBI lineage: Eukaryota > Metazoa > Arthropoda > Insecta > Hymenoptera > Apidae > Melipona > Melipona bicolor. The sequence goes on along the minus strand of JAHYIQ010000033.1, from coordinate 2,277,710 downwards.
AAAGTAGTTCAAAAAACTCAACCAACAATAAGGTTCGTTTCCAGTCAGTATGCACAGAATTAATTTTGAAAAACTTTCTGTGGTAGAAGTTTCCTCTAACAAAAATGTTTAGTAAAAATGGAATAGTGATTAGAATCCAAAATTTGATCGTGAATTCTAATATTAATTTTGTCAGTAATATCCATAAACATCAGAATAAGATCAATGTTCGACTTTCTATTTTTACAAAAATCTGAGAGAGAGAGAGGAGTACACTCCACAAGAATGTGAAGGAGAGGGATTGTATTGGAGGAGAAAATTTGGGATTTAAGGAGTGTGTTGTGTTTCATTTTGAAGTTGCCAGCCAGATTTATCGATGGTACTGATGGAGACGATCTGCCCCAGAGGTCTCTAGGTGAATCCAGAGAGCGACACCCATTCTAGTAGTTCTGATGCTGCGAGTACAGATGAGGTATATGAATAGATATTGCATCTTACGGGACTTCGCGACCTGAAATACCGACATAGTAAAAAATCACTGGTTTTTTTTAGCGCACTTTAAACAACGGTGAGGAATGGAACTAGTGAATGCGTCAGAAATATTCTTGAATCCCATTACAGTGTTGTCAAACATTCAAAACTGAAATACGAAGCTAATCAAAATCATTTTACTGTATATCAGGAACAGTTCCATCCATGTTTTACGGACTTATAATGATTTTTCTTATTAGTAAATTAAAATTTTAAAATTATTAATGCGTGGTTTTATGTATAAATGAATAGTAGTAGTAGTATTATCCACTCTTACTTAATACACAGTTTAAGAATATATATCTCATTTTATCTAACAAGTTATAATTGCACAACATGTCTTTGGTAGTCCCGGGTGGCCCTCGTCCTCTCATCCCTTCTACTCTGCTCTCTCCTCTTCATTCCCCGTGTGCTCGTCTGGTCTCCTTTTGATGTTCCTTTCGCACTCTCTTACATATCCGTTTTAGTGCCAGGGGTTTTTAAAAATCCGTGTTCGATTGTGCCATGCAGCGCGATAGCGCTTCGTTCATTTATTTGCGACCAATGCCGATCGCGCTGTTTTTTTTTCGTCCAGATATGCCTCTCGGTGCGCTCGCGCTTCATTCCATCAGTCATATCAGAGACGTTATATTAATATTATAAATATTCGTGTTTTACGTTTGGTTTACGTAATCTTGTTTTATATTTTATATACTCGCGACGAGCTACAATCGGAACCGAGCGCGTTGCTAATTAACGATCGTGACCAAACATCGCGGCACATTTCACCACAGTACGCGAACAGCGCGATCGCGCTGCGTGGCGCTAAAACGGATATTGACATAACTCAGATTTAACTTTTCCCCTACCAACGCTTTCCAACCATTCCTTCCCCTCTCATTTACCTTATTTATCTCCGCTTCTACCTTATTAACTAATTCTTCCTTTATCATTTTTCTTATTTCAACACATGTCCACGCATGTTCCAGATTCTCCGTGCCTCCATTGCACAGTCTGCATTTCTCTTTTTTAAACACTTTGTTACCTGCCCTTCCGATGTTTTCACAACGCATTCTCGCCCATTGCTCCTTATCCCTCCATTTTATCTCCTTATTCTCCCAGTAGCTCTTCTGGTTCCATTCCGTTTTTAGTTCTGGACAATATCTTAATTTATTAATTTTGCTCCAATTTTTTTGTATTATCTGGTCTTTCCTGGTTCTCCAACCGTCCTCCAACCTCCTCTCCAGATTACCCCTACCATCTTCATCTTTCAACAGTCCAATTACTTCTCCATCTTCTACTTCTTTCATTGCCGCCACTAACTCATTCATCCATTTCGAAGGTAGTTTTTCCAGTTTGTCATTCTTCTCTTAAACAAACTTTGGGCAGTCTTTCTTCTTGCATCTTTGCGATATTCGCTAGATAACTTCCGGCTTTCCTTCTAGCTTTTATCTCCAATTTCTCTCTTCCTACCTCCATTCTCCATATGTAATCCGGTGTATAGTTGCTCAGTCTCATTGCTATCTTACACAGTCTCCCTCCTATTCTCTCTGATCTTTCCTTACAACTCCATACTTCTATGTCGTAGGATAGGATGGATGTGCATAATATGTCGTACATGTATAGTGCCTCCTCTCCAGCCCTTCTATAACAGCTCGCCTCATTATCCCCCACGTTACATTTGCTGCGACTCTGGTTCTTGCAGCTAAACTTTCCAGGTATTTGTTGTATGAGTTTCCCGTTGTAAACTAAAATCCCAAGCTATCCCAAGTATTTGAAGCTATTGGGTTGGCAACTAAGTCATTGCCGATTTCAAATAAGAGGGATCCATAAATCAAGTTTCTTGACATAACCAAGGGTTTTTAATTTTTTTTCAATGCATGTATGCGATACATTGAGCTTCTCTGCAATGTCTCGTGTTGTGCTGTGACAATCTGAATCGATAATGGCCTTGATATGGGTTTCATCCACTTCGACTGGGCGGCCAGATAGTTGTGCATTTTTCAGTGAAAAATCACCAGAACGAAATCTTTCAAACCAATTTCGACACTGCCTTTCTTTTAAGGCTTCATCTCCATATACGGCACATAACTTCTTTTGTGCTTGCGATGCGTTCTTGCCTTTTCGGAAGTAGTACAATAAAATGTGTCGGAAGTGCACGTCCTGTTTTTCCATTTTTAAATTGGGATAAAAACAAAACTAAAGAACTAATCGATATAATTTTTTTACTAATTAAAAGTAGAAGTCCACACAGTAAGAAAAAAATATAGATTAAATGCTCTGACCACGTTAACAAAACAAAAGAAAGTGTAGAGTGAATCTATCGACAAAAGCGGCAATGACTTAGTTGCCAACCCAATACTTACTATTTCTATTTCTCTTCCGTTACTTTCCCATTTTTTCTTCTCGTTTCTTTTTCTCCCTCTTCTAAAAACCATTCGCCGCAAATTTACCTAGTGATGCTAACATGTCTTTAAGTCCGCATCGTCCGCTACGAGCACTACATCATCCGCAAATTTTAGTGCAGAAACTTTAGTTCTTCTTATTACAGTCCCTTCTAAATTTCCTTCTTTCATTTCATTCTCCATGTACACATTGAACAATGTGGGGCTGAGTGGACAGCCCTGCCTCACTCCCCGATCCGTTTTGAAACGCCTGATGTGTCCTTTCTGCGTGATGACTTCGTTAGTCGTCTTCTTGTATATACTTTCGATTAGGCATAACATTCTACTTCTTATTCCTAGTTTCTTTAACTTATCTATCATCTTCCGCCTGTTGACCGTGTCAAAGGTTGTGCGAAAATCCACAAAGGCATCATATAACTTTCTTTTTCTTCTCAGTTTGTTGCCTATAAGCGAGTTTAAGGCAAATAGGTGGTCTCTCGTTGCTTTTCTGCTTCTAAACACGCATTGGTTTTCTCCTAATACCCTGTTATTCTCCAGTCACTGCTTTAATTGTTTTACCATGACGGACGTCAGTATCTTGTATCTTACATCCAATGATGTCACTCCCCTGTAGATTCGCATATTATTATTCTCGTCACCCGTCTGTGGATTGAGAATATCCTTGCTAGTGACCAATTTTCGTATATCTTACCTTCGTTCCAGATATCTTGTATTATTTCGTAGAAAACTCTTGCAATTCCTTCGGGTAGCCCTTGAATAAATTCAATCTTTATACCGTCTTCTCTTGCTGCTTTATTTCTCTTAATGCCTCTTACAGCTCTTCCCATCCTGTCTTTGTTTAACTGTTTTATATCTTCATCCTCTTCCTGTCGCCCTTTTCTTATTTTCTCATTCTCCTGTCTAACTTGAAGTTGCGTATCCCCTTCCTGCTCAATTTCGCCTCTTCCCCCAACAGCTGACAAAAATGCATCAGCTAGCCCTCTTTCTCTATTCTTGTCCCTCTAACCCTTTTTCCTGATCTGAATTTCCCAATGTTTCTCCAAAATTCGGTTAATGTTCGACTGTCCTCTACTTCTTTGAACTTTTCTTCCTGCTTTTGCATCTTCTTTTTTTGCGGTATAACTCATTCAATTTTTTTCTCTTACTGACCAGTTTCAGTCTATCTTCTTCCTTTTTCGACTTCAAGTAGGTTTTTAGTTCTTTCCACACCTCTTTCCTTTTATTCTCGCAGTCCTTGTCGAACCAAGCTTGCCTTGGTTTTGCCTTCCTTTTCCTTATCATTCCCGTTCTCCTACTTTGTCCCAGCTGCTGTGATTATCTCGTTCAATTTCCCCATTTTTTCACCAGGCTTTAACGCGCTCCATTCCATTTTCCACAGCTGTATTAAGTTTCCCTGAAATTCCTGGATTTTATCCTCCTTCCAAATATATTGAATTTCACTCTCTTCTCTCTTCTCTTCCTCAATTTTATCTTCTCCGCCCTTGTTGTTTGTCTATTGTACCCTGATCGGTAAATGGCCAGATTCTGTTCTAGCTACTACTTCTAGGCGATCAATTAAGTTTACTCCCTCATCTTCTTTGACTATTATATAGTTGATTACCGAGATTGCTTTCGGTCCTATATAAGTTAGTTTACCTTCTTCATTCCGTTCAGATCTTCCATTTAGAATAGTCTATCCCATCTTTTGACATATGCCCAATAGCCTCCTTCCTTCTCAGTTCAATACTTTATCTTCTGAGTTTTTGTGCCACTTATCGTCTTCGTGTTTGTCTGCCCTTCCCTGTTCCTTCCCAATTCTGGCATTCCAGTCCCCTACTATTAGTATCTTATCCCCCCTTCTTTCTATTTCATCAACTAACTCTTCTAAGTTATCTATTTCTTAGTTTTCTTACTCCAACATTATTCTATACCGTTATCAATGTAACCTGCTCTCCCGCTATTCTACCCCTGACCGAATCCCCATTCTTCTACTGGCCCCCAATTTAAGTTCTTTTTAATACCTAGAAGTTGTCCACCACTTGCTCTACCTTTCGTTTTGGATCTAATAGCAGGTTTCGCTGTCTACCGAAATCGTTCATCTATTTCCGTATGATCCTTTGCAAGTTTTTTTCCTCAATCTACGCCTTCTGCAGCATAACTAAATCGAAGTTCCTAATAAAATCCGTGATTTCTTGAATCCGCCCCATTCCATGCTACAATCTTTTCTGCAAAAGTTTCCTTTCTCTTATTCAAAAATTTTGCTTCTCTAATTTTTCTCTCTTTTCATCTCATCTCCAACACACTCCGTCTCTTTTTCTTCCCTTTTCACTTTCCTTCCCTTTACTTCTTCTTTCTTGGCCTGCTCCCATATCATTTTGTGTACCTCTCTTTCGACTCTGGTCAAGTTGTCGTCCACATATATTCTGGAACCCTTTAGAAGTCCTCTATTCCTCATTAGCCTTCTCTTCGCCTCTAAAGTTTCTGTTTGTACGAGAACGTCATAATTATTATTATTATTGTTTGTATTCTTTCCCAATCTCGTTACTCTTTTCACTTTCTCTCCAGCTTCAAGCTTCGCCTCCAAAAATTCTTCCACTTCCTTTTTCAGATTCTTCCCTTCAAACTCCATCCCTCTTATTATTAAATTTACTCTCCTTCTTGTTCATTTGTTTCTCTCTACCTTCATATCAATCGATTCTAATCGATTTATATCTTCTTTGCCTTTCATTTTTACCATTTTTTCCAACTTTTTTTCCAGTTTTCGTAGCCATTTCTTCTTTCTGTATTTTCGGTATTTCGAAGTCGTCTTCGTTCATTCTTTTTTTTACCTCCGACCTGATTTGGGTTTCAATTTTCTTGTCTTCGAATTTGGACTCAAGTGCCATCACCTTATCTTCCAGCATTTCAATTGGCACTTGCATTATTTTCTTTTCGATTTGCCAATGTTTTTCCTTGCGTTCCAGTTCTTTAATTTGGATATCTCGCTTGTTAAAAATTCTTTTGTGTTTGCATTTCCCACTTTTATGCCTTCCATCATTTCTTCCTTCATCCTTTTTAAGTTCTCCTCCATACTCCTGCTTTGATTTTTCAGAAATCCCATTATTTCGTTCTGTCCTTCCCCTTTCTCTTTTCTCATTTCTTCTTTTCTCGTTTACCGGCTCATCCTTCTCTTCCTTTGCTTCTGTACAACGTATGTGCACCGATCTCTGTATTAAAACTCTCCTTCTTATTATTGGGTGGTTTCTTAACTCTGACTTTTCTGCCGAAAATATCCACAAAATCCTCCAGTTTCTTTCTACTTTGCTTTGGTACTTTTTTCTGTCGTTTGTTTTTCGAGCCCAATCTTTCTTGTTTCTTCCTGTTTCTTTCTTCCTTATTACCCTTCGAATCGGTGAGTGGTTCACTCTCTAATTCGTCCTCGGTTAGGAGTTCCTCACCTCTAATCACTCTTATTTTCCCACTTCTCTAACTATTTCCTTTTGACACCCTTCCACTCACTCTTAATACTCTTTAAAGCTCTTCTTTACTTTTATTCATTTTCTATGTCCTTTTCTGTTCGGAATCTCTCTAATTATTTCCCTGCCATCTCGTAACCCAAATCCACGCGACTTTTTCATATACCCAGGAGGTAACTTCTATCGTTTTATGTATAAATAATTTATACTTTATTAAACATTGTTAGGAACAATTTTTAGCTAATTAAATTTTCAGTTATTTTAAATTATTATTAAAATAATAAAATTATTATATTTCCTAAAATTATTATATTTCCTAAAATTATTATATTTTCCATTTATTTATATTACATATTCAAATTTATATTAAATTTTTAACAATTTTATCATAATTATGCAGTGTATTGATAATGGCAAATAACATAAATTTTATAATTCATTTAAGAGTAAAATTATTCTTATTAATTAAAATATTATTCGAAATTTTTCTATAAACTACTTTGCCTACTACTTTACTTATCAATATTATGATAATAACAGAACTATTTGTTTTTTAACTTATAAATTTAATATAAATCTTTAATATTTCATGAAAATTTAATGAGAAAACAAAACGTATATGTTCTTATATATCTGGCAAAACCAACCAATATGAAATGTGTTTACAAATTTAGTACAGACGGGCACATCACGTAATTATATTTTTGCTGATCAAGGGATTGGAGAAAAACTTATACTTTACGATTTCACAGAACTTTATTAGAACAAGATAGATCTTTTTTGCGATGGCGTTTTGTGAAAATACGTATATTTTTTTCTGATTTATATTTTGATCTTTGATCGAACTACATAGAAGATGGCTCACAGCGTGATAAATTTCTAACAAAGTATTTCAAGAGACATAGGTTTCAGATTTCTTATTCAAAACATATTTGCTGAAATACATTCTGAGAAAATTTTGTCATGTTCTATTCGTCAGGAAAGTATTTTTTTCGTTTTTCATAAAATCAAATTTGAATATTTATCAAGTACACGTATATCAAGACCGAGATGAACAGAGGTGGTTATCGTAAAAAGTATTTTACTTTTAATATTCGCAAAAAACTACAATGAATAGTCTATAATTGTAGCTATATAATGTAATATAATGATAATTATCTGCCTCGATATGTCGGTTGGATATAATAAACTAGTTTTAAGTTAAATTCTTATCTTTAGCTTATTACATACAAAGGTCCGCGTAACCTTAAATAACAGATCACGCTAAAAAATTTGCAAACTTCCCTAAAACAGCGTGCACAACTGCAGAAGCGATATTATATCAAACAAGTAATTCAATTAACAACAAATGTTATTAGTGTTTTGAATTTATGTTAATATCTTCGTTTAGTGTTTGAATTTTTCGAAGGAATTTAAAAAAAAAATGTCATTTTCTATTCTGCAATGTACAAACATCACGAACAATCAGCAAATGCAGCTGCAGCTTCTTTTCATAGAAGTCATCAGTTTAGATTCGTAACATATGACAATAATGAGAAATATAATGAGAACGATGGCTAATGTGCCAGCTATACTTGGAAGTATCTCATAGATATATACAAATGAGTAGAATTCAATTTTGAGTATCAGTAGATTTTTGCGAATATTTTGGAAACTAGGCTCGATTGGCGACTAAATGCAAAGGAAAAAATAATATAAAATATTGATATTTACAATACGTTCAAAAATTATCGGAGAGCAAGAGTTGTTTAATTTCCATAAACTTTACCTATTTCTTTTTTTCATTCGCAAGTTTTCTTGAACTAATTATGCTTTGTTATCTGTCACTTTGGTTGTTAGACCATTGTTTACTAGTATTTGATATTCATATCGGACAAATGATATGTTACTAATACATAGGTTTTACTACTCACGTATCAAATCATATAACTATAAAATAAGACACGATAAAATTTCACATTTCACTTGAATTGGGACTTTATATACGTATAAATATAATGTATATCGTATATTTGCGCTGTTGAATTAAATTTCATTATACTAATTAAATAATTTAATTGACTTTTAATATAAAAATCAATTATTAATATATACATTTTCTTATATTATAATTAATTTACTAGGAATGTGAAAAAATCCAAAATTGCAAGTGACCAGAGGCTGTAAATATACCTATCGTAAGTATATTTACTTATTTCATTTATTTTATAGTGTTAACAATAATATTATAAGCGTTCATCAATAAAATCAAAATATCAGATTTCGTGGAAAATTGCATAAGATATTTCATTCATGATATCCTTGTGAGGCATTTCGCGGTTGTTCAGAGACACCTAACAATCAAATATAAAGTTCTATCTAACGTATTATACAGATTTTGTATCCGATATTTTTGCCATAAACAGAGACGCAGTTTACCGCACAACTCGAAATGGTAAACGTTCCACGCATTTGTTCCATGTACAGTCATATCCATAAACATTCCATACATCCCAATTTCTTTGGGCTTGTAGGATGTGATTGTTTGTGGAAGGATGAATGGATGGATGCGTGATGGAAGGACGAATGGATTTGATGAGGTAGATGAGAGAGAGAAGGTTGTGTTTCGTCTCGGAGTCATTGCCTAGACTCATCAGTGGGGCTGATGGCAGCGACTTCTTACCCCAGACGCTTGTTGTTGTAACTACCCGCTAGGCTGGACGGTCACCTTCACCCATCCTAGCGATGTTCCGCACTCTGCTTTTATTTAACGTCGGAGATCGGCAGGATTTCGACGCTAGGCGTGCAGCGTAAGCCACTTGCGGCGTGTGCTAGTCAGTGTTCGAAACTCGTAGTTGAGGAATCCTAGGCCGCTACACTGTCATTTATCATTGGCAAATCATTCGTTGATGGCCAGTCAATGGTGCAATCAATTGAAAATTCTTTTATTAATAGTAAATGGATGCTATTCCTTAGTAATGGACGCTACTCCACTAAGTACCAGCCAACTTGTATCTGTACTGTCAAATACAGATATTCAATTTTATCAATATCGTGATCTTATACATTTCACATATACTAAAAAACGTGAGATTGATATGAAATTCTAAAGTCAGTCGTGAAGTAAGGAAGGAGACTCTCGAATATAAAACTTTAGATTTGGGTATTTATTAATTTCCGAGATATTAATAAAAAATTTCCGTACAATGTATTGGATTCTAATATTATTATTCGTTGTCGTCGGCTTTATCTGCACAAAATTTCGCATTAATCGTTAATTGGTATCTTTTAGAACTACTACTAGAATGTATGTCAGAGTGAAACACAAAGATTAAATCAGATTTGTCATAATGTAAGCATTTACTATATTTAGTAATATATTGTATTCTGATATCAATATTAATTGTATCGATAGAGGGGTTTCGCACGTAATGTTTGTACAGTTTTATATTTCCTGTTTCTATTACAAATATTTAAAGAAACATTTATGGATTTTTTATTATTTCAGTTTTCCCTTTATTTGTTGAATACATTGGCAAAAATTAAACAGCAAACTTTTTCAAATTACAATAATTAATTATAATTAATTGTACTTTAGAATGAAACTTATTATATTTACAATTTTTTTTCCGAGAAGATTTTTGTCATTACAAAAAAAAAAAGAGGCCAGTAGTCCAAACTTCCGAATGACAAAGTAAATACGTTTTATCTGCCAGGAACACGTACTTATGTTAAATACATACTGTAACTACTCTTGCACAATCGAATATTAGTTTCGGGAAAAATCAATCCTCTGGGAATTAGAATGGTGTACTAACAAACACGCGTGAGTCTGTCTCCCCATGGATTTCCATGAATGTGCTGCCGAAGCAAGATCGACGTAACTAAAGAACATATCCACGGCAAACTCTCCATAGCACTGCTGGATTTTTCTTGCTTTTTCTCAAAAGCAGTGGCTTGCGTATGTTACGTATGCCCGATTTAGCGAAATAACAAACCGGCTTTCCGGTTCGTCAGACAGGATTTGCACTAACTAACTGTTACTGAATGTTCGAATGATATTCGAAAATTTATTACACGGAATATTTTTTTCAGCAATAAATTTTTCAAAAAATTGATCACGTTAATCAACATATTACACTTATCTGCATTAGCATTTTGTGGCTAATTATTTAAAACCAGAAATGGAATAAGCAAGATAGGAAATTATGTAATAGCGGAAACGCTTGATAATTTTTCGAGTTCTATTTTCTTGAAAACTAAGAAAATCAATGAAAAATAAATATATAACATGTAAGCATGTTATTTGTAATTTTGTATAGTAGTTTAATTGTCGTCTTGAGAGATCAAGTTGTCCAAATGTCCGAATTTATTCCGTGTCTCTGTCTTTGGGTTTCGGTAATACGACACTCACGAAGAATGTGGGCGAAAACGGGTGATTGTTACAGAAGTTGATGACGGGCAGTGCAGTTTTTTAAATTAGATATTTCGTATGTTAGTTTAATATGTCTAGTCTTTAGATGAGTGAGCATGGTATGTCTTTTCTGTTTTTGTTGCTTGGTATTTGTTGGTGGAAGTATCGCATAAATTTGTGTAGATGGGTGCTTTTAGTTGAGGCCCAGGTGTTGTTTCATTCCTTTTTTATTATTTTTTTGCAATGATTTATCTGCTCTTTACAAGGGATTGTAATATGTTTGTGTTTGTCAGTAGATGAAGGTACTATGGCTTCTCTTGTTGCCGCGTTAGCCTTTTTGTTTTATTCTATCCAGAGTTGGAATTTAGATAACGATGGCTTTGGAATTAGGTCGGTCGTGATGTAGCTCTTGTATGGCAGATATTAATTCGTTTTCTCAGTCCCACGTTCTCATTAGGACTTTTATTACACACATGGAATTGGTGACCTGTGTTTCGTTGTATGAGTAATCATACTGTAGAACTTTAAGAATGGCACAATTTTCAGCAATAAAAATGGATGATGATGGCAGGAAGATTTTGTTCTATTTTGGTTTTATTTATTATGATGGCATATCCAACTTCAGAGTCCGTTTTCGACTCGTCAGTGTAGATTTTGCTGTGGTAAATGTAGTTGTCATTTAATTCTAGAAATTGGGCTTTATAGTCAGTCGAATTAAAAATCTTTTTTGGGGAATTCGACGAATTGGCAGCAAACTGATGTTTGTTGAGAGTGCTTCTATAGTCCAAGAAATTTTAGGTGGTCTGAGTTCGATGGTGGGAAAATTTTGAAGGTAGTTTGGAAAATTTTGGCAAGTCTAATATGAAAGGGAAAATTTGGCCTTATTATTAGAGGGTACTTTGTATCTATTGGAGAGTCTAGTTTGGAGCGAATTAGAGCTCTATATATTTCTTAAAGAGTTTCTTGGATGGCTTCCCAGTTGTTTATGCAGGAATTTATGCAGGAATTTTTTAATGATTTTAAATCTGGCTCCCAAGATAGCTTTTGATTGAAAATAAGGTTTAATAATTTGATGGTATTTACGGATCTTATTTCTTTGTCTCTCAAGTGTCATTTAGGCAGAAATTGGAGTCTGCTTTTCCCAATGAATAAGATTGCCTTAGGTTTTGTGATGGGAAATTTGTAGGCCAAATATTTTTAATCAGTCGTGAAGGGTATTGATAGCTGTTTGTAAGTGATAGTTTATTGAATGTGCATTTTCCCACTGTATGTGATGGTAACTTCGTCTGTAAATAAATGATCTTCGAATAATTGGTAGTTTGAGATACAATGTCGTTTATTTCAGTAGAGTGGTACTCATTACTGATCCTTGCGGACTCCGTTTTAGATTATTACGGGATATGAAAGAATTTCATTTGCCCTGATTTGAACCTATTTGATCTATCAAATTTTCGTTGATAACTACAGTAGACACCCGTATAATGCGAGTTCATATAGCACGTAACGTATTACAGCGTGAATTCCTATAACGCGAATTCATATAGCACGTAACGTATTACCGCGTTATATGGGAGTCTACTGTATTTGGGTTTTGTTTGCCTTTGTTTGGTTTAGGGATTAGAATTACTTTCCGCCAGTTGCCAGGAAAGACTTTGTGAATCCAGATACAATTAAAGATCTTCAGCAGGTAATTTATTCCGGCATTCGAGAACTTCTAATAGCGAGTTTAGGATATTATTTGATCCGGGGACGAAATTTAGTTTATGCAAGGATATAGTTTATTTTCTTAATCATTAATGGCGAGTTTAGCAGTGGGTTGCTCGTTGTCGTAGTTCATGGGTTGTCATGAGTTGTTTTTATTATTGGAATTTTCTTTGTATTTTTTGGCTAAAATGTTAGCGATGAGCTTGAGTTGCAAGCATATCATAATTCCTTCTCATTTTCTTTGGTTCTCTTTTGCGAGATGTATAAGGATATATTCCGTAGATATGTTTGTATTTTTCATGAAATATTAACAATTTATATTAAATAAATAACAAAGTTTTGTTATTATCATGATATTGATAGGCAAAATAGTTTATAGAAAAAGTTCTAATAATATTTTAATAAGCGTAATTTTTAATAATTAATTACAGAATTTATGTCATTTGTCAGAACCAATAGACTGCATAATAATTATAATAAAATTGTTAAAAATTTAACATAAATTAGAATATATAATATAAGGAATATGTAGATGAGGAAATATAATAATTTTAATATATTCCTATTGATAATAATATGAAATGGTCGAAAATTTTGTTAGTTAAAAATTTATATATAAAACTAGTATTAACAATTTAAAAATTTCAATTTTCTATCTATTGAAAAGAGTTGTGATAAATCTGTAAAACATGGATAGATTTCTTTCTGCTATAGAGTAGAATGATTTCGGTTACTTAACTCGTCTGTGGAACTAACCGAAATCATTTTACTATGTATCAGAAAGAGTTCTATTCATGTTTCTATCTATAAATATATAATATTAAATATAATTTTAAATTTTAAATATATATATAGTAAATTAAAATTTTAAAATTGTTAATATATGGTTTTAAATATAAAATGTATATGTAATAATATTGATGTATATTTTATTAATTATTCTTAAAAACAATTTTTAACTAAATAAATTTCCAACTATTTTAAATTATATATTTAATATTATATTAATATCATAATATTAAAATTATTATATATTCAAAATTATTCAAATTATATTATATTATATATTAAAGTTATTACATATTTAACAACTTATATTATATGTCCAAATTTATGTTAAATTTTTAACAATTTTATTATAATTATGAAGCATTATGGAACATTGATCATGTCAAATAATATAAATTCTATAATTCATTAGTTAAAAATTATTAATTAAAATATTATTTTAAGTTTTTCTATAAACTATTTCGACCCATTAATATTACTATAATAACAAAACTTTGTTATTTATTTATCGTTCATTTAATATGAATCTTTAACATTTCATGAAGATTTAGTGAAAAATATAGTACAAATATATATATGCCATATATTCTTATATATCTCGCAAAATCGACTAAAGAAATTACAAATTTGGTACACATTAGGAACACATTATTTAAAATTATATTTTTACAAGTCGAGTGATGGAGGAAATTTTAGGAACAAATGAAATGAAACTTTATATCTTTCTTCATGACATTTGTTGAGACGAACTCAATGACTCACGTATGATATCATTTATTGTTGAAAAATATCTAAAATTGCATTATAAATTAGTTAAATAAATCTAAATCTAAATTTGAATTAGAAATCTGAAATCTGTTTGACGGCTAATATTTAGAATAGAATGACATATAATAAACTGAAATCCAGATTTTTGAAATTGAGATCCACCCGCGAAATAAAGATTACTAATTGCTAAATACTTTATTCACAGATCTTTATTAGAATAAGATAAGATTAAGATAATTTTCGATAACTTCAAGGCATAGAAATGTTGTGTGTGAGCTCTTTTCGTCGTGTTTATACATTTTTTTCTGATTGACTGAATCTTAGATTCATAACGAATTTCTAACAATGTATTTAAAGAGACATAGATTTCAGATTTTTTATTCAAAGATTTTTCATTCTTTTCTTATTGCTGAAATACATTCCAAGAGTATTTTTATCATGTCTAACATTGTTCTGTTCGTCAGGAAACAATTCGCTGGAAGAAATGATCCGCTTATTAAATATCGTACGCTTTTTAAATTAATTGCATGAAGATTCCTATTATGAAAGTTGTTTTATTTATAAAGATACTACCTTATATAATCTAACTCAGCAATTGAAATAAAAAAAAAATATACACATATATAACATATTCTAAATTCAAAATTATAAAAACAAGATTTTTAATAAATAATTATTTTTAATTGTTTTTAATTAACACCTTCACGTCATCAATATATCATTGACCTTAACATTTATTATTGGTATCTTTGTGTATAACTGTTTTTAAATGTTTATATTTCTATCAAGAAGATTTGTTGAAAAGAGAATTAACATTCAACAAATTATATTTATGAAAAACAACGATATTATTTGTGTGACTGTCATTTGGTTATTTCATATTCAATATAACGGTTATAAGAAAATAAAAAATTATTTTTATTTTATCTAATTCAAATACGAAATAAGCATTTTCTTGAAAAATATGGATGAAGTTATTTTTGATATTGTTTAAATGATTTTCATTTAAATAAAATTTATACTTTTAATTATTGTTTATTATTTATTATTTAAATAAAAATTTTCCTAAATGAATCGGATGCGAGTGATCGTTACTTCGGATCGAATCGAATAATTTTGGTTGAGTTTAGGAGTCAAAGACGTATGAACAATCCTGTAACTCGCCTATTTCGCCAGTTTAACAATTTCATCGAGTCAACGGACAGAACAGTAACAGAAATGTGACAATCACGTGAGACTTTTAGGTTTTGGCAACTGTTTTCATTAGAAAATTCGAAACTTACCTGTATTCCTTTAACTCACTTTTCATTTAACATTCTGCATTTCATTTGTCAACGAAGTCAATTGAGTGAATATGTAGATAAAATAAAAATAATTACTCTTTCAACGATTTCGATAATTTCCGAATGTATTGTGGAGGTTGACATGTAAATAATATTTATAGATCGTCGAAATAGCTGAGAAAATGATTAATCTACAAGTTCACCGTCAATCAGAATGAGATAATTGAAGGAAAATACAAATGTTTTGAACTCATAAAATCTTATTACTACGTATCATTAAGTCATTTATATTTTACATCACTTTTATTAACTATTTATGATATGGGTCGTTGCAAATGTAACTCAATGAATTCGTCTTAATAAATAGCATTATACTATACGTCTTAATAAATAACATAATAACAATAAAAGAGAAAATATATGTATGGTATCGTTTAAGAAAATTTGACTTCGAAATTTCGAAACGGACGATTTGTAAAAAATAATTTGTAGCACATAATGTGTCCTTTTATTCCAAACAATGTTTATAAAAACATTTTGATATCTTTTACAAAATCGAGTTTGCGAAATAAAGGTAATTAACTTAGGCTGTGAATTTACATATTTCTAAATAAAAACACGTGGTATCTAATTATGTTATTCATAAAAATATCATATTTCAATCAATTCTTTCTAATAAATTTAAATAATCTTCTATTTTTATTTATAATAAATATAAATAATCTTTTAAATAAATATGTAAATATATAATAAATTTTTTATATATCCTAATTATATATCCTAATAATTTTAAATATTATCAATGTATTATAAAAGAACCATTTAAAAAAGCAAAAAATGGCAAAAGTCATGTCACATTTGTATGTACACATGTATGTATATGAATGCATGCATTGCGCTTAAGTCCTTTGTAAGTCTATCAAAAGAGTACAGTATATAATAATATGCATTTTTATTTTTTACAAAAACAACCAAAAATTTTCTTATAAAAGTAACTAAAATTATTTCTATATGAACAAAAAAAATTGAAATAAAAATTCGTTCTATCAATTAAACATTGCAAAACTATACTTTTAATATTCTGAAATGTATATTTTTGATTATCAGAAGAATTTTGTGGGTTTTTAAATTGTGCATAAATTTCCGAGGAGTGCACGAGTATTCATTGTTCAGTAATAACATTATTGAATTACTATCGAATTACTGTCCTAAAAAAACTTGAAATACATGAGGAATTTTTTAATGTCAAACTTTCTCAATAAGATTGTAAAAAAGTTATTTTCCTTCCGAGAGTATTTGGATGTGTTGTAGATCTCGACATTTTGAACAACTTTCTTTTTTGCTTACAATCGACGGTTGGCCTCAATTTCCAAGATATTTGCAAAAAATTGCAATAAATAAGCCTCTAATTATACGTACATACATACCGTTTTAATGTGATTGATTACCTACTACCATGCTCAAACCGAATCTTTAGCTTATTATATACAAAGGTGTCCTCGTAATCTTGAATAATTTCCAAAACAGGCCTCGGCAATTTTTTGCCTGCCAAGCCGTGGCTATGAGCTTACGGTCTGCGGATTTCTCCGCATCAGTTCATGCTCGGAAATTCGCGAACTTGGCTAAAACAGCGTGCACAACTGGATATACGAAATACAAGAAATATCTGTATTATAATTAAATTAACAATGAATGTATCAATGAACTGGATTCCTTGTATAATTTTGTCCTCAATCCGGTCTCAGTAAAGTGGTCGGCAATTATTACATAAAATAGTTATTTTTCGAATAAATTTTCTAAAATATGTTATGCTCCGTTCATACGTCGCAAACAAACAGCATATGCCATTGAGGTGATCGTGAAAGTCACCTATGTATTTAAATTCATAAGCAATACCTGATGTATGGATTATGTTTGGAATGTGTCGTTAGTGGATAGAAATCAATAGAAAACAGATGCACGTTAATGGATAGAAATCAATTTCCAATATCGGTAGATATTTGCGAATATTTCTGAAATTATATTACCGATAATATGCAAAGGAAAAAGTTGATAAAAATGTCTATATTTACAATCTAAAAATATCGAAGAAAAAGCAGCTTCTCCATATTCCATTGTTTCACTTTTTTTAAACACTCAATACTTTCTAAACACATTATTATCGTAGCATACATTAATATTTGTCACATAATGATTACTTTTATCACATTTTTATTTATCAGACATTGTTTACTACTTCGACAGTAGTATCGGAAAAATAATACGATATGTAAATGGTAAATGTTTTAGAGTTGTAGCGAGTTGTAACTCTTTAGAGTTTATGTTTCATGTAATTTATGTAAGATAGAAAACGGTTAAAAATAAAACGATTAAAAAACGATATTATTTAAATCGAGATACGACTTGAAATACATACGTAATAACTTTTTAATGGCTTTTCATAACTTTTAACTTATAGACATTTTGCTAAATGACATCTTGAATCTTGAATCTTATTTTTACCTGTAGAACAAAGTAGCATAATTAGCGTTCATATCACTATATTTTTGTTGTATGTAGTTGTACTTCAAGATGAATGTCATAGCTACAAAATTCCAATTCTTCCAAAATATGAACGAAAAGTTTTCATTGAAAGAGACAAAAGATTAGAAGTATAACATTTCGGGCGAATATATTGGTATGTAGTAATAAGTAGTGTGACTATATATACATTATTACTGAACTATTATTACTGAACATACACTTTTGTTAAAACATTTTTGAAATTTTTCTTTATTTTGAGTACGTCATTCTGATCGTTAAATTTTACAAATGAAAGCGTTCCACATGTTAATATAGTTTTGCAAATGAAACATAAAATTATTTAACACTATTCGTTTACTTAATAACATTGCACGAAAAATTTCTATGCACAGATTGTTTTGACAGAACGATGTGAAATAGCTTAATTATTGTACACTTATCTGTAAAATGATACATTTTATTATATGTGTGTTATATGCATTTTTATATATGTGTTTTCAGAATATTTCAAGCTGTCATCGGTCTTATTGATACGACACGACTCTAATAGATATATCGTTGAAATTTGTAACCAATTTACA
This sequence comes from Melipona bicolor, assembly GCA_030673865.1. NCBI lineage: Eukaryota > Metazoa > Arthropoda > Insecta > Hymenoptera > Apidae > Melipona > Melipona bicolor. The sequence goes on along the minus strand of JAHYIQ010000033.1, from coordinate 2,259,341 downwards.
ACAGATGTCCATAAAATTTGGAAAATTTTTCTTTTATTTCACTGTAGCCGACAGTTCTATTGAAGTTTTTGTTATTTGGACATCTAAAAATTTATTATCCTATTTGTATGTGTTGGGTGGTTCCAGTATTATCAATTATATGCCATATGTTCGTGGTAATGCAAAAGATTATGACGAATGGGCAGATGCAGGAAATCGTGGCTGGAGCTGCGAAAAAGTTCTATCTTACTTTCTCAAATTAGAAAATAACAGGGACTTAAAGGTAATAAATTTAATTATAATTATTAATAAAGCTCATATTATCAACTAAAGAGATTCAAGAGTAGAATATGTTCTTTTCTTTCTCTTTTTCCTCCACTTCTTCTTATAATTACTATTATTCTTATTAATCTAATTATAATCAGAATGAATTCTATTCACTTTATGCCAGACAGCAGTTATATTTCATGAGATTCTTAATTTATTTATACACTCTTTCAAATAAATTATCAATATTATGTAAATTTCACGCCGTGAATATCTCATGAGGCAATGAAAAATGACTGAACAGCGTGTGTCGTAAATTTTCCTAACATTTCTGTCCTAAGAAAATAACTTTCTTGAACATGTGCTAGCCGCTACAAGATCAAACAAATATTAAACTAAATGAAATTAAAATTCATCAATTGTTAACTATTCTCATTTTCTCCAGATAGTGGAAGACAAACCACAGTATCACAATCAAAATGGTTACCAATCGGTGCAGTAGTTTCCATATACCGACATCAATATGGAGATTCTGTTGAACGTGTGGCAAGAATTCGGGTACAAATACGTAGATGTCAACGCGAAAACCTAACTGGGTATTATGTATGTACAAATGACCTCCGCTAATGGAATACCCTAAAATACAAATAACGCTTTCATACGACCCATCAGAAGAAAAAAATCTGACCGTAAAAATTGAAGCATACGTCACGAAATTATAGTAGATAACAAAACAAAACGTGTAACAGGTGTCGAATACGCTTCAATGACCTCATACAATCAAACTAAATTAAATTCAGTTTTTGCCAAAAAAGAAGTGATTGTCTCAGCTGAGTGATTAATTCACCAAAAATTCTTATGCTCTTTGGAATTGGACCAAGAAAAGAATTAAAAAAATATGGTATTAATGGTAATTAGTATTAATGGTGATTTATCAGTTCGAAAGAATCTTCAAGGCCATATCGTTTTATGGTCTAACAATTTCATTGAATTCTACATCCACAAATAAAAATAATTTCGAGGAAGAGGATGATATTATATTCTATTATAAGAAGACGTACAGGGGACTTTTATCTGTAGCTGGCATTATTTCTTTCTCTGTTTTCTCGCAAACAACCTTTCAGCATAAAAATAGCGTGCCTGATATACAAATACAATTCGTTCCAACTAGTAAAGAAGATTTTTTAAATGATCCAAAAGAATCTTTTGACATAGCTATCGAACCATTCTCTTATTATAATGCTATTTATATTCTTCCATTTTTATTATCGCCTAAAAGCAGGGGATATATACTACTGAACGAAAGTGATCCTTTGTGGGAAGCACCCTTAATTTATCCTAAATATTTTACCAGTAATTCAGATTTAGACGTGTTAGTGGAAAATGTGAAAATAGTTTTAAAATTGCTTGATACAGAATCGTTCAAGAAATATGATTTTAGATTCATTCATATACTTTTGCCTGCTAGTAAAGAGTTTGAGTTTGGTGATTATTGGAAATGTTTGATGATGGAATATACAAATACTTTTTAATATCCGGTTGGAACTTGCAAAATGGGATCAAAGTCGGATCCTGAGTTTGTAAGAGATGAAAAATTGAAGGTTTATGAGGTCGATGGTTGAGGATCGTGGATTCTTCGATAATGCCAAAAATTGTTAGAGATAATACGAACGCTGCTACTATTATGATCGCGGAGAAAGCTGCTGAGAAAGTGATATGATTAAGGTTAATACTTCTCTAAATGATGTGGCGTGATGGATTAGTGAATTAAGGAAAGTTTAAGTATGGTAATTAATTATCCCAATTTATACGCTGTAATATTAAAATAAATATTAAAATGATAAATAATGTAATATTGTAATGTAAAAGTAGAGTAATGTAAAAAGCTATATATGTATGTACACAGTATGATATACGATAATATTTAAATTATAATTTATTTGCTCTCAAAATGATATAAATTATTAGTATTGAAAGAAATATTAATAGAAGGAAAAAGTATTTGTAATAAAGAAAGGTAAATTACATTTAATTATTATTCTTTTATTACAATGCTGCAGATTTCTGAAATTCATATTTTTATGCCGACGAGCGACGAAATAAAATTTAAATCCACGAACACATTAATATAAATATTTTATATATTTTTTTATATTTTATGAATTTTTATGTAAGCTAATATACGTACCACAAGTTTACTTATATTATGTAAAGTTCACCGGTAATCAGAATGGAAGAAAATACGAATGAGCAATGTTTTGAACTCATAAAATGCTAATACTAACGTATATATTTTTATTGACGATAAATACTGACAATAAATACAAATATACAGTGTTTGCTCTTTACAGTGCAAGATACAAATATACAGTGTAAGTACAAAGTAAGTACAAATATAGAAAGTGTCTCAGCGCGTCTGTGAATCGTGAAGACTGCTGCCCACTTCGCTGAGGTTCTCTCGTTTGGCTTTTATAGCCGTCGGAGAGATATTACGAATGCCGGTTGTAGGTTTTTTAAGACATATATTTGGTGAAAGTTATACAATTGTTACGCGAGTCTGCGATGTGTAAGATGTGACTCGACTCGAACTGAATGAGCTGAGTGACTCTGGCAGGCTGTATGTCTCGTGTTAGGAGACGGAACTTTTTTTTGCCGCGAATATGTCTACGTGACTTTTGGCGCTAGCCACGACGACGTTCGAGGAACGAACTCTGTTGTGAAATCTGCGGTGTATTTACAATGTCACTTTTTGTCATGAATCTATAAACTGATAATCCTATATTCAATCTGTAATTGAATCTGCGTCCTCCTATCGAGTTGTTGCAAGAAAGTGCCAATTGCAAAACATTAAAAACAACAGGATTCATTTTCTGGAATAAAATCTGACATCTGTCGCTAGAAATTGAATATAAATGTTACAAAAGAGTCGAACTGCCGCATAACACCGAGACTGTAGGCGGAAATGGGAAAGTATCGAAAGATGTTCTTTTCAAAAACCATATACGCGAATTTTTGTGCACTTGAAGATTTTTATAAGCTTGCATTATCTTCTAAATATCCTACTTTCGACAGTTAAATTTTAGATCAGCTCCGATTTCTTTTTAATTATCGTCAAATTTTTAAAATCTGAATTTACATAAAAATTCGTAGTCCAGTGATTAAAGTTGAATGTCGTTAAATCTATACATCGACTGATTTAATTCAGTTCGTCTTTACACTCTTCGTGGCTAAATAACAGTTAGATAACTATGTTCGTATTTAAATTTTGGAAAAATTGATAACAGGCGTATTTGTACGCCGTTGTTCCAACGTTTTCTATCAAAAGAGAGGGAGCACGGCTAACAGAACTCGTATATTTGATAGGACGTCCAGCCAAGTTGCTGTCGAAGAGAGCTGAAAAACATGTGTGCGATTAATTGAAATATACAAAAAAAAATAAAACAAAAAAATAAAAGAAATTTAAGAAAAATAAAAAAGCGAAAGGTTACAAGCGTGTTAAGTATTTTAGAGAGTCTAGATTTAGCGTCTAGAATTATAGCTGTAATCTACCATTGAAATTTGAGAAAAGTTTAAAATCAAAGACTAGAATTTAAAATTATAGTTAGAGTCTAACTACGAAATTATAGTCAGAGTCGAAAATTAGAGTTAGATCTGGAGTTTAGAGTCGGAGATCAGAGTTTAAAGTAATATTTACAGTCTTGAATTGGAGATTTAGAATTTGAAATTGTAGTCAGAGCGTAAAATTGGAACATTGGAATTAAACTTAAAATCTCAGGGTTAAATACCAGAGTTCACAACTAGAAATTTAGAGTTTAAAGTTTAAGTTTTTATCTCGTTCTTACCTCTGCGCATTCTGCGCGAATAATTTAGGTCCACATATGAAAACACACGCATCGGGATTACGTCTTCCAACTAATGCCTTTAATAATTTACGAGACACTATGCCACGTTTGCCTGTCCACGTGCTTTTGGGATTCCTAAGAATATGCGTAACTTTTAATCTGAAACACATTGTGAAATATAATGTTATATAATATCTCATAATATTCAGAGACAATTGATGGTACTCACTTCTGTCCGCTAATTCTCTCCAATTGCTGCTCGTAGAATATACTCTCTTCGTCTTTGTTGAAGTGGAGTAAATTTATAGTCCGCCTGCGGGATTAGCATAAATTACTAGATCAGAAATTACTTGGAAACTTCTTCCAGATAACATGAAAATTAAAAGTTAAATGTAAATTCACGCAATTCATCGAAATACACAAGAAACAGGAACTAACCCTAACTTTTTAATTTGAACTTAAATTTAAAACGCGACAGATCTATACGAAAGTATTTGTAATAAAGACTTCAGAAAAAGAACTGGACCATGCCAGAACAAAAATTAAGATTTTTGACCTAGTAGTGTGATGAACTCGAGGAAGCCTAACGAATTACAAGGTAAAGAAATTCAGAAAAATTGAGAGACAAACGATCAAATTCTAACAAGGTCTTTGGATGTATTAAACAAGATAGATACTTTAGAAAATTGTAGGAATACTGACACCCTGCGTATGACCAAAGCTCGTTCAATGATACCAAGCATCACTGTTAAACCTGTGCCAGCAGCAAGCATGTGAATGATAGAAAAACGATCATATTTTCCTATTGCGAAGGAACCTACAGATTGGCTGAAGACTACGGTCTGGCCAATCTGAAGAGTTGTCATGCACGGACTGAGAGCGCCATCTGAATACTTCTTGATCATGAAACACAGGCAATCGGTCGTGTAATTTGACGCCATGTCGTCAGGGTGTAAGCACGGTGGGACAGGGTTGTACGGTCGTGATGTGTGACTCCCTAAAAGCAATTCCAAAGTTATTTCTGACTGATGAACTCCTTTTCAATAAATCTAAAAATTAATTCAATAAAATCTAGAAATTAGGCTGTATTATTGTTTGTATCATGGCCTGATAAATTTACTATATATATAAAAATTGATTCCTGTAGTGTTAATCACGAATGTCAGTATAATAGTAATAGGATTAACACGTTAATCAAACAATAAATCAAATTAATTTATCGCATCAAGAGTAGAAAAAAAAATAATGTTCAGATTGAAGTTGTTCGTGTTTATCACCTGAAAATATTATCACTGGAGAAAAGCAAACGTATTAAGCAGTTATTTTTGGAAAATTATATTGAACAATGTAAATTGCATGTTTTCATCAAAAGATATTTCGAATTAATCGTAAAAGATAATGTCACTTACTGTCTCAGCGCGACGGTGATCTTGAGAAATGCTGCCCGCTTGGCTGAGGTTCTCTCGTTTGGCCTTTTACAGCCGTCGGAGAGATATTATGAATGCAGATTGTAGGGTTTTAAAACGTATATTTGATTAGATGTGTATACAACTGTTGCTGTGTGGTGTCTCGTATGAACTGAGTGACTCGAATGAATGTGATAGACTTGGGTCTGGGAGAGGGTGTCTCCGCGTCTAGACCCGTGGAATGACTGAATGGTTCTGCTAGACTGTCCTCGCGCGTTATATGACGGAACCCTTATTGTCTGTCGAATTGTGCTTACGTGACTTGGCGCCAGCCAAGACCCCCTTTGTTTATTCTTTAAAAGACGTTCTTGGAATACTCTAACTCTGCCTCTCAGGGTAAGATAAACGTCCCATCGATAGACATGTGCCAGGGTATCCGGTACTTCTCCGCAGGATAGAGTATTCTAAGAACCTAAACTATCCTGTTCTGATCCAGAACACTTACAACTGAGTATGAATAAGAAAAGAATGATTTAAATAACAAATGAAAGACACCTTCTACGCAAGGATCACTTTATCAATTTTCTATATTTTGCAAATTTATCAGTCAGTGATCTATGAATTAAAAATGAGCAGATTTTATTGACAGAAAGAGAAAAAAAAAAATGATACTCACTTAGGCTCAGTTGGGCTATTACGTGTCTGCCAATAGGTACAATTTGCAAGAAATCTTTCGGTCGAACAACTAACAGATGAATTAGATTCGAAAGTCGTTCATTCGAAACTACTTGGTATTCTCTCAATTCTAGACCAGGGTCCATCGCATCCACGAGTACATGGGTACCGTAATTCAGCCAAGGCCTTTTTTCCCGCTTTGTAAAAGTAAACTCCGCCTACATTGCGCAAAAGTAAATAAAAAAATTAATTGGTAATAATCTTGATATTAACGCATTGACTGATCATTGACACTTGAAGTATCCATGCAATGCAAATATTTCAAAACTATAACGATTATTTTATTAAAACAAATTGATCATTGTTATCATTTTGAATTAACACAAAATAAATTCTTATCAATGATAAATTACATTATATGTGTATATATATTACTGTAGTAATATTAATATTATATATTAATGTAGTAATGTATAGTAGTAGTAATTTATTCAACGTAATATTAAAATTTATTGATTTAATTTCAGTAAATCTTAACATTATATAATAATATTAAATTATATTTTATATTTTATATATGTTACAATAATACAAGGTGGAATGATATAAGAATAATGTCGAAATTTTGAATTGATACTATGAAATAAGAAATTCGTTGTACTTTCATTTTATAATTAAATATTAGTATAGATGAAAAGTGTAAATTTCACCTGACAGTCACCATGTTAAATAAATAGAATCTCTTCTTCAATTCAATTGTTTACCTTCATCGTTACAAGATTTCTGGTCCACGTTGGTGGCCATTCGACGTTGTCTATTAAGTTCAGCTCATACACCATTGCTTGATCCTCCAAAATTATTTTAAACATAATCTTCGTATCGGTTACTTTACACAATTCATAACCCAAGGTTAGATTGCTGGGTGCAACTTGAAAAGAAAATGTGACCGATTCGTTTGTTTGTTTCCACTCCATTTTTATACTCGATAAATCACCGTCTGACGTGTTTTCTAGCGCTATGAGCTGAAACATCAATACATTTCTAATAATCCGAAAACACAATTGAAGTCTTTTATTTTGAATTTTTTTAGGCGGGAAGGGAAGATCAAATAAACATTTTATAATAATAATTACTATCTAATTCTATTCTCTCAAGTTTCCAAAATCCGATTAACTCATTAATTCATCGAGTAATTTATAGAATAATTCGTCGCAGAACTAATAAATCACCGTTCAATTTATTAACTTTCCAGATAAAAATTTTAAAATTCGATGAGGAATAACACCTAGATCGACGAATAATTGGAAAATTGCACGTAATAATTTCTTTTATTTTCTTCATTACATTCTCAAATGTTGTATGAATTTGCATAAGAATATGCGATCTAGTTATATCTTTTCCTAGAAAGATTGATACTGGAGTACAAATTTTCAAGCACTTCGAATTATTTTATTATATATTTTATTATATATATTTTTGAATATACCTGGATTTGCTTGTGAATGGAAATATATCTTAGAACCTAATAACGGAAGTTAATATTTAAAATAAACTTTATCGTCTTCACAATATTATTTCACTTTCGTGTTACACTTCAACTCCAAACTTCAACTGGTCATCCGATATCGATAATTTCGTTTATTATAAGTATTATGTTAATCGCCGGTCACCTTCGAGCAACCGTGTTTTCGTTTCCCTAATTTTTTCTTACGTGATCAGTTATAACAACTGTTAACTGTTGACGTTTCGATAAACATAGCAAATATTGTTATATTTATATTTATATTATATTATTTGTTATATTTATATTTATAGTCGTAAGGCCGGTTAATAGACACTGAGTGTCGATTCAATTCAAATATATATATATTCACATATTCATATATGATACATTACACACACACACACACACACACACTTACATTTTATATATATATGTATATAATATTCAAATATTATATCATTTATATTATATTAAACATATTAAAATATCTTATGAATATAATACGTATTCTACTCTATTGTATTTTATGAATATAATATATATTCTAATATAATATTAATGAATTTGTATAGATTTATCAATTATTTGTTCAATGTAAATTAAATTAATTAAATGAAATAATCCAGAAGAAATCAGGGCATGACCAATTACTGTATGATATCTACCAAAGAAATATTAATTTTGTTATGAATATAATTATTTATATGATTCCACTTATTAATATACTTATTAATATAATTCCTATATAAACAATTGAAGAAATAGACACATATATATTATTCTTGAAAATAAAATTCCAAATAAATCAATTATTATTAAATAAAATTCATTACATATAAATTCAAATATATATATACATAATTCGTAAAATTCCTAATTTTAATATAATTGAAGCCAAAATTATTGAACTTTATTACATTCCGTGAATAATATATTATTCTACTTTATTATATTCTATAATATTCTACTTTATATTCTATATTCTACAATATATATTCTGCTTTATTATATTATATTCCGTGAATATAATATATGTTCATAATTCCACGAATCACTCTTTGAGGGTAACTTTAGAGGACTTCGAGGAAATATTCGAGAAAAATAACGACGACTAGCACAAAAACCTTCGTAACTCAACTACTAATATATTTCCTCCGTTAATCCAGTGTATTTTTAGTATACGTTCGAAACATACATACTAACTGACATTCAAACTTCTCTAACATTTAAATCGCATATGGCGTATACAAAGCACGATTTTGAAAGTCACGAACGTTTTTCCTTTTATTCACGATTCATTTCACGATAATATGTCATCGGCGACCAGACAGAAAATAGGAGAATTGACGTGCGTCACGTTGATTACTCATTCGCGCAATTTATTGTCAAGTTCAATGTCGCCGTTGAACATTCGGTCGTGTTAGACACAGTGTTCTCCGTTGGCGACAGGGTGGTACTGCTCACCAATCCACAGATCAGCCCTTTGACCACGCATTTTTGCAGGATACTTTGATAGTTGACCCAAGTGTGTACCTTAAACGATCTATGGGTACGTCAAATTAAATTGTCGATCAGCAACGGATCGATGCCGTTGATCCACTGGTTTGGTGATATCTCTGCCGATGTTCTTTATCAATTCATCGATATCCCTTGGAAGTTCATGTATTGCGCCACGTTGAAAACGATTCCTTGAAAATAGTAAATTAAATTATATCGAACGCGTTAAAATTACCAGTCTGTCGTATGAAAGATAACATTCTTATGTTGTCTTTCTCTTTCGTGCAATATGTTTTATAAAATATCTCTCCTAAACTAATAATTTTTATTAACGACGTATGTAGGCTAAGACTTGTTCTTACGAAGAAAGCAGAATCTATTAATACGTAAAGAGATGTATAATTTCATTTAAAAGAGAGTGGAGGTAAGATCATCTAGAACAAGTTCTCCAAGTTTGTTTCAAACATTTTTTTTGAAACGATGGGTAGTTGCAGAAATAATTAAATATCAAATATAACATTAATTAGGTAAGATTAATATGATTTATGTTTTGTATAGAAAGCAAAGATTTTATTTTTAACTTAGTATTTATCTGATATTTCAGTAGATAATAAAATTTTTCAATTGCACAATTATTTTCTAATACAACTCTTAATGTGTTAACGCTTCATAGATTCTTTATTGCATAACAAATACGTTTATTTAATTTTTGAAATGAATGTTTGTCTCAAGATTTTTGAGCGGAGATGTATAATTAATTATATAATAACATATTCATTGATAAAGTAATCATCAGTATTTCCTTCTCTTTTAATTTATTACCTATAATTATTAATTAATTAATTATTTATTTTTTTTATTATTATTTATTTTTTTACACGTGATTTATTATTTGAATTATCTTTCCATACTTCCTGTATTCGCTAGAACTTCTCCGATTCTGAGTCATAGTTCATCTAATATATGGGTTATAGTTATAATCGTAAAAATACATCCGGCAAATATAGTTAGAATTGAAACAGTCTGGCCGGAAGTTCGTGACGGACATGGAATAAACGTTGACCGATTTGACGTCGTTCGACAAACTGGTAACGTAAATTTTTAATCGAACTAAAAACGGACGATCAACGCTGCCTTACATTATATTTCTTCTTCCTTGTGACTGTCGCTCATTTTCTTATCTTCGAAAAACACATCGCTCTACAAACCTCAATTTCTTCGATTATTATCGCATAAAAGAAATGTTTGCAGATTCTTTGGAAACTCGACATTATTGAATACTTTAGTAGTAACTAACTCCCGTTTGTAATATAAAAGAAAGACATTAAGAACAAAATATTAACACATTCGTGTTCGGCGAGGAGTTTACCCGCACATGATTCCCAAAAGTGTGTAGCTGTAGAAATAATAAAAGAACACATAAAAATATTATTCACAAAATAATCTTCTTCTTCTGTAATAAGGGATTCTTTTAAATGATTAACATGTAAAAAGAAAAAAAAATATATATATATATAACAATATATATATATATACACATATAACTTAATAAAAATTTGAAATAAAGATACTGATAATTTTGATAAAAAATTTTAATGAATAATCAATTTCTTATGATACAAGTGTTATTACGTTCACTTTGCAAATTTGACTGCTGTTGTCTCAACGCAATGGTGATTGTGTGAAATGCTGCCCACTTTGCTGAGGTTTTCCCGTTCTGCCTTTAACAGCCGTCGGAGAGATGTTGCAATAAATAAAGATTGTAGACTTTGAAATAAGTATATTTAATAAGAATGTATACAGATATGATGCGAGTCTGGGAGATGTGTATTGGGTGTCTCTTTGTGTTAGACCAGCTTGTGCTAAGAAACTGACTCTTATAAGGGCGAATGCGCCTACGTGACTTCTTGGTGCCAGCCAAGAATCCCTTTGTTTAAACAGACTTTGTTTACCCTTACCGAATCTTTTCGCACGCTGATTTCGCCTCTTAGGACACGAGAAAATGCCCTTAAATCGGAGATTGCCAGGACATCTGGAAATTCTTGACAGGGTAAAGTGTTCCTAGAACCTGACCTGAGTCCTGTCTCGGGGTGTTCTATTCTGCTCCAGAACAGCTGTATTAACTATCTTCAGCGATATTATTACAGTTTGGATAGTTGCAACACTTGTTCACTTAGTTGTTCATTTATTTGTTGAATGTTCATATATTTATTGGACAAATGAAAATTGTATTCAGCCATTTGGTGCAGTATATAAGCCTCATAGCTAGTAGGTGTGTCAATTTTTAAATGACTAGTAGAACTACATTGCTAGTATTCAATGAATAAATTTAAAATGACGTAGAACTTCGTTATCGGCATTCATCTGAAGAATTTGAAATCACGTAAGACTACGTTATCGGCCGCGAATGTTGAATAAAAATTACATTCAATATAATGTTTTATTTATTTAACAGATATAACATGTTCAATCACCTCTCGAAGTCATGACAAGTAATTTTCTAATATCTTGCATAATGGAACCATTTTCAAAATTTCAACCGAATTGGAATTGACCTGTTTTTGGGAATTTGGTGAAGTTGTGAATTAACCATTCTCTCATCGGTTCCGATGATTTTTAAATATATTATAGATATCGACATTTTGAACACCATGTTCCTAAGACGAAAGTGTCAGACTCTTTTAGTTTTCAAAATATTTGCAAAAAACTGCCGATTTGTTATTTATGGAGGAAAAACTTTCATTCATCAATTCGTTTGGGGGAAAAAGTTTTTCGAAATATCGAACTCTATAACATATTCAAAAATCATTGAAATCGGTGAGGAAATAGTTAATTTACAAACCTCATACGATTGCCTTCGTTATCGTCCAAACAAATGAAATTACAATTAAAGGAACGCAGGCAAATTAGGAATTCTTAATGAAAATATATTTGGCAAAATCTAAATGTCTAATATGCTTGCATGACATTTCTGTTACTGCTTTGTCCGTCAGAATAATACTCGATGATTCAATAGTTAAATTAGCAAAATACGCGGCCTACATAATTACTTATATGTCTCAAGTATCCTTTTGAGTTCAACCAAAATTATCCGATTTTATTTGTTATTAATTAATTATTAGGAATCTTTATTTCACGCTCTCAAATTTAAGAATCCGGATCTGAACTTACTGCACGTCTTTCTATTACAAATATTATAGCCATCATCGCGATCCAATGTCAATTAATTTATAACGTTACAATATTATGAAAAAACTTTTGATTTGTTAAAATTTCCTTCATTACTCGACCTGGAAAAATATAATTTATACTTTTTTATTTCAAGTTTATAAAAGCATTTTTTAAATTGGTCGAATACCTTATATGTATGCTTGTATTTTTCTTCATGAAATGATAATTTATATCAAATAAATAATGAAGTTTTGTTATTATATTATAGGTAGAGAAAAATAGTTTATAAAAAGTTTCGTATTATATTTTAATTAATAAGTATAATTTTTAGTAGAATTTATATTATTTGTCATACCTAATGCATTGCATAATAAGAATAAAATTGTTAAAAATTTAACACAAATTTGAATATGCAAATAAATGGGAGAAGGTAAGAATATTAATATTTTAATATTAATATCGGTTTTAAGGAATAGTTAATAACTTAGTTAGTTAAGAAATATGATTAATAATGTTTTATGACTCAATTATACTTCTATAAAACCAAGTATTAGTATCTTTAAAATTAACCATATAAAAGGAAAACCCATCGTAAAACATGAATAAAGCTCTTTATGATACGTAGTAAAATGATTTCGATTAATAACTCGCTACATGTTTCAGTATTGAAAATTAAACAACACTATAATGGATTTCAAAAATCATATCTCTGGTTTCACTACTTGATCAACTTGAATCCTTTTACTTGATGTAGTTCTTTGAATCACCGTTCTGTAATTGCAGAGTGCGCTAAGAAACTAACGATTTTTTGATATGATGATGCAAAATCTATTCACATACCTTATCTGTGACAAATACAAAAAGTGCAAACTAATAAATTCTATTTTTGAAGCCATTAACTGTCGATATGTAAATAAAACGCGATAAGTATCATTCGCATCAATACGTTTACAAGGCGAATAATGACATTCCTGTTGAACGAAAAATATATAACATTTTATGCAAGTTTCATACACATTTACGTTTTACGTGCTATAAAAGTACGATAACAATACTATTACACAATACTACAAAAATAATATTATTTAAATCGAAACTTGAGATACATTTAGTCGTATAACCTTTATTTAATATTAAATTATATTTCATTATCCTATCGTAATCTTATTATTCCTATAAATTCTTATTTATTCAGCTGGTTATCTAAATTATACCTATTTAGTTATTAGTATACAAATTAATTATTAATTAATATACAAATTTCTTTATATTATAATTTATACTGTAAATTTCCCAATATTTCGCTATCGTTCCTTTAATGAGAGGTTCATTTTATTACTAGAACAAGACATCAATCGAAAGAGATCGATAAAGTTAGTTTAAAAAATAGTTCTTGCTATTTAAAAAAAAGAGTCATATTAAAGAAATTATAATAGGCAGAAACAATCGAAGTTGGAAAATGTCGCTAAACCAGAATTTGCCATATATATAACAATTATATAATAACACGTATTTTAATTTACATAACATAACATTATAATTAATATTACAATTTACAATATTACAATTAATTGATGATCGAACTTATAAAACATCGCAAATTGTAAGATTGTAAGTGGTTACGAGCTGTAGATAAGATCTTCACGGTGAGTATTTGAATACTTTTGTGAATTCAACGTACTATCAGGTAAAGATATTCAATTTTGTATTGTGATTTTACACACTTCGTATTTTCTGTTCAGAAGAGCGCGAGATTGACATGAAATTTTGAAGTGATGACCGAGGGGGCGGAGAATTCCAATTACAAAACTTTAGTTTGAGGCATTTATTAAGTTCCGAATTATTAACAGAAAATTATGATACAAATTATGATGCAATCGTTAAATCAAAGTTCTTTTCGATTTGATACATTTTAACAAGTAACAAGACAAGTAGTCAGGTTTCCAGATTTTCATTTGTAATATTAAAACAGTATATGCATCACTATAATTACTAGTGATTCAAATAAATAGGACGAAGGTTTGTTACCCTTCCAATCTTTATTGAAATAGATTTATATAAAAAAAAATTGGGATATATCTGAGAAAGGTATAATATGAATTTCATTTTAAATGATAAGTAGAAAACTTAAATTAATTAACGAATTAATTTGAATAAATTATTAAAATATTAAATTTAAATGTTATAATTAATTAAATAAATGTAAATATTTTAATTAATTAATTTAATTAATAATTTAAACACTTATACACAAATACTCTAAAATATTCTATTCATAATGCTTATTCAAAATCGTAACGAACATTTAAAAACTTGATCGTCTTTTTAAGCGTTTTTTAAATTTAAGGTATAAATAAGAAACATAATTTGATATAAAACTAACATAATACACAAACAACATATATTCAACATATATTCACAAATATTTTAAAATATAAATGAATAGGAATTTTTTTTTAATACATGAATATAATAATGTAATTTTATAACAATATAAATATAATAATAGATAAATAAATATAATAGAGTGTTATTATTATACTTATTGTATATTTATGTGTATATATGTATATTATTCAATTATGTAGATCTCCACAAGAGTCAAGCGAATCAAAATTCAAAAGTTCAAGAAGCTCAAACGACGAGGAAGAATTGTCATTTCTAAAAAAGGATGTCGTGGGTACCACCAAATCTAGTAAGCCTCTGCTCATCTAATTCTGTACTATCAGCCTGTCAACCGTTCACCATTATATTTCTCATGCTCATCGCTAATCTATTCGGTCATTCCAAAGACCATTCTTATCCAAATTATGATACGTTTAAATTCAGATAAAAATAAGACTAAAATGTTGTGTAGCCAAAAATCAATAAATGCTTGATTAAATAATTGTAAGCAAAATATGATGTGCGACAAATACAAACAATGCGAGTAATTACAACAATGGATTAATGCAAAAGAATCAATTCCTTGGTCTCCAAGGTCGCCGAATTTTATATCTACCGATTCTTTATTTTTAAAATCAAAAATTTACAATAGAGAAGGGTTTGTGCAAAACGAATTGATTACGAGAATCAGAATTGCGTGTGCAGAAAATTTGATGTAAAATTAAACAGTCTCTATATCACATTTGCATTGAACGAAAGAAGTTGACATTTCTAAATGCTCACATGGTTCTAATTTTCTTCGTAATTTTTTGATAACGCATTTATAGACATTTTGCTAAATGACATTTTAGTTCTATTTTTATCTAGAGAACGCAATGGTAATATTTGAATACTAAATCTCGATACCCCTGCATATTTAGACTGCATTTCAAACCGAGTTGTAACATTCTCATTTTTTCAAAAGAGAAGGTCTGTTTCATTGAAAAAGGTAAAAGATTAATAATTCAAAAATTTCGACCGACAGAAGTACGTTTTATCTAGTAATAAAAAGTGTTTGTATGGCAATATACACTTCCATATGTATTTAGCTGCTGCTACTGAAAACTATAATTTTAATGAAATATTTTTGATTTAAATCCCTTTGTTTTAAGCACATCATGTTGATTCACAAATTTTGTAAATAAATACGTTTTATGAGCTAGTGTAACGTTCGGACTAAACATAAAATTATTCAGTAATATTTGTATTCCTAATATGATATTTGAGAATGTATTACACGATACGTTTTTGCGCATTAACTTGTTATAAGATAACGATATCAAACAGTTCACTTGTTATACACTTATCTGTATGCTAATATATGTTAAAATAATTATATAATATATTTAATAGTATTATTACTTGTAAACATATTTTCTCTTTATAACTGAAATTATATTTTATATCTTGCCAAATGAATTTTCCAGAAAAAGAGTACGATTTTGTAATCGTGAGAGCTGGATCAGCCAGATGTGTTCTTGCAAACAGATTGAGCGAAGTAAAACACAAGAAGGTATTTCTAATTAAATATTTAGTGTCAATAACCTATGGATACAATTGATTTAAATTTTTAGTGTTCCACAATTTTGTATCAAAATAGTTAAAGAAAATGAAAGCTAGATAGAGAATATCTATAGATGATTAGGTATTATTATCTTACTGATAATATGCTAATTTATATTCACGTAAACTTGTATTTGTTATTGTTACTGCATATTTTGTCATTTCCAACGTTAGATAATCTAATAAGCGATAGTATGATGCGTTAGTATGGTACGTTTTAGTCGCCATGAAAATTCACATTTCACTTTATATACTTGAAATGTCTACTGAATCCACTGAAGGAAATTATTGATCAATTTCTTTTATTCTAATCTTGAAGAGCTTATATATGCATTTTCAGGATTTTGAGACTTTTTCAAAGTTTTTCGCCTACTGAAAACCAAATCAATAATGATCCCCGTTCAGGAATAATGGTTAATTTCGCTAGAAATGGAGAGTTTCGTTTTAGCTTTCGTATTTCCAAAATTTCTCGAACAATAACACAATTTATATACTAACAATTCAAGATAAAACTTCTTTTTAAAATTTCTTATACGTTTTCAGATATTATTAATTGAAGCTGGCATAGAGGAACCAGATGTAGCCGAAGTTTCTGCCTTCGTCTTTCTGTTAACAGGAAGCAATATCGATGGATGTATTGACCGTATACAACCGGAGCAACACGCCTGTCAATCCAGAAAGAACAGAGAATGTATGATGGCAAGAGGAAAAGTATGTACATATACTTTGATACTCTAACTTTCTATATCTACTTTTAATTCTTGATAACTATCCAATTTCTTGCACGTATATATATATATATATACACAAGATGTACATGTATGTATATTTATACAAAATATTTTGAATATCATTAATATGATAGATACAATACCACTATTATAATTACTCATGAAATTTGCAATAAATCTAAAAATGTATGTGAAAATATTGTAAAAATATTGTACCTTCATTTCGCTAATATATAAGAATAGTTCTAATGCCAATGTTTTTGATATTGGCTTCTAAAAATTTATTACCATATCTAAAGGTGATGGGTAGTTCTAGTACTATTAATTTGATGATACGTTCGTGGTAATCCAAGAGACTAAGACGAATGGGCAGGAGAAGGAAATTATGACTGGAGTTACGAAGAAATTCTACCATACTTTTTGAAATCAGAAAATAACAGAGATCCAGAGGTACTAAATTTAATTCCATATCACTAAATTTAGAATCTATACGAATAAATACCAAGAATCATCCAAGAAGGTAAAATCTTCATTATCTTTAGATAGTGAAAGAAAATCAACGCTATTATAGTCAAGGTGGTTATCAATCGGTACAACGATTCCCGTATATCGACATCATCACTGATATCTTGCTGAACGCATGGCAAGAACTCGGTTACGAACTCGTAGATGTCAACGCAAACAACCAATTAGGTGTGATGAGTCAACAAACAACCTCTGCTAATGGAACACATCAAAGCACTAACAAAGCGTTCATACGACCCATTAGACGCAAACGCAAAAATCTAACCATTAAAACTGAATCATACGTTACGAAATTGTTTGTAAACAACAAAACAAAATGTGTAACAGGCGTCGAATATACTTCAGGAAACAACCGAACTCAATTAAACAGAATTTTTGCTAAAAAAAAAGAGGTGATTCTCTCAGCTGGATCCATTAATTCTCCAAAAATCCTTATGCTCTCTGGAATTGGACTAAGAGAAGAATTGGAGAAATATGGTATTCAAGTAATTAGTAATTTATCGGTAAAGGAATCTCCAGGATCATGTAACAACGACTGGTTTTGTAATTGGACTAAATTTTACTTCTACGTATGAGAATATCTCCATGAAGTAGGAAGACATATCCTATTATGAAAAGACACATAGAGGATCCTTATCTGCAATTGGTACTTTCACGTGCTGCGTTTTCGCACAAACAGTTTACCAACACGAAGGGGACGTATCAAATATACAGGTTTTATTTCTGAGTATTAGCCGAGAAGATTTTTTAATGATACAGAAGAATCTTTCGAGATAGGTGTTAAACCATTCTCTTACTATAATGTTATTTCTGTTCGACCACTTTTATTGTCAACTAAAAGCAGGGGATTTATATTACTGAACGGAAGTGATCCTTTGTGGGGAGCACCCTTAATTTATCCTAGGTATTTTATCAGTAATCCAGATTTGGACGTGTTAGTGGGAAATATGAAAATAGCTTTAAAATTGTTTGATACAGAATCGTCCAAAAAATATGATTTTACATCGATTGATAAAGCTTTGCCTGCTTGTAAAGAATTTGAATTTGGTGAGAGGTGTCTCAGCGCTACGGTGATCTTGACGAATGCTGCCCGCTTCGCTGAGGTTCTCTCGTTTGGCCTTTTACAGCCGTCGGAGAGATATTATGAATGCAGATTGTAGGGTTTTAAAACGTATATTTGATTAGGTGTATACAACTGTTGCTGTGTGGTGTCTCGTATGAACTGAGTGACTCGAATGAATGTGATAGACTTGAGTCTGGGAGAAGATGTCTCCGCGTCTAGACTCATGGAATGACTGACTGGTTCTCCTCGACTGTTCTCGCGTGTTATATGACGGAACCCTTATTGTGGGTCGAACTGTGCTTACGGGACTTGGCGCTAGCCAAGATGCCCTTTGTGTATTCTTTAAGAGACGTTCTTGGAATACTCTAACTCTGCCTCTCAGGTTAAGATAAATGTCCCATCTATAGACATGTGCCAGGGTATCCGGTACTTCTCCGCAGGATAGAGTATTCTAAGAACCTAAACTATCCTGTTCTGATCCAGAACAAGAGGGATTATTGAAAATGCGTGGTTATGGAATGTACAGAAACTATTTATCATCCGGTTGGAACTTGCAAGATGGGACCAAAGTCGGACCCTGAGGCTGTAGTGGATGAGAGATTGAAGATTTATGGAATCGATGGTTTGAGAGTTGTAGATGCCTCAATTATGCCAAATTGTTAAGGGAAATACGAACGCTCCTACTATTATGATCACGGAAAAAAACTAGTGATATGATTAAGAGAGAATGGTTGAATCTAAATGATATGGCGTGATGGATTGATGAGTTAAGAAAAGATTAACTGTGGAAATTAATTACCACAATTTATGGGTTGTAATAATAAAATAAATATTAAAATAATAAATAATGTAATCATATAATGTAATAATAAATTACTATGTGTAGACATTATGATATGGGGTAATATTTGACTTATAATTTATTTGTTCTTATGTTGAGATAGATTGTTATAATATTGAAAAAAATATTAAGAAAGGAATTTGTAATAAATGAAGTCGAATTATAGTGTAATTATTATTCAATAACTATATTACATTATTTATTACAACGCTGCAGATTTCTAAAATGTATAACGAACGAAGAAATAAAAAATTTTAAGGCACGAGAATACTAATTTAAATATTTTATATATTTTTTCATATTTCATGGATTTTTATGTGTACTAACATGTATGCAAACATCAAACAAGTTTACTTGTATTATGTACGTATTTCTTATGGTGCAAGATAGATCAATCTAACCCACGGTTTTTAAGTCTTTCCGATAAGATTCTATTCGTAACAACAAACCCAAAGAAAGTTTGAAATCCAGTTCCTTTTCGTACAATGCAATGGAAATGAATGAAGAATCTATCTTTTGTTTGCTACGGTGTAGCGCGTGTTGCTTGTCCGTCGAATGCTAAAGTAAATTCTGTTTTATATTATTCTACATTCAAATTATTACATGAAAATGTCAAAAGTATAAACTAATTAATTTCTATCAGACTATTGTATATGAATGAATTGATTTTACAAACGTTTAAATTCTTTGAATAGGTAGCGATTAATTCTCAAACCTTGGTTACAAAATGGTATCGTAGTATCATAGATTGTCATAGCGACATATCATACAAAACAAGAAATTATTTAACTTTATTTTTTATTGTATATTTTTTCATTTTTATAACATAATATAAAGCATATTAATAAATGTAATAATAAATATGAAATGTAAAGCATAAATTCGTTATAGCTAGTGATGTCGGTTAAGAGTTAAAATGCTGTTTGTTCTGGAGCAGGACATAACATCTCGAGACGGGCATTCAGGCTAGGTTCCAGGAATACTTTACCCTGCCGAAAAGTTCCAGATGCTATGGTATTCTCCCATCTAAGGGGCCTTTATCTTGCCCTGAGAGGCAGAATCAGCATGTGGAAAGTCTCTTTGAGGGTATAAACAAAATCTGTAATCAAAGGGATTCTTGGCTGGCACCAAGAAGTCACGTAGGCAGATTCTCTCCTATAAAGGACAGTCTCCTAGCACGAGGGGACATTCTATTATATAACATCAATCGGTTCAGTTCGAGTCTAGACGCGGAGACACTCCGTACACATCTTCCAGACTCGCATCATCTCTGTATACATTCGATTTAAATATGCTTATATAAAAATCTACAATCTCTATTTATTATCTCTCGACGGCTGTAAAAGGCAAAACGAGAGAACTTCAGCAAAGCGGGCAGCATTTCCTAAAATTACCGTTGTGCTGAGACACTATTAAATAATATTTGTTTAACTTCGTGTTCCAATGAATTTATAGCTAGAAAATATTTTTCGAAAAAAAATCTTCTATATGCCAAAAAGAGAATCATATTTTTATATATTAGGTGTACCGGAAAGTAATGTCGTTTCTGCGCACGTCGATTCTTGTTTGTCATTTATCAGCTTATTGTGTACTTCAAAGTCGTGCCAAAGACATTTTAAGGTGAGAGTGACTTGTTTACTCGTAAATAATTAAATCTTAAATTTTTTTTTGCAATTTATGGTGAAATACCAGAAGATGTATTGAGTTTGACTTTTTGAGTTTCGCAAGGATAATAACGCAACAGTTGCAAAAACATTTTCGATGTTTATCCAAGTGCATTAGACGTTCGTAAATGCCAAAGGTGGTTTTCTAAGTTCAAATCCGATAATTTTGATCTATCCGACTCGTATCGATCAGAAAGACCAACAACTTTAGACAATGACATGTTAAGGGCGGAAGTGGAAGCAAATCCGTGTTAGACAATCAAGGAACTGTCAAACACTCTTAACCAACCTTGGTCGACCATCCAAGAACATTTGCAGCAGATTGGTAAAGTAAGCAGAGCAGGTGTTTGGGTCTCGCATAATATGTCCGAAGAAAACAAAGCTAACCGGTTCACCACATGCAACTTATTGCTTCAGCGGCACAATACAGAAACGTTTTTTGATCGCTTGATCACTGGAGATGAAAAGTGGGTCCTCTATGATAATCCAAAACGCAAAAGGCAGTGGCTCTCTCCGAATGAATCGCCAGAAGGTACAGCTAAGCCAGGTTTATACCCGAAGAAGGCGCTCTTGTGTGTTTGGTGGAGTATTCGCGGGATCGTTCATTTTGAAAAGTGCTGAAACCTGGACAAACTGTGAATGCAGACCTTTACTGCGAACAATTGGATCGATCAAATCATATTGGATCGATAAATAAATCTTTAATTGAAAAGTGCCCAGCGATTGTCAACAGAAAAAGCGTTATTCTGCAACACGATAATGCAAGACCGCACTTCGCATGACGAACCCTGGAAAAAATTAATGAATTGGGGTGGGAGATATTGCCTCACCCACCATACTTGCCCGACATTGTGCCATCGGATTTCCATTTATTCCGATCGCTACATTTTCTAAGTGGCAAAAAATTTGAAAATTTTGATGATGTCCAAAATGCCATCTCTAGATATTTTTCTCAAAAATCAATTGATTTTTATCGATCCGACATTGAAAATTTGCACTAGATGGCAAAAGGTTGTTGATAACAAGGGTAATTACATCATTGATTAAAAATAAATACTTGTTAAAAATTTATCTGTTCGAATTTAATGTAGAAAAACGACATTACTTTCCGGTTCACCTAATATTTCATGTAATCCAAACTAAATTCATATCCGGATCACAGTTTATTATGTCATTTTATTATAGATATTATAGCCGTCAGATTTAAGTCAGATTTAGATTTAGTTAACTAATTTATAACGTCAATATCGTACTTATATAACGTAATTCCTGATATGTTTCAACAATAAATGATATCATACGTAAGTCTTTGAGTTCGTCTTAACAATTGCCATGAAACAGAATATAAAATTCCAATTGAAATTTTTCCATCATTCGAAAATATAAAATATAATTTGCATCATATAATATACTCCTTTGTGCCAAATTTGTAAAAATATTTCTTTAGTCGATTTTGTGAGATGCATAAGGATATATCTCGCATATATGTCTATATTTTTTATTAAATCTTCATGAAATATTGAAGATTTATATTAAATAAATAACAAATAAATAATTAAATAAATAATTGTTATAATAATTGATATTAATAGGCAAAGTAGTTTATAGAAATATTTCGAATAATATTTTAGTTAATAAACGTAATTTTTAACGAATTATAGAATTATTTTTAATGAATTATATAATTTATATTATTTGTCATACCAATGCACTGTATAATTATAACAAAATTATTAAAAATTTAATATAAATTTGATAATTCAACATTAATAATAATTTAAAATAGTTGAAAATTTAGTTAGTTAAAAATTGTTTTTAAAAATACTTAATAAAATATAAATCATTTATACATAAAACATAAAAATTTAAAAATTTTAATTTACTACATACTTAAAAACCGTGATGAATCCGTAAAACATGGATAGAGCTCTCTCTGACATATATCTAGTAAAATGATTTCAGTTAGTTACTAGCTTCACATTTCGGTATTGAAAGTTTGGCAAAACTGTAATAGGTTTTAAAAATTATATTCCTGGCGCATTCACTACTTGACTAACGACGATCGTTTTACTTGATGTAATTCCTCAATTGTTTAAACCGTTGTTTAAACGTAAAGTGCGCTAAAAAACCAGCGATTTTTACTATGTCGGTGTTTCAGGTCTCAATTCATATATCTCGTCTGTGCACGTGTCGAGTCACCGTTGTCACGCCGGGACTTTCGTCACCAAAAAAAAAAAATATAAAACTCGTTGTCGGTGCACTATCTAGTTATCCCGTAATCGAAGCCTCGCTGCAGAGGATTCCCCGATATATATATATATGTTACCGTGAATGACCGAAATCTGGAGAATGTCGACTTTCACCGGTGAATGTCAACAGATACCAAATACGTCGGTGAAAGATCGAATATGTTTTTATTTTTCTCAAGAAAAGTATTCTAAAATACTTTCTGAAGTGGTTTCTGCTAAAATTAAATGCAACACACCTTTGGATTACAGACGATTAAAACGTTTTGATGTTTTAAAAACTAATGATGAAGAGAAGTTAATTGTACCATTAAAACCAGGGGAAACGAACATACAGTATTATAGAAATAAGGGTATTTAGCAAATATTTCGGACATACACCAAGCGACTATGTGAATGTTGACATTCACCGGTGAAAGTCGACATTCTCCAGATTTCGGTGTTTCACCGTAACATATATATATATACGTCTATACGCGTATGTCGACGTGATTTTGAACGAGAATGAATAATTAATGGTTGGTCCTGGATCGCCTGTCGATGTTTTCCACAGAAAACAGACAAATTTATAAATAAAAGTTTAGTTATACGCAACGGTAATAAAACGCCTAATCCTCACGTCGAGGAGTGTGGCACTTATTATATTTAATAAAGTATTTTACTATAGAAAGTAATGCACTCGGTTGAGAATTGAATAGTAACTTTTTTTTTTTATATAGGAGGAGAAAATAAAGAATCGATGAGTCATCGTTGAGAGTTGAATACTGACTTTGTTTTATTAAGGGCTCGGCAGTGTCTTTTATATATTTCGGACACAGTCGGTTCTTTGTCTGGAGAGCAGTTTACTGTCTGGAGAGCAGTTTACATTCCTTTAGGGTTAGTCGGATTGCCACCCTATTGCTATGCGGATGCGCGTGATAAGTGGCCTGGTCACAACGGTGTCATATCATTTTCGTGTCACATTCTGCCGTATCAACTAGACAAGTATTGCATTATAGCGCTGTTGGTGATAGAAATTGAAATTAAAACATATGGAAAATGTTTCCGTATAGAAAATTGTTTATTGATTTGAATCCGTGACACTTTACTACGAGGAATGTACTTACGTATATACATGTTTGTATAATAAATAAATGCAAATTTAATAGACATTATTTAAGAAGCTCTACCATTGTGTAAGGTAATTTTTCACAAAAGTGCATTATTTTTTAATGGATCTCTACGATTTTTCTTCTATGGTTGAATTTTTTCTATTTTAAATACAAAAATGTTAAGGCATAATGTCGAACAAAATTAATATTTTTTGAAATGCTTCAAATTTTATACAGGATGCGGCCTTTAAATGGAAGTATATCTGCTGTATTTTTGTTTTTATAAAGAAAATGTTCGAGATAAAGTTGCACTATTTTTAGGCGCACATTCATTGAATGTGGAAATAATTATTTTCAGGATCATTTTAAGGTGAAAGTAATGGAACTCATATCTGTGTCGATATTTAGACATAAAAATTAAAATTTTTATCATCTGAATAACCATTTCGTTCCAATCATATAATCTAGAGCAGTTTCGTTGAGTTGTTTTCAGAACGAAACATTTATTAAAGAAGTTGAATTTTAGATTAAAACAGTACGGATATCTATTACAGTCGAGCGAACACAATGTTTTGGCATTCATTATGCGGGAATTAATATGAAATATAAAACAGATTTGTAGAATGATTTTGTAAAATAAATTATATAATTGACGTATATTCGAAGGAGTTGGGGTTCGTCCAAATCGTTCGAAAACTCGCATCGAATGGCCTTTGGTCCTTCTTGCTGATCATCGATTTATTTGACGTAAGGTAACAGCCTATCTCTTCTAGGAACCGTAGTCCTCGACATGTGTTTGTGCATTCTCTCCTACCACGTGCATTCTACAGTATATGGAATTTCTTTACAATTTTATCAAAAATTTAATGACATATTTTAACATACTTTATTGAAATTTTTGTACAAATTCATACTCTTTCCGATTGTCTTCATCATGGTTGTCATCGTGGAGAATGACAAATGAAAAGCAAGTTAAACGGACAATTTAGGATTTTCCTGATGAAAGTATAGATGTCAAATCCAAAAATTGAATATACTGTTCCACCGATTGGTTCTGTCCGTGAAATGATGAAACTAGCAAAATAGGCGATTGCGTGATTGTTCGCTGTCTCAGAGTCTTAGGTATTTGCTCGAACTCATTCAAAATCATCCGATTCGATTCAACTCCGAAATGTCAAATACTCTCATCCGAGTAATTTGAACAAATTTTTAGAATAATTGAAAATACAAGTCTTATGATAACTTCGTAAAAATATCATGTAACACTTTACTTGAAGTATTTAAAATAAAAATATAATTTTGCTTTAATTATCCTTATTATCTTTTTTTAAAGATATTTTTACGTTTTGTAGCAAGTGAGAAGTTAAAGAAATTTCTGTTCTCGAAATTTATAAAAATTTAGACGTTTTTAGAAATATTGAGAATTTTTTTCATGACTGAAAATCTACTATGGTCTAAAAAATGCAAATTTTTTCATTTTTAACCACATCTTAAAACTTGTACAATTTTCTTTACTATTCTATTGAACTCGATTATTAGGATTAGAAGATGAAATGTTAGGTTTACTCAAATTTTATTATTACGTTAATCTATACATTCGTAATGTTAATACACGCAGAATTTAAAGTATTTTTTAATTCTACAATATCTCAAAAAATTTTATGTTTAAAATCCTCGCCGTTCTTCTATAGTCCCTCTAGAAAGAGAAGAAAGTTGCGTTTCATCTCAGAGTCACTGCCTGGACTCATCAGTGGGGCTGATGGTAGCGACTCCTTAACCCCAGACGCTTGTTGTAACTACCCGCTAGGTTGCCCCGATCACTCTCCTAGCGGAGTTTCGCACGCTGCTTGGCTTAACGTCGGAGATCGGTAGGACCTCGACGCTAGACGCGCAATCACTTGCGGCTTGTGCTAGTCAGTGTTCGAAACTCGTAGTTGAGGAATCCTAGGCCGCTACAAATATATTATTTTATAAAAATAATACGGAGTCGATTATTTGTAGTACATTAATTGAATAAATTGTCATCATCGTACCTACAATAGAAATACGATAAAGTATGAATGTGATGCGAGAAGCATAACGTAGGTATGGAGCGCTTTTCTTTTTGAAAAGAGCAGAGTCGAGCGAGCTGAAAAGCCGAGTCGTGAGAGAGTGTTGAGAAAGAGAGCTGTTTAAAGTATCAATTGTGTTGTTAAAAGAGTTTATTTGAATTATTAATTCGTGTTGTTTGAATGTTATTTGTCTTGTTTAATTATTTGTTGTTGTTCTTCTTCTTCCTCATTTCTTTTTTTACGTCACATCGACAGCGAGGTTATTAGCGACGACGGTGGTACTAGACATGTGTGTAGTAGTTTGTGTTTTTGAGATATTTTAAAACTCTTTGTACGTCAATTGGAGAAGTCAAGTTTATGTTTGAGTTAATTCCTGTGTCTCTGTCTTTGGGCTTCTGTGGTGTGACATTCGTGCAGAATGTGGGTGACTGTTAATGGGTGGTTGTTGCAATGACTGCAGGTGGGAGATGTAGTTCTTTTAATTTTGTGTTCGTGTGTTATTAGCTTGGACCAGTTTTTAGGCGTGTGATATTTATTCCTTCTTTGCTAATGTTTGGTGTTTGTTGGTGAAAAGTCTCGGATACTTTTGTGTAATTGAGTGCTTTTAGTTGTGATGCATGTATTATTCCATTCGTTTTTTATTACTTTTTTGCTGTGGATTATTTGGTCTTCACAGGGGATTGGAAGTTGATTGCGATTGTTAGTAAGTAGGGAAACTGTGACTTCTTTCGCTGCTGCGTCAGCTTTTTCATTTCCTTCTATTCCTTGATGAGCTAGAATGCGGATGACTGTAGCTTTTGTGATAGGTTGATTGTGGTTGAGTTCTTGGATGCTGATTATCAATTGGTTATCTTGGTCATATGATTTCGTTAAGGATTTTGTAACGCTTATGGAGTAACGCTTCGGTGTGTATGACAATCTAGGCTTCGTTATTTGAGTGTGCATATTTTAAGGCTTTAAGTATGGCATAAGTTTCGGCTGTGAAGATGGATAATGAAGAGCGAAGATTTTGTGTTTTTTTAACTTTTTCTGTAATGATGGCGTATCCAGCTCCAGTATCCATTTTTAACCCGTCAGTGTAAATCTTGCTGTGGTGGGCGTAGCTGTTGTTTAATTCTAGGAATCGGGCCCTGTGGTCAGTTGGATTGAAGATTTTTTGAGGGAGTTCAGCAAGACTGGTGTTTGTTGGAAATGCTTCTATTGTCTATGGAGGGATTTGTGGTAGTTGACGTTCGATGATGGGGTGGATTGAAGGATTTTGGTAAGTCTAATATGGAAAGAGGAGGGAATTTTGGGTTTATTGATGTAGAGAGCTTTGTATCTATTGGAGAAGATATTATTGTAGGAAGGGTTATTTGGAATGCATGAGGCTTTTATTGTGTATTTAAGGGTTAGGAACTTTCTTCTGGTTTTAAAGGCCATTTCTTTGGCTTCGAATAATGGGCTGTTTATGGGGCATGTACGGTATGCACCTGTGACTAGTCTTAGAGCTGAGTGGGAGATTGGTTCTATTATTCTTTTGGTGAAGCTTTTGGCCGAGTTTAAACAGTAGAGCCGTAATCTATTTTAGATCTAATCAACACTCTGTGTTTTTAAAAGAGAGTCTATATCGGCTCCCCAGTTGTTATTGGAAAATTTTTATAATGTTAAGTCGTTGTTAGAACAACAACAATTGAATAACAAGTATTTGTTGTTCTATTATCATTATTTTTATTAAATAAATATTATTTATATTAATATCATTAAGTAATTCTGCCAGAATTAATTAATATATACATTTCCTTGTATTATAATTTATTAAACATTGTGATAAACATTGAAAATTTCAAGCGACTAGAGGCTGTACGTAGAAATACACATATTGTAAGCGTTGACGTTCTTATAAAACTTTTTATTACTTATACGTACGATGAGATACGCGCTTTCATAATTCAATAGCGAGAGAGCGACCGACAGACAACTGCAGTAATTTATAGAAGTCTCCTTTTGTTTTTTTACTCTCTCCACATTAGTTGTCTGTAAGCTTACTCCATCTCGAGACGAAATTAAGATGTTTGTTTCTAACAGTAAGTCTATTTACTTGTTTTATTTAGTTTATATTGGTTATGTTAACGATAATGTCGCAAGCGATGATCAGAAAAGTTAGAACATCTAATTTTGTGCAAAATTACAAAGAACATTGCAAAGGACGAACATTAAATCTTATACAATTTATTCTGAATGCTGCTAATCCATGAAATGTTCCAGGACACAAATAAAAAATTTTTCAAGAATGTTTGAGAGTCTTAAAAGTGTATTATGTATGAGTGTGTTTTGTAATATTTGCTAATGCATTTTTAACTAAATCGCTTAACTTGAAATTTCATTTTTGCACAAATAAATTTCTTCGTTTTTATTTTCATCGATTTTTACGATAAATAATCAAAAGGATTTAAGATGGGAATTATAGTAGCGATTCTTCAGGCCCGATTATAATGACTGAGAATGATATCAGATGGAGAAATATGTTTGATTGAGAGATTAGAGAGATTCTACCAGCTTCAAGACCACAGTCTTATAATGTATCTTATAATATATCTTATAATGTATTTTAATATTACTAGGAATTCATAAAAATTAACTGAACAATTGAGATCGTGCTATTGATTTAATTACTTCTTCAATTCACTGATCGTGCTAAGGAATCAACAATTTTTTGCTAGTCCCATAAAATACAGCCTTATCATGTACCTCGTCTGTGATAAATACAAAGATGCAAATTAATAAATTCTATTTTTAAATGAAAAACGATTAATTATCGAAACTGTAAATTGTAAATTAAATAATTTGATAAAGCACGATAGATATCATTTGCATCAATATGCTTACAAGGCGAATGATGATTTATTCAACATTCGTGTTGAATGAATGGTATATTACTTTATACACATAATACAAATGCACGACCATAAACAATACTACTTAAGTCAGCACCTGATACATATCGTGTACGTCGTATATTTGTAATTTTAAATTATATTTCATTATCCTGTCATAACCTTTATTCAACTGGTTATCTAAATTGTTTCTATCTAGTTATCAGTATTCAAATTAATTATTAACATCCAAATTTCATTGTATTACAATTTATAGAGTAAATTTCTCAATACTTCGCTATCGTTTCTTTAATGAGAGGTTATTTTATCACTAGAATAAGAAATCATTCTTATTCTCTATATCGATTGGGAAAGATCGATAAATATATATTATATAGGTTAGTTTAAAAAATCTTGTTAGTTTAAAAAAAAGTTCATGTTGAAGAAATTATAATAGGCAGAAATAAACGAAGCTGGAAAATGCAGTTAAGCTAAACCCTACCATATATAACAAATATATAATAACATTTTTATTTTAATTTATATCATAGTATTATAATTAATCGATTGATCGAACGTCTAAGACATCGAAAATTGTAAGTAAATTTGAAAGTGGTTATGAGCTGTACGTAGGTCTTCACAGTGAGTGTTTGAATACTTTTGTGAGTTAGAATTATTATTCTTATGTATATTTACACAAATCACATAGAGCCAATTATATTAATACTTTCGACTGCAATTCAATCATTGATGATCAGCGAAAGCTGTAAGAAAGATCTCACATCCTTTCTACAATCAGTCAAGCCTTAAATTATTCTTATTAAATTTATTAAATCCTATATTTTTCTAACTTGATCTGTGCCTTCGTATCAAATTGAAATTTTCAATTTTACAGTAGTAGAAGTTAAATTGTAGGACTGAAATATAAATATAATTAAATTTGCAAATTTTTTATTTACAGTATATTCGCAAGAGTTTTAATTTTGCCGCAACCGGCCCACTCTACCGGGGTCAAAACGTAAAGGCAACTCTCCCGAACACGGGTTACGCTGTGAGATGACTCGCCTTGGGACACTAGTGGCCCGTGAGACAACCCGCATTAGGACACTCGTGGCCTAGGACCAACTCTCCGGGCGAGCCTTTATTCTTACATTGAGCTACGTGACTCCCCAAGGGAAAGGGAACCGAGGTTACCTGTAGTCATTCCTCCGTCCAGCGAATTAGAATCGCTTGGGACTCGCACAAGAATCGTTTTGGCATCACACAAGAATCGCTCGGGAGTCGTACGAGGACCGTTCGAGAATCGTTCTAAGATCCGAGCTACTAGGTTGATCTCTGTAAAAAGAAAGCGAATAACGAGGGCACCAGCCCCACCCATAATTCAGCGTTTAATACAGTCCACTAAATTATACAGTCCATTAACAAATCATACAGTCCACTCAACAATCAAGACCTCGCCACGCAACTCACGCGCGCTAACACAGTAAATACAGTAAATTTCTATTGGGTTGGCAACTAAGTCATTGCCGATTTCAAATAAGAAGGAAAATTCAGAATTTTTGTTAAAAAATATAACTTTATTCAATTAGATATTGCCCGTTCTTGTCGATGACCTTTTTCCATCGTTCTGGCAGTGTAAAAATTCCCCGTTCGTAAAATGTCTGGTCTTTGCTATTAAAAAACTGAATTAGGTGTGACTGGGCGGCCAGATCGTTGTGCATTTTTCAGTGAAAAATCACCAGAACGAAATCTTTCAAACCAATTTCGACACTGCCTTTCTTTTAAGGCTTCATCTCCATATACGGCACATAACTTCTTTTGTGCTTGCGATGCGTTCTTGCCTTTTCGGAAGTAGTACAATAAAATGTGTCGGAAGTGCACGTCCTGTTTTTCCATTTTTAAATTGGGATAAAAACAAAACTAAAGAACTAATCGATATAATTTTTTTACTAATTAAAAGTAGAAGTCCACACAGTAAGAAAAAAATATAGATTAAATGCTCTGACCACGTTAACAAAACAAAAGAAAGTGTAGAGTGAATCTATCGACAAAAGCGGCAATGACTTAGTTGCCAACCCAATATTATATTATGCACCTTTCAACGTACTGTTAAGTAAAGATATTCAATTTTATATTGTGTTTTACACAGTTCATATTTATTTTTTAGAAAAGCACGAAATTGATATGAAATTTCAACCCTTTCAATCTTCATTGAAAGAGATTTATGTCAAACAAATCGAGATATACCTGAGAAAGGTGTAACATGAATTTCGATTTCAACAGAAAGAATAAAGTAAGTAAAACCATTTAAATACAATAGTAAGTAAAAGTACTTAAATATTCTGAAATATACTATTCATAATTGTAATAAAAATTGGCAAAATTGTAACGAAAATTTGAAAACTTTTTCGTCTTTCTAAGTGGCATTTAGGTATAAGTAAGAAACATCACTATAATATAATTTGACATAAAACTATAATATAATAAACAAACAATATATGTTCAACTGTTTAAAACAATGTCACAAGTATTTCAAAATATAAATGAACAGAAATACTGTAATACATGAATGTAATGTAATTGTATAACAATATAAATATAATATAATAAACATTATTATAATATTTATACATATTTATGTGTATATATATACATATTATTCAATTATGTAGATCTTCTCAGGAATCAAGCGAATCTCCGAAAAACTCACGAAACCCAAACGACGAGGAACAATTCCTGAAAAAAGATGTCGTGGGTTCCTCCAAATCTAATAAACGTCTGCTTATCTAATTCTGTACTATCAGCCTGTCAACCATCCACATTTACGTTTCTAACACTCGTCGTTAACCTATTCGGTCGTACCAAAGACGATTCCTGTCCAAATTATGAAACAGGTAAATACAGATGAAAATAATTTAATTATAATATATAATACAGATAAATGTAAGACTAAAACATTGTGTAGCTAAAAATATTATGTATGATAAATATGATCAATGCGAGCAATTGCAAAAATAGATTAACAGAGAAGAATCAACCCCTTGGTCATCAAGACTGCTAGACTACATCGATTCTATTAATGGGACAAAGTTCTTTAATTTTAATAGTAAAAATTTACGAAGAAGATGTTTTATCCGCAAATTGGATAGAAGAAACAAAACCGCATATGAGGAATTTGACGCGTGCGAAGAAATAAAATTGATATAAAATTAAATAGTCTCGATTAAATACTCACATTTGGATGAAATGAAAAAGTTTGACATTTCAGAATGCTCAAGTGGTTCTAATTTTCTTAATAATTTTTTTACGAAACACTTATGGACATTTTGCTAAATGATATTTTTGTCTTATTTTTACCTGCAGGACTTAAATGCCGAGTTAGAATGCCAAACTGGAACACTCTATACATCTAAATTGTATATCAAACTGAAAGACAATATTCTCATTGTTCCAAAGGATGTATGAGAAGATTTGTTTCAATGAAAATGAAAAATATTAGTGGAACTAAAAATAATTTCAATCGACGTCTAGTGATAACACATCTCTGTATCATATATGTATTGCTACCGAACTGCTATTACTAAACACTGTAATTTTGATGAAATACTCTGGAAACTTCCCTTTGTTTTAAACAATTCATTTTGTCGTCAAATTTTTAACAGTGTAACAGCTTGTGTAACATTCGGACTGAAACATAATATTAGACTGTTACTGGTTTATACAAAAATTCTAACGCGATATATGAGAATGTATGCTAATACATTTTGAAATAATTGCAAATATAACTACAAATGTTATTATTTACAAACATATTTTCTCCGTATAATTAAAATTATATCTACACAAAATGAATTTTCCGAAAAAGGAATACGATTTTGTAGGAATCCGGATCAGCCGGATGTGTTCTTGCAAATCGGTTAAGCGAAATAAACCATTGGAAGGTATTTACAACTAATTATTTTGTGTCATTACTAACTGCGGATATCTGTTTCTAGATTTACATTTTTAATATTTCACAACAATCGGAAGAAATGAAAGCTAGATAAAGAATATCTATAATATATGTGTCTCAGGGCGACGGTGAATCTTTGAGGAATGCTGCCCGCTTCGCTGAGGTTCTCTCATTTGGCCTTTTACAGCCGTCGGAGAGATATTAAGAATGCAGATTGTAGGGTTTTAAGACGTATATTTGACTAGATGTGTATACAATTGTTACGTGAGTCTGGGAGAGGTGTCTCCGCGTCTAGATCCGAACTGACTGACTGAGTGGTTATAGCAGACTGTCTGTCTCGTGCTAGGAGACTGACCTTTTATGTGGAGCGAATGTGTCTACGTGACTTCTTGGCGCCAGCCAAGAAGCCCTTTGTTTAGCAATCGTACCTTTTAAAAAACGTTCCAGATGCTAACTCTGCCTCTCAGGGTAGGACAAAAGTCCCATAGATAGGAGCGTGTCGTGGCATCAGGAACTTCTCGGCAGGGTGGCGTATTCTAGGAATCTAGCCTCAGTGTTCATCTCGAGGTGGGTTGTTCTGTGCCAGAACAATCACATTTCGAAAAGATATTTTGATGGCCTCACTTAAACAGATATTCTGTTTACAAAATATTTCTATATCTATACAAAATATCATTAATATGATACATACAACACGATCACTTTAGTTATACACGTGAAATTTGCAACATTTTAACATAAAGCTTAGAAATATTATATTTTCATCTATCTATATATTATAATGTATATAGTTCTAGTGCTAATGTTTTTGCTATTTGGGCTTTTAAAATCTTTTTATCATACTTACAGGAGATGGATGATTCGAGTACTACAAATTTCATGATGTACGTATGTGATAATCCAAGAAACTACGACGAATGGGCAGAAGAAGGAAATTATGTCTGGAGTTACGAAGAAATTCCACCATATATTTTGAAATCAGTAAATAACAAGGATCCAGAGGTACTAAATTTAATACTATATCACCAAATTTAAAATCTATATCAGTAAATACCAAGAGCTATCCAGGTAAAATTTTCTCTATAGATAGTGAAGGAGAATCCACACTAATACACATTTCCCAATAGCCAAGGTGGTTATCAATCCGTAGAACGATTTCCGTGCAACAATATCAACAACGATATCTTGCTGAATGCATGGCAAGAACTTGATTACGAACTCGTAGATGTCAACGCAAACAACCAATTAGGTGTGACGAATCAAACATTCTCCGCTAATGGAATATGTCAAAGCACTAACAAAGAGTTCATACAACCCATCAGATGCAAACACAAGAATCTGACGAATAGAACAGAATCATACGTTACAAAATTACTTGTAGACAACAAAACAAAACGTACAATAGGCGTTCAATATGCTTCAAGAAACAACCGAACTAAATTAAACAGTTCATTCTAGAAAAGAAGTGATTCAGCTGGATCTATTAATTCATCAAAAATTCTTATGCTTTCTGGTATTAGATCAAGAGAAGAATTACAGAAACATAGCACTGAAGTAAATAGTAATTTATCACTTGGAAGGAACTTTCAAGATCATGTAACAACGAATGGTCTTGTAATTGCACTAAATTTTACTTTCACGAATGAGAATATCTCCATGAAGGAGGATTGTTCACGCGCGTGTGTAGCGAGACGAGATCGAGATTAGTAAAGTGTGGATCGTATGAATTTTCGCACGCTGAGTATTAGGGGCTTGTCCCCTCGTGGTAACATTGTGTCGCGAGAGAGTGAACTTTATCTATCGAAAGTCGAAATGATTCTGAATTGGAAGCCGAAGGAAAACCCGAACGTCTTCTCGGTTCCCCTTCCTTCGGCTTCGGAAAATCGCGGGTCAAGGGTGGGGCACGAAGGGCCAGATACCCGTTGCCGCTCCTGGGTGATCTCGCTGGCCCGTGTTTCTCACGTGTTCGGGAAAGTTGGCGCCATGCCTCAATCCACGGTTTTGTCTGCTTAGAACAAAGTCCAGCCTTGTGGCCAAGGGTTTCTGGCGACGCAGGCTCGCTAAGGGTACTTAAAAACCAATAAATTTTCCCTGTACGTGCCTGCACCCAGACCGTGGATATTGTAGCATGCACCTCTCCCGAACATACCGCCCACCTTGAACGCCTCGCGTTCGAAACTAAATACAAGAGTGCACTGCGGATAGATTACAAGTAGTTATTACAGATCGGTGACGCAAAGACGAATTGCGCGGTATATACAAAAATGTAATTTTCACGTGCACGCTCCTCCAATATAATAATTATATATATAATTATATATATATATAATATATATATAATAATTTTCACATGTCCTCCTCCTTCGTCCACCGGTAGGATGCACCCTCCAGCCGTTGGACGCTTTACCAATCCATCGGGTGCTCCGACGGACAGGACCCGGGCGATGCCATCCTTCCCTAGATGAGGAGCCGCGGTGCGGCTGAGTTTCCATCGCAATGGTGGCAGCCGTTCGCTCTTCGGCACTACCATGGTGCCTACGCCAAAGTGCCTCGAAGTAGATGACCTCCGTTTGTGCGGTTGCTGCAGTTGAGGTAGATGGCCGGCCTGCCACCGCTTCCAGGAATGCTGCTGCAAGGCTCGCAACAATTGAAAGTGGCAAGAAATTAGCTCTGACGGCAGTGGCGTCAGGAAATGGGAAAGCGATGAGCAGGAGCCCGATCAGGGAATGCCTAGGAGCGAAATGATTCAACTTGGAAGGATAGGCTAAGGTTAGGTGCAGTGGCCGAAAGTTCATGCACGATTCAACCCGCGTTGGGAGAGTATAGAATGCGTCAAACCTCAGCCGCGTTTCTCCGCGCTCGCACAGCAGATGTTGCTTCGTGGATATAACGGAGTGTTCGCATAGTCCTCCGAAGGGAGGGGGTTGAGAGCAAACAAAGTGCGAAATGACACTTTCTATGATCGCGTGTCCGGATACTATCGGATTGTTTGCCTTGCGAAACGTTATTTTTTCGATTTCATTCCGCGCCCCGATGGAGCTAGTGCCGTTGTCGGAGTAAGGGTCGCTGTCTTCGTTGCGCGCACGCAAATTACTATCCGCGCTTGGCGGATAATTCAATTAATTTATAAATATACATTTTTTGAAATTGCTGTAGGAGGCATTTTTCATTACGGTCATGTTTTTTAGTATTTCTAGATATTATTTTGAAATTTCCTATGACAATTTCTATGACAATTTATAGCGCTGTCAACAGAAAATGAGTCTTCAATTTTCCACCCGCTATTTAATGCAAAAACATTAGATAAAAGTAATTTAGAATAAAATGAACAATATATAATATTTTGAAAGTAGAAGCTTCGAACATGAAAATAAGCCCAAGTAAACACTGCTGTAAAACAGCAAAATTATAATAGTTCAAATATTTACTGTGCAATATGCGAGATTGTAATATCTATTGTATTCGTTAATTGTAATATCTGTTTAATACGTTAAACGTCGTGCATACTTTGTTTACCTTTCCGTTTACACGGAAAACACCTTGTTTACCTTTCCATTTACCTTTCCACACCATTCGATATAGTTCCGCGGAAAGCAAAACGCAAGATCACAAATACGAATACAACCAACGTTCCAAATCAGAAAATTTTGTAACAATTCATTATGAAAAAAATACAACACTGCTGGGAAGAAATATTAGTAGAAATATGATTAAGAAAGATAGAACATTCTGTGTTAAGTGCAAATGAATATCACACCTTTGCCTAAACTGTTTTAATAAAACCCATTAATGTTATCATTGCATTATTATACTGTATATTGTTTGTATAATAAATATCAATAAAATCAATATTCAACTACTATTCTTTCCTGTAATCTTAACGTTTTTCAATTTTTAATATATGCACAGATGAGACATACGAATATTCATGTATCTGTAATACGTTTTTTTGAATTTATTTTGTCGATCACCAGAAATATACCTCGTCTGTCACCGAAAATATATCTTATCTATACAGCTAGTTTGTGATATAGGTATTCTAAATTTTAACGTATTAATAATGATTATCTGCCGCCATTAGTCGGTTGAGTATAATAAATCAGTTCAAACCAAATTCATATTTGTAGCTTATTACGTATAAAGTGGCCCGCGTAATCTTGGATAAGTTCTAACGCCTTGGCAATTTTTTTCCTGCCACGCCACTAATTTGCTTGACACATGATCAATGATTTGCCGGTTCCTTCACAGAGGTACCGGTAAATTTTTGGAAATATTTCGATAACTAGCTTCAACTGTCGATCATATCTAAAGGAAAAAGTTGTTTAAAATAATGACAACTACAATATATTAAAAAGCCAACAAAGGAGCAATATGTCTACTTCACAATATTTCCTTTCTTACTTTATTTTTCTAAACACGATAGTCTGTAGACACATTATTATCATGGCATTCATTCTTATCTGCAATGTAAGTAACAATTGGTTTTATCACATCATTATTTATGAGACATTATTTTTTATTTTGATATCCTAATCGCACAAATAATATGTTAATTTAACCATGTATTTTGATATATGCAACTACATAACAAGTGAAACGATTTTAAAAATACCCCATTCGGGACTAGATATATATACATCGTGTACGCCGTTTGTCTGATTTCATTATATTTTCATTATATAATGCTATTTAAGTAATTTTTAATATAAGAATTAATTATTAATATATACATTTCCTTATATTCTAATTTATTATAGAACGTGATAAACACTAAAAATTGCAAATGCCAAGAAGCTGTACATAGAAATACACATACTGTAAGTCTATTTATTTATTTTATTTACTTTAGAGTGATTGCATTAACGATAATGTCGCAAGCCATCATCAAAAAAATCAGAATATTCGAGTTCATCCGAAATTGAGTAAGACATTTCATTTACGATGTCATTGTGGCATCGGTCATTCTGACACAACCTCCGGGGTTACCACGAGGTAAACGTGTTACATTCCATACAATTGTTCCACATTCTAATCACATCTATAAACTCTTCGTGCATCAAATATACATTCTTTACCAGATCATGCTAACTCCATTAAATACTAAACACTAGTATATGAGATTCTGTAATTTAATAATTATAATACTTTTATTCAGAGTAGTGCCATATCTGAAGTCTTTCCAAGCAATTTTAATTCCAAACGTTCAGGTTTCTACCTCAAACTTCTGTTCGTACTCCACGTGCAACATATTACTAATCCTTTACCACTCTACTTTTAAATGTGTTGTTATTTTTAACAAAAATTAACGATTTGTTATAATACATTACTTGACGATGTAGACACGGTTGCACCGCGCTCCTTAAACATTAGTAAGCTGCAGGAGAGTTCCCGAATTCATACCGCCGCGTTGCGAATAGAAAAACCGTGAAATGCCAGAAGATTATATTACAAAATATATTGCGATAGCTACCACTGTTCTTACAAAAATAAATACTATTTAGGATATTATATCCTATAATGACAGTTAAAAGTAATAATTAATAATCCACAAAAACATTTCATATCAATGATCAAATGGGATAGTTACATACTTAATGCTGCAAAGTGTTCAAAAATACAATGTCTGTAATGAACTGTTGTCGTTCTATAGTATATTCTGAATGTTCTTGGTATCACATACATTGGTTTTCAAATGTTCTTGTATATTGCCGATTATTAGCATTTACCAGTGCTAATACTATGTGTTCAACAAAAAGAGATGCATCGCAGAATTCGTATTCTGTGAGTGAATGTTTGAATACTCGTGTCAATTTGATGTAAAAATTCACAAAATAATAATGATCCAATTATATTGTCATTTCTCGTTTGCATTTCGATAGTTGATAATCAGCCAAAGCCGACACAAAACTTTCGCATCCCTTCTACGATCAATCAAGTTTAAATTGCGTTTATTCAATATATTGAGTCCCTCATTTTTCTAATTCCCTGATTTGTCTGTTGCTATCAAACTAAAATTTTCAATTTTACAATAATAAAATTAATATATAGGACGGAAATATAAACAACTCAATTTATAAATTTCAATTTCGTTGATATAAGTAAATATAGTAAACTTCTATTTCATTACGCACCTGCCAGCTTACTATTAGGTAAAGATTCAATTTTTTATCGTGACTCACACACATCATATTTACTGTTTAGAAAAGCACGAAATTGATATTTTGAAGCAAAAACCCGATCGAGAGGTCGGATCCCAATTATACACAAAAGTTTCAGGCATTTACTAATTTCCGAATTAGTATAAAAAAGTATCGGTACAATGCATTGAATTCTAACGTTATTAACCGCTTGATCAAACTTTTGTTCGATTTGATACGTCTTAATAAGTAATAACGTAGGTATTTAGGCTTTCAGGATTACACTTGTAATATTAAAGCAATATAAGCATCACTATAATTACAATTCGTTTAAATAAATAGGAGAAAGATTTGTCATTCTTTTCTTCAACCCTCTCAGTCTGCATTGAAAGAAATTTATTTCAAACAAATCAGGATATATCTCAATAAGGTGTGACATCAGTTTCAATAATAACTATAAAATTTAACGTAATTAATGATTAAAAGCATTTAAATATTCTGAAATATACTATTCTAAACATATATTAAAGCTTATTTAGGTATAAGTAGGAAACATCACTATAATGTAACTTGATATATAACTGTAACATAATAAACAACATATATTCAATTGTTTATGTCAATGTCACCAATTTGGTATTCCAAAATATATATGAATAAAATTTTGTAATACATGAATATAATGTAATTATATAACAATGTAAATATAATATAATGGAGCGTTATTAATAGGGGTACCCATAAGTAATGTCGTTTCTTGATACGATACAAAATTTTATTTTATATAGAATATTTTTTCTAAACTATTGTCACTAGGTGATAGTGTTTATAACATTTGAAGAAAAACGGCATTACCTATCGGTACCCCTAATATAATGTGTATTATACATTTATGTGTATATATGTGTATATTATTCAATTATATATAGATCTCTTCAAAAGTCGAGCAAATCATCGCAAAGCACAAGAAGCGCAAACGACGAATCATCGTTTCTAAAGAAATATGTCGTGGGTACCTCCAAATCTAACAAGCGTTTGCTCAACTACTCCTGTACTGTCATCCTGTCAACCATCCACACTTATGTTTCTGACAGTAGTCGCTAATCTATTCGGTCATTCCAAAGACGATTCCTGTCCAAATTATGATACAGGTAAATACAGATGAAAATAATTCAACTATAATACAGGAAAATGTTGTACTAAAGAGTTGCATAGCCAAAAATATGATGTGCGATAAATACGATCAATATGAGCAGTTTCAATAATGGATTAACAGGGAGGAATCAATAGTCTGATCTCCAAGAATGCCGGATTTATGGAACAATATTTCTTAACTTTAGAAGTAAAAATTTACAACAAAGAAGTATTTTATCCGGAAAACGGATTGAAAAAAAGAATCAAAATCGCATATGGAGAATTTGATGCGAAGAAAAACTTAACGTACAGCATGTTTCACAAGAGGGTGGACGCGATATCTCTTTAAAAATTAACTTTTTTTGTAAAAAGTTGTTTATAATCCGAAAGTAAGTTCAAAACACTAATGCGCACTCAATTAATAGTGTGTCCAATCTCCACCGTTATCGATGTCACCCTCTAGGCATACTTTCAACTAGTTTTTCTGCATATGTGACAGCTGACGTTCTCCATATTTCTCACACACGCAAAACAAGAGCTTTCAGGCTTAAAATACGTTTTCCTCGAAGCTTATACTTCATGATGGACTATACATTTTCGATTGGGTTTGCATCGGGGGATTAGGATGGCCAGTCCAATACTCTGATACTGTTTCTTGTTTTCCACTCAGTGCAAAGTCGACTTCGGTGTTCGGTTTGGGATCGTTATCCTCTTGAAGAATCCATTCGTGTTCAGTATTTTTTAAACCATCGTTTTACAGATGTCAACAGATCTCTTTCGTATAATTTAATCATTTTTTGGGCATTTAAAATGTTTGTAAATATGCATAATGTTCCAAAACCTCAGACATTGAAACAGCCCCAAACATGCACTTTCAATGGATGTTTAATTGTTCTTTCGATAATGGATTTTCCATAAGCAGATCACAGCTCACTTTATAGAAATTAAAGCCCCAAAAGAAGATTCGTCAGTGAATACAATATCATTCCAATCACGATCAATATTTTCGTGTGTCCACGCAAGACGATTTTCAACGTACTTCACCGAAAGCAGCGGTTTTGACACTGTGCTACGCCATGCAACATTATTCTCCTTCAAACGACGTTTCAGTGTTAAAATACTAACGTCTATTTCCCGTTTTGCCAAAAGAGCTTGCCCTTTATGCAAGGAGAGGTTTAGATTTTTTGAATAAAGCCGCATAATCGCTCTATCGTCACTTTTCGTCGTAGCTCGCTTCGAACCTCAATCGGGAAGTTCATCCACACATTTTATCTGTTTGTAACGACGCACCCACTTGTCAACGAATTGAGGGGACTTACGCAAATATTTTGCTGCAGTTCTTACAGTCATTTTAGGACCTTTCGGATGATAGCACAAGGACACCGCTTCGAAGCGTTTAGCGTATTTTGCACTAATCACAAGGAGGACTATGTTGCTCGACAGAACCGAGGATACTAAGGTCCTAAAAGCTAATGCGCATTACGGACTAATTCATATTTTTATAATGCCACAATCTCTGGCTCATTTGATACCAAGTTTCAATGATATCGCGTCCACGCTTTTGTGAAACATACTGTAAAATTAAATTTAAAGTCTCGATTAAATAGTTTCATACTTTCATTAGATGAATGACGTTTCAAAACACTCATGTGATTCTTATTTTCTTAATAATTTTTTGATGAACCATTTATGGACATTTTGCTAAATGATATTTTTATCTTATTTTTACATGTAGAACACAATGGTCGAGTTAGAATATCAAACCGGACTCTATACATTTAAATTACAATTATATCAAACTGAAAGGTGACATGTTCCAAAAGATGTATGAGAAGATTTGTTTCATTGAAAATGAAAAATATTAGTGGAACTAAAATTTCGATCGACAGAAGTGCGTCTAAGAATAATACTTGTCTGTATATAGTATATATTATATATGTGTTCCTATTGAACTGCTATTACTGTACACGATAATTTCGATGAAATATTTTGGAAGCTTCTCTTTATTTTAAACAGTTCATGTGATTCCCAAACTTTGTAAATATATGAGTTGCAATGCAACAGTGTAACATTCTGAAACACAATATTATTGACTGTTTTTTGTTAACATAATAATTCAAACATGATATTTGAGAATGTATGCTGATATATATTAAAATAATTATAAATAACTACAAATATTATTATTTATAAGTATATTCCTACTTCATAATTAATATTATATCTATACAAAATGGATTTTCCGGAAGAGGAATATGATTTTATAGTCGTGGGAGCTGGATCAGCCGGATGTGTTCTTGCAAACAGGTTAAGCGAAATAAAACAATGGGAGGTATATATAATTAATTATTTTGCGTCATTACTAAATGCGGATGTCTGTTATCTGACGTACATTTTTAATGTTTCTAAATAGTCGAAAGAAATGAAAGCTAGATAAATCATAGTATATTTGTACAGACTACAATCTTACTGAGGATATTTAGAGTATATTTAAAAAATATTTATATTCATATAAAATTGTATTCGGGATTGTTGATATTTCATGTATATAGAACTTAGAAATATTGCACTTCTCTAATCTATAAATTAAAAAATATATAGCTTTAGTGCCACTATTTGGTACTTGGGCCTTCTAAAGTTTATTTAGTTTATTATCACACTCACAGGTGATGGGTGGTTCCAGTACTATCAATATGATGATGTACGTTCGTGGTAACTCAAGAGACTACAACGAATGGGCAGAAGCAGGAAATTATGGCTGGAGCTACGAAGAAGTTCTACCATACTTTCTGAAATCAGAAAATAACTTGGACCCAGAGGTATTAAATTTTGAATCTATATCATTTAGTACCAAGAGCCATTCAGGTAAAACTTTCATTTTCTTTAGATAGTGAAAGAGAATCCACGTTACCATAGCCAAGGTGGTTACCAATCGATAGAACGATTTCCGTACAACGACATCAACAACGACATCTTGTTGAATGCATGGCAAGAACTTGGTTACGAACTCGTAGATGTCAACGCAAATAACCAATTAGGTGTGATGAATCTACAAACGACTTCCGCTACGTCAAAGCACTAACAAAGCGTTCATACAATCCATCAGATGCAAACGAAAAAATCTAACTATTAAAACTGAATCATACGTTGCGAAATTGCTTGTAGATAACAAAACAAAATGTGTAACAGGCGTCGAATATACTTCAGGAAACAACCGAACTAAATTAAGCAGAGTTTTTGCTTAAAAAAAGGTGATTTTCTCAGCTGGATCCATTAATTCTCCAAAAATCCTTATGCTCTCTGGAACTGGACCAAGAGAAGAATTGGAGAAATATGGTATTCAAGTAATTAGTAATTTATCGGTTGGAAGGAATCTTCAGGATCATGTAACAACGAATGGTCTTGTAATTGGACTAAATTTTACTTCCACGAATGAGAATATCTCCATGAAGGAGGATGACATTTCCTATTATAAGAAGACACATAGGGGACCCTTATCTGCAACTGGTACTCTCACGTCCTGTGTTTTCACACAAACATCCTATCAGCAGAAAAAAGGAGTACCAGATATACAATTTTTATTCCAAGGTTCTAGTCGAGAAGACTTTCTAAATGATCCAGTAGTATCTTTCGTGACAAACGTCAACCCACTCTCTTACTATAATACTATTTATATTCTACCACTTTTATTATCGCCTAAAAGCAGAGGATTTATATTATTGAACGGAAGTGATCCCTTGTGGGGAGCACCCTTAATTTATCCTAGGTATTTTACCAGTAATCCAGATTTGGACGTCTTAGCAGAAGGTGTGGAAATAGCTTTAAAGTTATTTAATACAGAATCGTTTAAGAAATATGACTTCAGATTGATTGATGAACCTTTGCCTGCTTGTAAAGAGTTTGAATTTGGTGAGAGGGAATATTGGAAATGCGTGATCATGGAATATACAGGCACTATTTATCATCCGGTTGGAACTTGCAAGACGAGACCAAAGTCGAACTCCGAGGCTGTGGTGAATGAGAGATTGAAGGTTTATGGAATCGATGGTTTGAGAGTTGTAGATTCTTCGATTATGCCAAAGATTGTTAGAGGAAATACGAACGCGCCTACTATTATGATCGCGGAGAAAGCTAGTGATATGATTAAGGAGGAATGGTTGTCTGGCCATGTTGGATCTAAATGATGTGGCATGTTGGATCGACGAGTCAAGAAATGATTACCTGTGGAAATTAATTATGCCAATTTATGCGCTGCAATAATAA
Source organism: Melipona bicolor (assembly GCA_030673865.1). Lineage (NCBI taxonomy): Eukaryota > Metazoa > Arthropoda > Insecta > Hymenoptera > Apidae > Melipona > Melipona bicolor. Next base: position 2,214,460 of record JAHYIQ010000033.1, on the reverse strand, counting down.
AATAAATATTAAAATAATAAATAATGTTATCATATAATCTAAAAATGAACTATATGTGCACACATTATGATATGAGGTTATATTTAAACGAATTATAATTTATAATTATAAATATCAGTTCTCATTTTGAGATGGATTGTCAATATTGAAAGAAGTATTAATGGAGGAAAGAAGTATTTGTAATAAATGAAGCTGAATTATTGTGTGATCGTTGCTCAGTTATAATTACATTACGTTTGTGTATTACATTGCTGCAGATTTCTAAAATTTATATGTTAAGGTCGGCGAACATAGTTTATGGCACGGATAGGACTTAGCTACTTTTTTAAGACCTTGATATTACTTACCACATGAAGTGCAGGCACTGGAACAAGTTTCACACTCTAACCATTTGGGAGTGCTTTTGGCACCGAGTGGCACTGTTACAAGTTTCAGTAGGTCCACAGGGCGAATAGGGTATAAGTCCATATAATCCCTTGGGAATGTGAAAGTTTCCGCCAAATTTTCCTTCCGCCCGCACACGGTATCCTCTTCCCAGACAGTTTTCCTGGACGGGGAAATGAACATGTCTTCAACGGTGAAAACTCTCTAGTCCAGTTCTCGATCAATCTCCGAGCAAGAAAGGCTTCTTATTCACAATCTCAGTGATCAATGAACAAGTGTGTGCATAATAAAAAATCAAACAAGGATGTCAAGCGAGAACCAGAACCCTTACGCCCGAAGAAGGAAACATATCATCAGACACTGACACCAGAACAACAAAACCGCAACAGCAAACCTAGACTACGCACCTGTAGGCAGGACATCCACATGGACAGTGGCTTAAAAAAGAGAAGGAGAAGAGCCACAGAAGAACAACTCAAAGTTAGCGTATCATGAAAAAGGGCCACATGCCTACCACCTCCTGTTGCAAATATGCAGAAAGTTACCGGGGGCACATCAACCCAGATATCACTACCAAAAACAGATACAGCGTCTTCGCTGATTGTGTCATCAATGAGCTAGATTCAGGCTCCCAAATACGAAATCACAAAACGACATCACAAACGCGAAAACTGCAGCAAATCTAAATCCTCCTACTAAAAAATCTCAAACCTTCGCCTTACATTCATGGTAAAACAGACCATCTAAAATTCCTTGAAGCACTTAAATCAAAATAACAGAATGCTTTCCAAGTCAAAATCACGTCAGACAAACTTAAAATAATGTTTACAAGCATAAAAGATTTTACTAAATTCAAGGCCATCTGCGTCCAAGGGAACATTGAATTTCATGCCTATACGGTCACCTCCCAGAAAATATTAACCGTAGTGCTCAAAAACTTGGTCCGACTAGCACTAACTAGAATAAGTTAAACACCTAAAACATTAGAGGATCTAAATCCCATACACTATAAATACCCCATATATAGATGTTATCACTTTCGCGTCCGTAACTACACTTGCACAAATAAATCGTGTTAGATTTATCGAGAATATCACAATATACTGGGAAAAATATAAATTACATAAACGAATAATTCAGTGTTTCCGCTGCCACATGATCACACGTGGTCAAACTGCAACAAGAAACAAGTGTGTGTCAAATGCGTCTGACAACATTGCAATAGATCTTGCAGCAAAACTCCAGAAACTTCCCCAACATGCGCCAAAGCAAATTATTCCGAATGCCCTCAATTACTAATTTTTTGACTAAAAAGACTGCCAGTGAAGAAAGAACTCTACATGCACAAAACTCTCTCTCAAACATGCACCTCCCAGCACAGAACTTCCTCCAACTTATCCCAAACAAAATCCCCATCACCTCCTTTCTGACTCAGGCAAACCACAAAACAAGGCAAGAAATATCATACACCTCAATCACCCCCATACACCGAACATATCTCAATCCAAAACTATCACTACCAAATAGATGATATTAAGGCAAGAGACCTGTTCTTAGAAGTTATATCCTTCGTTCAGAAATAATGCACAAAATGCAAAAACAACCTAGAAAGAGTCCGAGCAACAATACTCATGGTGAAAGAACTAGATAATGAGCCATACAAACTCTATCAACGTCATCTTATGGAACGCTGCTAACGTTAAAAACAAGATATCAGAACTTCACAAATTTTTAATAGAACATAATGCAGACATCGCAATTATTACCGAATCCTGGCTCACTCCAAAAGACGTCATCAAAATTCCGAGCAATAAAATATACCAACGGTTGTGCATAAGGACATTCTAACAGAAGGCACACTACAGCCTACCCTCCACAATATAGAAATACTAACAATTAATACCAAAACATGCTAATCTTACTAATCTTAATTATGGAAACTATAAAATACTTTTGCATTTTTCCCTCAATTTTTGCAATCTAATGTAAATCGTTATAGTCTATAATTCACTGCTTGAAGAAAGTTTAAAAATATTAGACTGCTGATTCTCGCACTAAATTTTTTTTTTTCTTCTTTCAAATAATATAAAAGTTTTAATCCTTTCTTGTGAATAAATGTCGGATGTTAACACATTCACGATTTATTTATTTTATTTTTATAAGAAGCATATTACATAAAAATGATGTGATTCGCGATAATTATAATAATTAGTCGAATTCATAGTGACGATATCAATTATAATTTGGAAGATTAAACAACTGATATCCAAGCTCCGAGGAAGTTGTAAAATTAGTTTACAGGATTATTGCTAATTTGCTGCTTGAAATAATTGGGGAATTGAAGAAAGTTATATACAAAAATGCGAGGGATTTACGTAGGCTATACAGCCAGTTTTATAGCACATGTAATGAAGATACGAGCAATTCATAGAAAATTCAAAATTATATTGGTAAAAATGAAAATTAATAATTTTCGTGCTAAAAGTTCTTTTTATAAACATTAATAACGATCATTTGTTCGTTAAGTACATTTTAGGTTCTAATTATCACATTAAATGCTAACATCTGCCAAGTATCCCGTTAAATATAAAATGAAACTTAATCTCCAATTCGTTCCTTTCAGTTTATTTCTTACATTTGTTATTCAATTCGTTTTTTTAGTTTGTTTTTAAATTCATTTTGTTATTTGTCAATAAGAATCAATTCTTCTTTTTCTAGAAGTGAATTTACACTTCAAATTTCAGATTCTTTACATTGCCAAAAAAAAATAAGTGTTTCATTTCCAAAACTTACTTAAATTACTTCACCAGGAATAAGAAATGTCCCACATTTGGTGCGATCTGAATTTGATACCCAGAGACACCCCATTTACATTAAATTGTGGATTTCTACATTTCTAACAAATTCTAAAATGGAAAATTTCATTAAAAAAATATATAGAAACTACAGAGATATCTATATCTATAAGCGCGTATTTGCACATGAAAACAAAATAATATGAAAAAGTATGTACAACTCAGTGTAGCGCTTTCTACGAAACACTTTTTCTACTTTTTTCTACTTTTCTAATTATATACTCAAAAAAATTTAGAAATCCACAGTCTTAATGTTAAAATCTGATAAAAGTTTATGTTGTGAATTTCTGATGTAATTACGTTTGCGAGGTATTTGTTGCCTGATAAATAACATGATCGTTTCTTATTGGCCTACGTATCTGAAAATACAATACTTGCGAATGTTCACGGATAAATCATTTAAAATACTCTCTGGATGATGGATTAAAAGATAACGTTTTGTAAAAATAATTTGTTCACAAGAATCGCATGGAAAGTACGTAATTACACGGACACTCGTCCCGTAGAATCCAAAGACTTTTGTCGAAATCCGTAAATACATGGTACAAAGTGTGTGCGCACTTAATATGATAGTACTGACAATAAATACAAATATACAGTGTTTGCTCTTTACAGTGCAAGATACAAACATACAGTGTAAGTACAAAGTAAGTATAAATATAGAGTGTCTCAGCGCGTCTGTGACTCGTGAAGACTGCTGCCCGCTTCGCTGAGGTTCTCTCGTTTGGCTTTTATAGCCGTCGGAGAGATATTACGAATGCCGGTTGTAGGTTTTTTAAGACGTATGTTTGGTGAAAGTTATATAATTGTTACGCGAGTCTGCGATGTGTAAGATGTGTCTCGACTCGAACTGATTGAGCTGAGTGACTCTGGCAGGCTGTATGTCTCGTGTTAGGAGACGAAACTTTTTTTTGCAGCGAGTATGTCTACGTGACTTTTTGGCGCTAATCACGACGCCCTTTGTTTACCCTTACCCTTTAAGAGACGTTCCAGATGCTAACTCTGCCTCTCAGGATAAGACAAAGGTCCCATAGATAGGCGCGTGCCATGGCATCTGGAACTTCTCTGCACGATAGAGTATTCCAAGAACCTAGCGAGTGTCCTGTTCTGCTCCAGAACAGAGAGTAAATATAAATATACAGTGTTTGCTCTTTACAGTGTGTTGCACTCGAGCTGATTCGACTTGCACTCGAGTCAAACTAAATGAATCGTGCGAAAGAAAGACGTGGAAATCTGGTGAAGGTTTAAATTAATTTTCAAAATTTTCAGTTTCATTCTGATCCTCTTCTAAATTAATTTAATTAATTCTGATCCTTGGAAGATACCAGTGAATAACGAAATGCATACATATACAGGAACGAAATCGTTCGGAAAAATTGTGAAATCTGCGGCGTATTTACAATGTCACTTTTGTCATGAATCTATAAACTGATAATCCTATATTCAATCTGTAATTGAATCTGCATCCCCCTATCGAGTTGTTGCAAGAAAGTACCAATTGAAGAGCATTAAAAACAACAGGATTCATTTTCTGGAATAAAATCTGACATCTGTCGCTAGAAATTGAATGTAAATGTTACAAGGGAGTCGAACTGCCGATGAAAACTCGCACGCGTAACACCGAAACTGTAGGCGGAAATGGGAAAGTATCGAAAGATGTTCTTTTCAAAAACCATATACGCGAATTTTTGTGCACTTGAAGATTTTTATAAGCTTGCATTATCTTCTAAATATCCTACTTTCGACAGTCAAATTTTAGATCAGCTCCGATTTCTTTTTAATTATCGTCAAATTTTAGATCAGCTCCGATTTCTTTTTAATTATCGTCAAATTTTTAAAATCTGAATTTACATAAAAATTCGTAGTCCAGTGATTAAAGTTGGATGTCGTCAAATCTGTACATCGACTGATTTAATTCAGTTCGTCTTTACACTCTTCGTGGCTAAATAACAGTTAGATAACTATGTTCGTACTTAAATTTTGAAAAAATTGATAACAGGCGTATTTGTACGCCGTTGTTTCAACGTTTTCTATCAAAAGAGAGGGAGCGCACATTCGATGAGCACGGCTACTCGAACTGGTACATTTGATGGGGTTTCCAGCCAAGTTGATATCGAAGGTATCTGAAAAACATGTGTGCGATTAATTGAAATATATAAAAAAAATAAAAAAAAAAATAAAAGAAATTTAAGAAAAATAAAAAAGCGAAAGGTTACAAGCGTGTTAAGTATTTTAGAGAGTCTAGATTTAGCGTCTAGAATTATAGCTGTAATCTACCATTGAAATTTGAGAAAAGTTTAAAATCAAAGACTAGAATTTAAAATTATAGTTAGAGTCTAACTACGAAATTATAGTCAGAGTCGAAAATTAGAGTTAGATCTGGAGTTTAGAGTCGGAGATCAGAGTTTAAAGTAATATTTACAGTCTTGAATTGGAGATTTAGAATTTGAAATTGTAGTCAGAGCGTAAAATTGGAACATTGGAATTAAACTTAAAATCTCAGGGTTAAATACCAGAGTTCACAACTAGAAATTTAGAGTTTAAAGTTTAAGTTTTTATCTCGTTCTTACCTCTGCGCATTCTGCGAGAATAATTTAGGTCCACATATGAAAACACACGCATCGGGGTTACGTTTTCCAACTAATGCCTTTAATAATCTACGAGACACCATGCCACGTTTGCCTGTCCACGTGCTTTTGGGTTGCGAAAGAATATGCGTAACTTTTAATCTGGAACACATTGTGAAATTTAATGTTATATAATATCTCATAATATTCAGAGACAATTGATGGTACTCACTTCTGTCCGCTAATTTTCTCCAGTTGCTGCTCGTAGAATATACTCTCTTCGTCTTTGTTGAAGTGGAGTAAATTTATAGTCCGCCTGCGGGATTAGCATAAATTACTAGATCAGAAATTACTTGGGAACTTCTTCCAGATAACATGAAAATTAAAAGTTAAATGTAAATTCACGCAATTCATCGAAATACACAAGAAACAGGAACTAACCCTAACTTTTTAATTTGAACTTAAATTTAAAACGCGACAGATCTATACGAAAGTATATGTAATAATTCAAGACTTCAGAAAAAGAACTGGACCATGCCAGAACAAAAATTAAGATTTTTGACATAGTAGTGTGAAGACCTCGAGGAAGCCTAACGAATTACAAGGTAAAGAAATTCAGAAAAATTGAGAGACAAACGATCAAATTCTAACAAGTTCTTGGGATGTATTAAACCAGATAAATACTTTAGAAAATGGTAGGAATACTGACATTCTGCCTCTGACCAAAGCTCGTTGAATGATACCAAGCATCACTGTTAAACCTGTGCCAGCAGCAAGCATGTGAATGACAGAAAAATTATCATAGTTTCCTATTGCGAAGGAACCTACAGATTGGCTCAAGTGTAGGGTCTGGCCAACCTGAAGAGCTGTTATGCTCGGACTGAGAGCGCCATCTGGATACTTCTTGATCATGAAACACAGGCAATCGGTCGTGTAATTTGACGCCATGTCGTCAGGGTGTAAGCACGGTGGGACAGGGTTGTACGGTCGTGATGTGGTACTCCCTAAAAGCAATTCCAAAGTTATTTCTGACTGATGAAGTCCTTTTCAATAAATCTAAAAATTAATTCAATAAAATCTAGAAATTAGGCTGTATTGTTGTTTGTATCATGGCCTGATAAATTTAATATATATATATATATAAAAATTGATTCCTGTAGTGTTAATCATAAATGAATGTCAGTATAATAGTAATAGGATTAACACGTTAATGAAACAATAAATCAAATTAATTTATCGCATCAAGAGTAGAAAAAAAAATAATGTTCAGATTGAAGTTGTTCGTGTTTATCACCCGAAAATATTATCACTGGAGAAAAGCAAACGTATTAAGCAGTTATTTTTGGAAAAATTATATTGAACAATGTAAATTGCATGTTTTCATCAAAAAATTTTTCGAATTAATCGTAAAAGATAATGTCACTTACAACTATGAGTATGAATAAGAAAAGAATGATTTAAATAACAAATGAAAGACACCTACTACGCAAGGATTACTTTATCAATTTTCTATATTTTGCAAATTTATCAGTCAGTGATCTATGAATTAAAAATGAGCAGATTTTATTGACAGAAAGAGAAAAAAAAATGATACTCACTTAGGCTCAGTTGGGCTAGTACGCATCTGCCAATAGGTACAATTTGCAAGAAATCTTTCGGTCGAACAACTAACAGATGAGTTAGATTCGAAAGTGGTTCATTCGAAATTACTTGGTATTCTCTGAATTCTAGACCACACTCCACCATCGCATCCACGAGTACATGGGTACCGTAATTAGGCCAAGGCATTTTTTCCCGCTTTGTAAACGTAAACTCCGCCTACATTGCGCAAAAATAAATAAAAAGATTAATTGGTAATAATCTTGATATTAACGCATTGACTGATCATTGACACTTGAAGTATCCATGCAATGCAAATATTTCAAAACTATAACGATTATTTTATTAAAACAAATTGATCATTGTTATCATTTTGAATTAACACAAAATAATTTCTTATCAATGATAAATTACATTATATGTGTATATATATTACTGTAGTAATATTAATATTATATATTAATGTAGTAATGTATAGTAGTAGTAATTTATTCAATGTAATATTAAAATTTATTGATTTAATTTCAGTAATTCTTAATATTATATAATAATATTAAATTATATTTTATATTTTATATATGTTACAATAATACAAAGTGGAATGATATAAGAATAATGTCGAAATTTTGAATTGATACTATGAAATAAGAAATTCGTTGTACTTTCATTTTATAATTAAATATTAGTATAGATGAAAAGTGTAAATTTCACCTAACAGTCAACATGTTAAATAAATGAAATCTCTTCTTCAATTCTATTGATTACCTTCATCGTTATAAGATTTCTGGTCCACGTTGGTGGCCATTCTAATGCGGCGCCTATGTTCAGCTCATACGCTATTGTATCATCCTTGAAAATTATTCTAAACATAATCTTCGTATCGGTTACTTTACACAATTCATAACCCAAGGTTAGATTGCTGGGTGCAACTTGAAAAGAAAATGTGACCGATTCGTTTGTTTGTTTCCACTCCATTTTTATACTCGATAAATCACCGTCTGACGTGTTTTCTAGCGCTATGAGCTGAAACATCAATACATTTCTAATAATCCGAAAACACAATTGAAGTCTTTTATTTTGAATTTTTTTAGGCGGGAAGGGGAGATCAAATAAACATTTTATAATAATAATTACTATCTAATTCTATTCTCTCAAGTTTCCAAAATCCGATTAACTCATTAATTCATCGAGTAATTTATAGAATTATTCGTCGCAGAACTAATAAATCACCGTTCAATTTATTAACTTTCCAGATAAAAATTTTAAAATTCGATGAGGAATAACACCTAGATCGACGAATAATTGGAAAATTGCACAGAATGCACGTAATAATTTCTTTTCTTCATTACATTCTCAAATGTTGTATGAATTTGCATAAGAATATGCGATCTAGTTATATCTTTTCCTAGAAAGATTGGTACTGGAGTACAAATTTTCAAGCACTTCGAATTATTTTATTATATATTTTATTATATATATTTTTGAATATACCTGGATTTGCTTGTGAATGGAAATATATCTTAGAACCTAATAACGGAAGTTAATATTTAAAATAAACTTTATCGTCTTCACAATATTATTTCACTTTCGTGTTACACTTCAACTCCAAACTTCAACTGGTCATCCGATATCGATAATTTCGTTTATTATAAGTATTATGTTAATCGCCGGTCACCTTCGAGCAACCGTGTTTTCGTTTCCCTAATTTTTTCTTACGTGATCAGTTATAACAACTGTTAACTGTTGACGTTTCGATAAACATAGCAAATATTGTTATATTTATATTTATATTATATTATTTGTTATATTTATATTTATAGTCGTAAGGCCGGTTAATAGACACTGAGTGTCGATTCAATTCAAATATATATATATTCACATATTCATATATGATACATTACACACACACACACACACACACTTACATTTTATATATATATGTATATAATATTCAAATATTATATCATTTATATTATATTAAACATATTAAAATATCTTATGAATATAATACGTATTCTACTCTATTGTATTTTATGAATATAATATATATTCTAATATAATATTAATGAATTTGTATAGATTTATCAATTATTTGTTCAATGTAAATTAAATTAATTAAATGAAATAATCCAGAAGAAATCAGGGCATGACCAATTACTGTATGATATCTACCAAAGAAATATTAATTTTGTTATGAATATAATTATTTATATGATTCCACTTATTAATATACTTATTAATATAATTCCTATATAAACAATTGAAGAAATAGACACATATATATTATTCTTGAAAATAAAATTCCAAATAAATTAATTATTATTAAATAAAATTCATTACATATAAATTCAAATATATATACATAATTCGTAAAATTCCTAATTTTAATATAATTGAAGCCAAAATTATTGAACTTTATTACATTCAGTGAATAATATATTATCTACTTTATTATGTTCTATAATATTCTACTTTATATTCTATATTCTACAATATATATTCTGCTTTATTATATTATATTCCGTGAATATAATATATGTTCATAATTCCACGAATCACTCTTTGAGGGTAACTTTAGAGGACTTCGAGGAAATATTCGAGAAAAATAACGACTAGCACAAAAACCTTCGTAACTCAACTACTAATATATTTCCTCCGTTAATCCAGTGTATTTTTAGTATACGTTCGAAACATACATACTAACTGACATTCAAACTTCTCTAACATTTAAATCGCATATGGCGTATACAAAGCACGATTTTGAAAGTCACGGACGTTTTTCCTTTTATTCACGATTCATTTCACGATAATATGTCATCGGCGACCAGACAGAAAATAGGAGAATTGACGTGCGTCACGTTGATTACTCATTCGCGCAATTTATTGTCAAGTTCAATGTCGCCGTTGAACATTCGGTTGTGTTAGACACAGTGTTCTCCGTTGGCGACAGGGTGGTACTGCTCACCAATCCACAGATCAGCCCTTTGACCACGCATTTTTGCAGGATACTTTGATAGTTGACCCAAGTGTGTACCTTAAACGATCTATGGGTACGTCAAATTAAATTGTCGATCAGCAACGGATCGATGCCGTTGATCCACTGGTTTGGTGATATCTCTGCCGATGTTCTTTATCAATTCATCGATATCCCTTGGAAGTTCATGTATTGCGCCACGTTGAAAACGATTCCTTGAAAATGGTAAATTAAATTATATCGAACGCGTTAAAATTACCAGTCTGTCGTATGAAAGATAACATTCTTATGTTGTCTTTCTCTTTCGTGCAATATGTTTTATAAAATATCTCTCCTAAACTAATAATTTTTATTAACGACGTATGTAGGCTAAGACTTGTTCTTACGAAGAAAGCAGAATCTATTAATACGTAAAGAGATGTATAATTTCATTTAAAAGAGAGTGGAGGTAAGATCATCTAGAACAAGTTCTCCAAGTTTGTTTCAAACATTTTTTTTGAAACGATGGGTAGTTGCAGAAATAATTAAATATCAAATATAACATTAATTAGGTAAGATTAATATGATTTATGTTTTGTATAGAAAGCAAAGATTTTATTTTTAACTTAGTATTTATCTGATATTTCAGTAGATAATAAAATTTTTCAATTGCACAATTATTTTCTAATACAACTCTTAATGTGTTAACGCTTCATAGATTCTTTATTGCATAACAAATACGTTTATTTAATTTTTGAAATGAATGTTTGTCTCAAGATTTTTGAGCGGAGATGTATAATTAATTATATAATAACATATTCATTGATAAAGTAATCATCAGTATTTCCTTCTCTTTTAATTTATTACCTATAATTATTAATTAATTAATTATTTATTTTTTTTATTATTATTTATTTTTTTACACGTGATTTATTATTTGAATTATCTTTCCATACTTCCTGTATTCGCTAGAACTTCTCCCGATTCTGAGTCATAGTTCATCTAATATATGGGTTATAGTTATAATCGTAAAAATACATCCGGCAAATATAGTTAGAATTGAAACAGTCTGGCCGGAAGTTCGTGACGGACATGGAATAAACGTTGACCGATTTGACGTCGTTCGACAAACTGGTAACGTAAATTTTTAATCGAACTAAAAACGGACGATCAACGCTGCCTTACATTATATTTCTTCTTCCTTGTGACTGTCGCTCATTTTCTTATCTTCGAAAAACACATCGCTCTACAAACCTCAATTTCTTCGATTATTATCGCATAAAAGAAATGTTTGCAGATTCTTTGGAAACTCGACATTATTGAATACTTTAGTAGTAACTAACTCCCGTTTGTAATATAAAAGAAAGACATTAAGAACAAAATATTAACACATTCGTGTTCGGCGAGGAGTTTACCCGCACATGATTCCCAAAAGTGTGTAGCTGTAGAAATAATAAAAGAACACATAAAAATATTATTCACAAAATAATCTTCTTCTTCTGTAATAAGGGATTCTTTTAAATGATTAACATGTAAAAAGAAAAAAAAATATATATATATATAACAATATATATATATACACATATAACTTAATAAAAATTTGAAATAAAGATACTGATAATTTTGATAAAAAATTTTAATGAATAATCAATTTCTTATGATACAAGTGTTATTACGTTCACTTTGCAAATTTGACTGCTGTTGTCTCAACGCAATGGTGATTGTGTGAAATGCTGCCCACTTTGCTGAGGTTTTCCCGTTCTGCCTTTAACAGCCGTCGGAGAGATGTTGCAATAAATAAAGATTGTAGACTTTGAAATAAGTATATTTAATAAGAATGTATACAGATATGATGCGAGTCTGGGAGATGTGTATTGGGTGTCTCTTTGTGTTAGACCAGCTTGTGCTAAGAAACTGACTCTTATAAGGGCGAATGCGCCTACGTGACTTCTTGGTGCCAGCCAAGAATCCCTTTGTTTAAACAGACTTTGTTTACCCTTACCGAATCTTTTCGCACGCTGATTTCGCCTCTTAGGACACGAGAAAATGCCCTTAAATCGGAGATTGCCAGGACATCTGGAAATTCTTGACAGGGTAAAGTGTTCCTAGAACCTGACCTGAGTCCTGTCTCGGGGTGTTCTATTCTGCTCCAGAACAGCTGTATTAACTATCTTCAGCGATATTATTACAGTTTGGATAGTTGCAACACTTGTTCACTTAGTTGTTCATTTATTTGTTGAATGTTCATATATTTATTGGACAAATGAAAATTGTATTCAGCCATTTGGTGCAGTATATAAGCCTCATAGCTAGTAGGTGTGTCAATTTTTAAATGACTAGTAGAACTACATTGCTAGTATTCAATGAATAAATTTAAAATGACGTAGAACTTCGTTATCGGCATTCATCTGAAGAATTTGAAATCACGTAAGACTACGTTATCGGCCGCGAATGTTTTACGGCACAGACGAAGTACGTATATGAGAGGTCCTATATCTCGTCTGTACTAATATCATTGATTAAGAATGGAATAGATCAGACATGAAATAGGTCTTCGTGTCTCAATGTTTGAAACTCCGACCAAGAAAAATATCATTGGTTTTTTACTGCACTCTACGCTTAAACAACGGTGAATTGGAGAACTACGTCAAGCGAAATGATTCAAATTGGTTCAGAAAAATTATATTCGTTACAGTATTTTCAATTCTATATATCCAGGCACAAAAGAGGTATAAATACATACCGCCTCCAGACTTCGATATAAGAAAGTATCTAAAGTTATTTCATTTTATATTATGTATTTATGTATGTACATATAATGTAAATAATCCAGAAGAATATTTTAAATATGTAATAATTTATACTTCATTATTCAAAAAAAATTTTAACCAACTAAAGTGCTTCTTAAAATTATTTGGATTGGTCATTGGCCATTGTTAACTATACATTTATTTAATTTGAATAGCCACCGACCGAGATGAAATTTGAGAGGAGTTATAAGGGATATAAATCTCCAAAGATATAAAATCTTGGTTTCGACAATTCATTCTTTTGGAAGGTATATCCTTCAATCTTATGAAATTTACTATATATAAAATTATTATATATAAAAGAACAATCAATTAACAAGCTAAGCTAAGAACAAGCAGCTAATGTTAGACCCGTGTAGACGAGCGATTTGCGGCAAATCATTATCTTTTTTGAAAGAACAGAAATATAATATTCTTTTATGCTCTTTTTTTATGAAACAAAAGAATTTTGTGTCTCTATTCCTTTAAAGCATCGCCGCCCTCAGACTGCTCATCTGCACCTCTAACTCGAATGTCTAGAAGCAGAGGCGGTTAGCCATGAGTCTCGCCGAATGTAATAAACTTGCTCAAATTCTTATCTAACTTATTGTACAAAGTGTACAAAGTATGCTTAACCTTCTATGGTAATTTCGGATAATTTCTACTGTCATTTTTTGCTTGTCACGCCACTAATTTACTAGCTAAGTAACCAATGATATGCCGGTTCCTTCATAGAAGTTCACCCTTGAAAATTTGTGTGCTTAATCAAAACGGCGTGAGTAACAATATATGCGAGATTATAAGAAATGTGTGCATTATAAGTAAACTAACAATAAATGTCATCAATGTATTATGTTTATGTTATTGTCCTCAATCCAATCATAGTGAAGTAATCTGCAATTATAGCTTGAAATACTTATTTTTCGAACAAATTCCTTAAATGATGTCATTTTCTATACTGTAATGTACGAATGTCGCATAGAATCAACATATGCAACTGTAGTTATCGTGGAACTCTGTTATTAGGAACTATGTGTATTAGGATTCGTAAAAGAGGATACATAATAAAGAGGAAAGATGGCTGACGTGACATCTATGCTTGGAAATATATCACAGATGCACATAAATAAACAAAATTTGAGTTAAGATGTCGGAAAATTTTTGAGAATATTCGAGCTTCAATTCCCGATTATTCCCAAAATTGTTGAGCTTCGATTCCCGATTATATGTAAAGAAAAAAGTTGTTCAAAATGCCATATACAATATATACAAAAGCTGTCGAAAAAGAAACAATTTTTTTTACTTCACTATATTTCCCTTTTGTACTTTATTTTTTTACATACTCTAGATGCATTATAGTCATGACATACATTTTTATTTGTTTTTTGTAACGATTAGCTTTACCTCATTATTACTTATCAGACATCACTTACTCTTTCGATAGCGAAACTGTAATGTATAAATGACATGGTTTAGTATCCATATTCATATCTACGTAATTATGAAAGGAACGAAACGAATTAAAAACTGTGCCATTTAAATCGGGAATCCACTTATGTACAAATATTATATATGTTGTTTGTTTGTGCCATTGCATGAAATTTGATTGTATTAATATTACTTAGCTAATTCTGCAAAAATTAATTATTAACACGTACATTTCTCTATATTATAATTTGTCAAAGAATGTGATAAGCTGCATGTGACTAGAGACTCTACATAGAAATATACATGTTGTAAGTCTACATATTTATTCAAATTCACAGTAATCGTGTTAACGATCATAGAAAAGTCAGAATATCCGATTTCGTGCAAAATTGCATAAGACATTTCATTTTGATATCATTATGTCGTCGGTCATTCTAATACTCTCAAAGATAACAAATAATTAAATACCAGATCTGATGAATTATCTAATGAATCGCCATAAACAGAATCACAATCTGTCGCGTCACTTGAAATGGTGAATGTTTACATTTCATGCAATTGTTGCACATATTGCTTACGTTCATAAACACCTCGTGCATCTAATACCACGTCCTTCATCCGATAGAGAGAATACTTTTAGTCGATAAGCATTTATTTATACGAGGTTTTATAATTCTGTAATTATAACAATTTTAGTCAGAGTAGTGGCTATAACCGAAGACTTTCCAACGATTTCAATTCTGTGCAATTTTAATCGCGTGTGTGTTCTGTTAAATAAATCGTCTCTACTTGGTTTATTTCAAAGAATTACTGTACTCAATTTTCTAAACTTTTTCTGTCAAATTTTGTTAATATTTAAGTGATCAAAAATCCTGATCCTAATCCTGATCATAAGCATCATTTCTTATATAGGATCAGGAAATTATGTATCAAAAAATTATTCGTGGCTTTAAAAAGATGAATCTACATCTTCAGAAAATCGCTATAGTTCTATCTTTAAAAAACTGTGCGTCCAATGTTGCAACGTCTGTGTTGCTAATAGCTGGCTACCGTCACTATTATCTAATTTCTATTTTCTGTTCATATACGTATGTGCGGAAAAATAGCGCAATCAAGGACACGTGTATCAAGATGCCGAGGTGTACACACGTATATATCGTAAAAAGTATTTTACTTTTAATAATATAAGAAAGATATATACAATTATATAATTTATACAATTACACACTTGTATAATTCGACATTTATTCAAAAGCGCTGCAGCTCGCCCGACTCGTTCGATAGCTGTTATAGAATTCAATTGACTTTCGTCTATACTGCTGAGTGTCATTTATAGTCTTTAGCACCCTTATGTCTTGTAGGAATTGCGCAGATTCTAGAAGATTCAAAGATTCTTTGTGTCTCTTTTATGATTTTTGTTTAATATAAATTTTATTGCGCTAACATTTTTTAAAATATTCTACATTAAATTAATATACGTTTACTTTTTATTATTATTATTATACGGGAGTACTATGAATTTCTAAATTGTCCTTAAATTTCCGAGGTTTGTATAAATATTCGCTGTTAAATAATAACATTGTTATACTTAGAATACATCAGAAATTTTTAAATGTCAACGATTTTTCTTAGTAAAATTGTTGATGTGTTATAGATATCGACATTTTGAATAACTTTTCTCTTTGCATACTACCGGTGATTGATTTCATTTTCCGAGAGATTCGCAAAAAACTACAATGAATAAGCGTATAATTATCGCTACATACGTTTCAAAGTTAATTATCCGCAACCATGCGTCAGCCGGATATAATAAATTAATTCAAACTGAATTCTTATCTTATCTAGCTTATTACATGCAAAATAATCCGCGTAATCTTGAATAATTTCTGAGTCAGGCTTCGGCAACTTTTTGCCTGCCATGTCGTATTTATGTGACCAGTCATATTCCGATTCCCTCATAACAGTACACGCTCGAAAATTTTCGAGCTTGGCTAAAACAGCGTGCATAACTGCATGAGCGAAATTATATCAAACTAGTAATAACTCAATTAACAATAAACGTCGTCAATACATTTATGTTAGTACCTACAATCCGCAGTAAGTTATTCGAAGAAATTTTTTAAAAGATTCTATTTTCCATTCTCAAATATACGAACATCACAAATAATTGACAAATGCAGCTGTAGTTTCTGTAGAAGTCATACGTTTAGATTCATAAAATATGATAAAAATAAAGAAAACGATGGCTAATTTGCCAGTTACACTTGCAAGCTAGTATCATATCACAGATGTATATAAACGAGTGTTTTGAGTTCAAATTCAATCTTAGGTACCGACAGATTTTTGCAAATATTTTGGAAACTAAACCTGATTGAATAAATGCAGAGAAAATAGTTGTTCAAAATATCGATATCAATAATACGTGCAAAAATCGTTGGAAAAAAATTTATTTTCGTATAATTCACCTATTTCTTTCTTTTACTTTGAAACTCTAGTTTACTTAAACCAAATATGTATTGTTAGCTGTCACTTTGTTCATTATTGTTACTATTGTTACTTTATTTATTATTGTTACTATACGATATTCATATTGGAAAAATAATATGTTAATGGCACACGGATTTTGTGCTCATACAGAAACTGTGAAACGATAAAAAACCATCGCATTCAAATCTCGATTGAACTCGATATACCTACAAATATCGTGTGTGTCGTATATTCGTGCTGTGAAAATAAATATCACTATATTACTATTATTTAATTTTTAATATAAAAATTAATTACTAATATATACATTTTTTAATAATATAATTAATTAATTTTAGGAACGTAAGAAACCTGAAAATTGCAAGTGACCAGAAGCTGTCCGAGAAACTTGACATGTTTCTTTGGGCATAAGTCCGGTTGTATAGAATGAGAAGTGCGAGTATCAAGCAGGGGAGTCTGTTTGATTAAAAGATTAGGTATTGCAGATCTAAAGATTTTAAAATATTTTGACACTATTAGGTATTCGTCAAAATTATGGCTCTTCAAAAGAGTTTTCAAACTTGGAAGTGTATATTGTCCTGTATGTGCATTCTGTTCTCAATTTTCTTAAATTCTTGAAAATAGCTGAAATCACTGAAATTATTTGCAAATTTGGTTGCTAACGCATTAATTATATCATTTGTTAGTATCTGCTAGATAATACTTGACGAATATGTAATAAAAGGTGGTAGTGTATGTAATAAAAAAATAAGTATATTAGTTGTAAGAATATGTAATTAAGGATAATACAATTCACTTAAAATTTTTAGTTTGACGTTCATTAGTCGTTTGAGAGTCTTTGCAAAGGCAAACGGGTAAGAGTATTGCATGACGTGTTCCTTGATATATATCTCTAAAATATTTTCTCATATTCTTCATGTCTTCTCAAATAGTTGAACATTTTTAGTTAAATTGGAAATAGCGTGTATACATGTATAATACTTAACTATTTATAATTGTTCTTAACAGTAAAGTAAGTCATCGAGAAGACGAAAAATTCCAGACAACTACGAAGGTCATAACCTAATAACCAAAAAGATGTCGTGAGTACCTCCAAATTTATTAAGCTTCTACAGACCTAATTCCACACTGTCAGCCTGTCAACTATCCACCCTTATATTTCTCATACTCGTCGCTAATCTTTCCGATCATTCTCAAGACTCGTATCCAAATAAGGATATAGGTAGATACAGACAAAAATAATTCAATACTAATAATTAATAATTAATCAATACAAATACAATAATTAATTACAGGTAAAATTAAGACTAAAATATTGCGTGGCCAAAAAATTAATTCATTTAATAAAAAGTTATAATAAAGATATCAGTTTAAGATATAACCAAGTCTCGATATCTTTGTATCAATAATGGAGGCTGATACTTTCAAATGCAAACATGGTTTACGTTCATTTTTTCTTCTTACAACTTGTTAACCAAGCATTTGTAGACTTTTTGCTAGATGATATTTTTACCTGCAAAAGACGATGGCAGAATTTGAATACATCTCGCAGCATTCTATAAATTTCAATTGTAATTTTCAGTATTTCAAAATGAAATACAATTTTTACAGTGTTCTGATTTCCAAAAAGTATACAAAAATGTTTGCTTCATTGAGAAATACAAAAGTTGGTGGCTCAAAACTTCTAGCAATTGTATAATTATATTTTATCTAGCAATAACATGTGCTTGTATTAAACACGCCACATTTACTATACTATTACTGAACTGTTACTATTACCGAAACATGTTATTTCGATCGTTATATTCTGTAAATGTCAACATTATGTAGGAGTCATTGTGCTTAACATGGTGTTGGAGAATTTGACGCAAACATTTTTTCGTAGAAATTTATCAAAAATTAACGATGTCACTCAACATATTATACACTTATTTGTACTTTATGCTGGTTAAAAATTATATAACAGCGAACATGTGGTAGTTCTTAATAAATTTTCGAGCTCTATTTTCGTGTAGACTGAAACTTCAATGAAAAATATATAAATAAGTTCTGCATAATTTTATATAATAATTTAAACATTATATATTTTATAATAGTCATAAATATATTTAATATTATTATTATTTACATATATGTCTCACATTTTATGACTAAAATCATATTTTATATATGAATTTTTCAGAGGAAGAATATGATTTTATTATTGTGGGAGCTGGATCAGCCGGATGTGTCGTTGCAAACAGATTAAGCGAAGTGAAACATTGGAGGGTATTCATAAAATTAAATATTTGTGTTATTACTAACGTGCAGGTATCTATGCCGATTTGTGTCTTTAAAATAATATAATAATTGAAGAAAGTGAAGGCTAGTTACGGAATATCTGCTAAAGCTATCGTTAGTCAACGATATTTTGTTGTTTTCAAAGTTAGATAATCCAATACAACTTTTCGCGAGAGTTCCACCTTCTACGACCCCCCCCCCCCCCTACTTGGGTCATGACGTAGGAACTCTCCAGAACAAGCGTAACGACTTTTCGTAGCTCGAAAACATAAACAAGGAAACAGGCGTAACGACTTTCGTGGTTCGAAAGTAATAACAAAGGCTGGGCAGAACTAGATTCATGACCATATATGGACACGTCGTGCGACGTTCACGCGAGCCTTTGTCTAAATTTCGAGCCACGTGAACGTCCTAGGATAGGGGGGGCCGAGGAGATTTATAGGCCTTCCTCGGTCCCAGAATAAAAAGAAGTCTTTCGGATCTCATTAGTGAAGTGTCGCGTAGCTAGAAAAAAGTGGTTCACACCTCAACAAAGAAAGAGAAGAGTCTGAACTTTCAAAGAGCGAACAAGTATTTGTCTTATCAATACGTGTGTCAAATCTAGCGAGAATTCTTATAACGTTCAAGCTAACGCGATTATCTCTGTAAAATTAAAAGCGAGGGCTATCGCCCCACCCGTACTAGCGTGCAAAAATAAAAATAAAATACAGTCCACTATACATATAACCGAAGAAAAAAATCTCGTTACGCATCCGAGCGCGCTAACAACAACATTAATCGTCATTTCACTAATCAGTAACAATCTACCGAAATAAATTATTGACCAATTCCTTTGATCTCAATTTGGAACGTTTCTCAGGTTTTCAGATTTTGTTGCAATTCTCGTTTAAAATCTACTGAGAAATAGATCACAGATGATTCTTGCTTCGGAATAAGGATTAGTTTTACTTTTTGAAGTAGTGAGTTTCGTTCCATCTACAATCACTTCCAAAAGTTTTCAAACAATAAGTCAATTTACACTGTAACAATTTGTGATGAAGTATTTTAAATATTTTAAATACTTTGAATACTTTGAATTACATTTTTAGATATTATTATTGGAGGCTGGTATAGAAGAACCAAAGGTAGCTGGCTTTAGCCCCTATATTATCAAGAAGCAATATCGATTGGATGTATCGCATGCAACCGGAGCAGCATTCTTGTCGATCCAGAAAAAATGGAGGTTGTGCGATACCAAGGGGTAAAGTACGTAGACATATATTTCGATATTTTAGCATTCTATAACTTTATAAGAGAAGCTGAGTTATTATCAACAATAAAAAAAAAGTTTAAAATTCCCATTTATTTGTATACAATTAGTATAGCATAGGTGATTATAATGACAAATGTACTCGAACATAAAACATAGAAGAGTTTATATATATACATATAAATATACATATACATATATATATATATATATATATATATATATATATATATATATATCTATTATAATATCACATCTTATATGTGTGTGTGTGTGTGTGTGTGTGTGTGTGTAATATACAATATAATATATATATCGAAACATCATGAATATGATAGAACGCGACTATTATAGTCATATTCATGAAATTTTCCACAAATATCCTGGATGTAGTTCTAGTATTTAAAAAAATGGAAGTTGTTCTAGTGTTAAAAATTTATTACCATACTTACAGGTGATGGGTGGCTCCAGTACTATCAATTATATGCTATATGTTCGTGGTAATGCAAAAAATTATGACGAATGGGCAGATGCAGGAAATCGTGGTTAGAGCTACGAAGAAGTTCTACCATACTTTCTGAAATCAGAAAATAATAGGGATCAGGTAACAAACTTAATTAGAATATATGTTATCATTTACAATAAGATTAAACTGTATACAATGTATATTTATTATTATTATTATTATTCTAATTATAATCAAAATAGGTTGTATTCTCTAAACAAGGAATTTGTAAATATAATTACCCTCATAAATATTCGTTCGAAAACTGTTTTAAATTGAATGTATTTTGTTTCGAGTAGTAATTTAAAGTAATTAGTTTGTTTTAGGTGGATATGAATATTGATGAATTTTTTTAGATAAAATCACGTAATGTTTGTTTCATAGTACATAATTGTTTTATTTATATGTTTTTTTCAATGTAGCAGATCTTGCTCTACAAAAAGATATTGATTTATTTATGGTGAAAAATTGGGTGGTATTCTGCTTTCAATTTTTTGAAGTCTTGCAATATATGTACACAATACATAAATATTATTATTATATTATACTTTTAATGCTGATCAATTTAAATTTTCGACAATTAGAACGAATTTAAGTTAATTTTTACCACACTAAATATTTTAACAGATTTATCTACAATTCTCTGATTCATTATACATATTTTGTATCTACTATAGATATATTGAAAATATATATGTATAAAGTATAACGCATAGTTTTTTTCTAAATATTATCTATTAAAAACACGAATGATAATTCGTTTTAGCAGTGATAAATTCGTAACACACTAAATTTATATTAAATCAAATTAAAACTAGATGAAACAAATCAAACAAAATTAAAATTCATCTAAAATTATTATTGTTATTCTCATTTTTTCCAGATAGTGAAAGACAATCCACGCTATCATAAGCAACATGGTTACCAATCGGTACAACAATTTCCATATATCGATATTAACGCCGAGATCTTGCTGAATGCGTGGCAAGAACTCAGTTACAAAGTCGTGGATGTCAATGCAAAGAACCAAGTAGGTGTCACGAAGGTACAAACGACCTCAGCTAATGGAATACGTCAAAGCACAAATAATGCTTTCATACGACCTGTCAGACGCAAACGCAGGAATCTAACAATCAAAACTGAATCGTACGTTACGAAATTGTTTGTAGACCACACAAAAAGACGTATAATAGCCGTCGAATATGCTTTAATAAACAACCGAACTAAATTAAATACAGTTTTTGCTAAAAAAGAAGTGATTCTCTCGGCTGGATCGATTAATTCACCAAAAATCCTGATGCTCTCTGGAATTGGACCAAGAGAAGAATTGGAGAAATATGGTATTCGAGTAATTAGTAATTTATCGGTTGGAAAGAATCTTCAAGATCATGTAACAACGAATGGTCTTGTAATTGCACTGAATTTTACTTCCACAAATAAAAATATCTCCATGAAGGAGGAAGATATTTTGTCTTATCAGAAGACACATAGAGAACCTTTATCTGCAATTGGTACTACTAGTGTCTCTGTTTTCTTACAAACAATGTTCCAACGTGAGAATGGCGTGCCTGATATCCAAGTTTCTTCTCTTGCAGCTAATCATAAAGATTTTCTAAATAATTCAGCCGAATTTTTTGATGAAACTGTCGTCTCATTATCTTATTACGATGCTATATCCACTTTTGCAATTTTATTGTCACCTAAAAGCAGAGGATTTATTTATTGTTAAATGAGAGTGACCCTTTTTGGACGTCACCTTTAATTTACCCTGGTTATTATACAAATAATAATGATTTAGACGTATTGGTAGAAAGGATGGAAGCAATTCTAAAATTGTTTGATACAGAATCGTTTAAGAAGAATGATTTTAAGTTGATGGATAAACCTTTACCTGCTTGTAGACAATTTGAGTTTGGTGCTAGGGATTATTGGAAATGTGTGATAATGGAGTATACTTCGACTATGTTCCATCCTGTTGGGACATGCAAGATGGGGCCAAAATCTGATTCTGAGGCTGTCGTGGATGGGAGTTTGAGGGTTTATAGGATCGATGGTTTGAGAGTTGTGGATGCTTCAATTATGCCAAAGATTGTTAGGGGGAATACGAATGCGCCTACTATTATGATCGCGGAAAAAGCTAGTGATATGATTAAGGAAGAATGGTTGTCTAGCAGGATTTGAATCATATGATATAGAGTGGATTATATAAAGCTTAAATGTAGTTAATTGTCTCTACTTATGCGCTATAATACTAAAATAAATATTAAAGTAATGAAGAATGTAATATTGTAATATCAAAGTAAACTGTATATGTACACAATACAATAAAAATGTTGCAGAATATAATGTTCAAATATATTAAAATTTATTAATTCTATTATTAAAATAAATTGTTATTATTAAATACAGTGTTATGATTAAAAGGAGTATTTCTTTTAACGAAGTTAAATTGTAATATCATTACTATACAGTTATTATAATTAAACAGTTATTTTAATTATATATATTTACTAATTGCAACGCTATAGATATTTATTACAATTTACAATTTTATGCATACGGGCAGATGAATAAATTTGAAACAGAGAGTTTTTTATTAAAGGAAGGAAATTTTAATCAGCGCTCCAGTTTTTAAGTTTTACATGTTTTCTCATATTTCATGAAGTTTTATATCAATTAATATATATAAATATTCACAAGTTTTCTTATTATGTAGCATGTTGATTTAAATAAGACCATCTATTTTTTCGAATTGTGACGATACAAAAAATATTTTTCACCTAACATGAATTGTAGGTGAAAAAGACGAATAATTTGTTAATATTGATATCCAAAAATTTAAGATTTTAAAAATTTCTTTCTTTTATATTTGTAGTATGCTAGTTTTAGAAATGCCACTCTCACACTCAAATTGTCTTAGATTATCATGTAGATTTTCATTAACTTTAGCATAATTAACAGTTTTGTCCTCATACATTTTTTTACGGTACTCCCAGTTTGACGAAAATTTTTGACCACCTTTGCACATGTTACGTAATTGTCAATTACGATTACAAAATGTATCTTCGTAAACTCAAACTGCTTCTCCTAAACACTGATCACTTTTATCATAGATGAATATCATATTAATCTCTCCCTGCGTTGAGTATTCCATCATGTATTATTGACGAACTTTTATATAATCGAGATTTCAAGCTGTTCAGGAGAGTTTTGTTTCGCAGTAAGCTAGGCCCTCGACCGGGGTTGTGGCGTGAAACCAACTCTCCCAAACACGTGCGAGGCGTGAAGTCAACTCTC
Source organism: Melipona bicolor (assembly GCA_030673865.1). Taxonomy (NCBI): domain Eukaryota; kingdom Metazoa; phylum Arthropoda; class Insecta; order Hymenoptera; family Apidae; genus Melipona; species Melipona bicolor. Next base: position 2,190,067 of record JAHYIQ010000033.1, on the reverse strand, counting down.
CCGAACACGTGCGAGGCGTGAAGACAACTCTCCCGAATGCGTGCGAGGTGTGAAGACATCTCTCCCTAACATGTGCGAGACACATCCGCCTTTCGTTCCCCACCTTGCACCCGCGATTCCCCGTAGCCGCGGAAAGGAGAATCGTGAGTACGTCCGTGCTTTCTTTCGGCTTATCAGAATCGGTCTGAATTCCGAGCAACAAGCTTCATCTCTTGCGACACCAAATCAATTAACAAGGGGAGGTTAGTCATGTTTAACATACACTATTACAAAAAGAGGTAAAATATTTAAAAAGGTATTTGTTTACCTTTTTTTTTAAATGACTTGAAAGTGTCACAACGATTGACGTTTAATAAAATAGTATTTCGTAATTATTGTAGCCCTGTTGTACAGTATTTATATTAAATATTATTCTTGGTGAGATATATCTTTTATACAACAGTATGCTAGTTATTAACTGCAAAAGAGCTAGAATTCTTCGAAATAATAGGAATATAAAACGTTGTATTAGCTTATTGAAATACTATTTTATTTAACTACAATATTTGAAATCGCGGGCTGATTTCATGAAACATATTACAGTATTCTCACAATGATAGAATGAAAGTCTTTTCTTTTTCAATGGTGTGAATAATGTTCTACGAATGTCGGGTACAAATGTCTAGTTAGCACTTCTCCAAATTATGTCTTCATATATCCGATGCCCATATGTATTCTAATGTCATAGGAAACACCATGAATGTACAATAACATTGAATGTATAAAGATAATTGTTTATTTTACATACTTTCAACAGAATCATAAGATAAAAGTACGAAATACGAGTGAAATGGCATAAAGATCAAGCACAGTGACGTATCTCATACAAATACATAAAATCACTTCACGATAATCGTATATAGATCAAAAGTGATTGCACATTTATTCAACTGTTTTGACACGGTTGTTATCGCGATTTTAAAACTAGAATGTAACGTAATGTATAATATATAATATATGCGATTTTAAAACTAGAATGCATAATATATATCTAATAGTTTATGCGTTTAAATAATTAAATGATTACTTAAAAAAAGAATAAATCAGCGATACGTATTGTTCGCGAGAGTTCCATCTCTTCCGCCACCCACCCCCTCTACCGGGGTCGTGGCGCGTGGAACCATCTCGAATCGGGATTGCGTCAGCCACAAAGGGCCCGCCGCAACGGCTTCCGCGGCGCGGCATAGAAACAAAGACTGGGTATAACCGTCTTTATATCCATATATGGATACGACGTGCGATATTTACCCCAGTCTTCGTCCATCACGTGACCACCCTGGGGTAGGGGCACCGGGGCGATATATACGCCTCCCTCGGACCCGAAAAGGAATTCGTCACGAGTCGCCCGGAGTCATCTTACGCAATCGGCAGAATCAGCAAGCATCGGGTCAAAGTCCGAAGGAAGTCCTTCCGGTCCCATCGGCGTACCGCGTACCTTGTATCCTCTATCAAGCGATACCGAGGGCTAATGCCCCACCTATGTCAGCGCGTAATAATAAAAATATACAGTCCACTCAACGATTAAATAAGCACGATCTTGTCACGCAAATCCGGACGCGCTAACACGTATATTGAAAACCTATGTTAATATTCTTAGATTTTACTCCATAAATGCTATCGCTCAAATGGTTTACTGAACTATTGAGCAAAGTTGTATAAAATATAGTAGACGAAAATCATAGATTCTGGTCAATAAGTTTGTTTTCAAAGTCGTGAAAGATCTTTATTTCACGGATTATGACGATGTTTAAAAAAGAGAAAGAAACAATGTTTACAAACGTTACTGTTCATATTAATCGAACGAAAAGAACTGAAGATTCACTTAAAAGTACTGAACGCATATATGGGTAGTCAAGTATGTAAGAGTGACATTTGTTCAGGATTGTACGTTCGGATTGGAGTGGTCGGTTGTAGATTCATTGTAAGACATATCCAACCAGCGATGTCTACATTCTCAGACTCTGCTTTCTTTATCCATTCGTGATTCTGAAACAATTTAAGCAACACGCAAGAGTAAAAGTTATTTCATTTAAATGAACAAAGTAGAACACATACTATTAACGTTTTTAAATCTGCTCTTTCGGCGGGATTTTTCTTCAAGCAACGATCCACGAAATCTGTAAAAGCATCGCTAAAGATACCAGCGGGCAACTTTGGCGGTGGTTCATTCACAATATAATCCAACAATTCAAATATGGCCATTGATCTTGGGCTGCCTGTATCTATAAAAATATATATATAAACAAATTTTATATATATATATATATATTGTAGCGGCCCTACGATTCCTCGACTACGAGTTTCGAACACTCGACTAGCACAACCCGCAAGTGGCTGCGCGTCTAGCGTCGAGGTCCTACCGATCTCCGATGTTAAGCAAGAGCAGAATGCGGAACCCCGCTAGGATGGTGTTGTAGTCAATGAAATCCATTCTCTTCGACGGTCGAGAAACGTCTGGCTGCGATCGTGGCTTTACACGTTTCGTAGAAAATTAAAGAGGGACAAAAATATTGACACCGTCGCATGACACAACTTGTAAATTACGTATGAGGGGGGAAATGACTATCCATCGATGCGCATGAATAATAAATATGTTTCCAAGAAGAAACGTTACTTTTATTCTTTCTCTTCCTATTTTTCTGCAATTTTCGCACAATTGCGTTGTTTTAAGAAGAAATTGTCTCCATGGCATAAGGGAAAGTGTCAATCAAACCCAGGTGTTTTCTCGCATTTCCAACGGCAACATACGTGCAGTATGAAAATTACAGGTTACGAAAAGAAAAGTCAAGTTTCTCTATTGTCGTTTGAGAAGGGAAGTCAGACCTTCTCTTAGGGCTTTTACTCTGCTGTACATTTTATTTTTTTCGCATTTTGTAAAATATTAAGAACGTTCTTCCCGAGCTGTGCAATATTTGTGTTAGACAATAAATTTCGTGAAGCGTTAGATTTTATGAAAATTTTTTATAGAAAGTGCTATTTTTTTTACGTACTGCTTTTTACTATGACCGAATATTTTTATCCTGTTTTAGATTACAGTGATGGAGATTTAAACAATTTAAACTAATCCAGTATAACATTATCGTGAATTAAGAACATCGAAATATTGTCCGGTCAATACTGTTGCTGGAATAAAGAAAAAATGTAATGGTATGTATTTAGTTGTTCAAAGTTTGTATTGTATCTTTGTATTGTTTGTATGTTTGGAAGTTGAATACACCTGCTGATTAATTTTATTATGCTCTTTAATATTACATTTATTTGGTACAATGAATCTTTAAATTTCTTGTATTCTTACCTTCTTATGTTCTTACTTGGTTCATTATTACTTTGAATAAAAGTATCTGTGAATTATACTATATCCTTGACAAATATATAAAAGACACGATACTTAATTGTAAAAAATATTCTCAAGTAGCACCAACAATGACATGACAGGTTGATTTTTACGAAATAACAATATCGATATACTTATTTTGACTATGTTTTGACAATGTACTATGTTCCCTCGATATTATTTTCGCTCGTATTTATTCGCAATCACATTATAGTTAACTGTTACAAGCATGTAAAATTAATAATATAATTCAATATACTTTTTCGTCAAAGGTAGAATGAACGGGTACTTCCCGAGCAAATAAATACTGCGAAATCAACTTTTTCAACTACGATGCAAAAGCAAAATCTACATACTGTGACCCATTAATATTGAAATTATCATAATTTTTTAAAAATTACCATATAATACTAAACAAACTCATTTTAAAACCTGAAGCCTCTACTCTTAAAATACGTACATTATCCATTTTATTTTAAAACATTTTTAGATTATGCAAATATACGAAGTGGAAGATACTTTTTTTTCGAATATGCTATAAATTATCATAGTACGTGAAGACATTGAAAATTTTTTCATGATTAAATATACAACGATACTTTAAAACTTATTGTATGTTCTTTTTTTCCAATTTATTTAATTTTGAATATTAGACGAAAATATTACGATTTTTTGAATTTTCGTTAATCCTGATATTTAGATTAGTAAAATAACTATGAAAGATCATACATCAAGTTTTCTGAGATTATAACAAGAGGGACGCTTGATCTTCAAATTCATTGTAAATTCAATCATAAATGAAATTTTTCGATGCTTCTGCGTATTGTGACAATTTATAGCATTTTCAAGATGAAAAATATCTTCATTTGTCCACCCGTTACGTGATCTAAAAATATTTTACGATAAAATGAAAGACGCATTTTTAAAATAAAAGCTTCAAGTTTTAAAATGAGCCCAGATTTACTATTGTATGAATGTTTTTTTATAAAATTATAGTATTTGTGTAGTTTAATATTCGATCATTAATAATTTTTATGATTTTTTGCTACTTCTGAGTTTAAGATTTTCGTTTTGTTTTAATCGTTTATTGTTAGAGGAACTTCTCTTTTTTTGGGATTATTAGAGAATTTGAAGCTTGTTCTGCTGTTGAATAACAATAAACACATCATAGATCCGCGAAGTCTCGAGATTTCACGATATGTTAATATCCAAAACAGCTTTCGAGTAAGTTCAGCAATGATACCGTTAAATCAAACAAATTGTAGCATGCCGATCTGAATCCACGTATTCGACGTTGATTAGATCGGTGGCTTGCTGCTTTCAATGTGAATGAAAGTCAGCTGGTTCAAGTAAAGTTTAGATTAGTATAAGATTAGTTAAGATTAGTATAAGATTGAATGAGTAAGATAGTAAATTAATGCACGTAAGAGTGCTGTATGAAGACTGAACGCGTTGAGATGCTGAATGTAGACACTCGCGTGAGCTCCTGAAAACTACTGACTATTCTGCTAGATTGTTGAAAACTACTGACTTTTCTTTGTGCGTTGGTCTTATATAGATGTGGATTCTATTGTGTTTTCCTCGGTTATGGGATTAGGGTGGTAAGCTAATTGATTCAAGATGTGTCGTTGAGCGAGGTCAGTCCCATAAAGTATTTATAATTCCTAATGGTTCTAGGATGCGTCCCTCGCAATATGTTTTATATTTATTTATATCAAGAACAGTTGCGATGAAGAAACTTACCGAGCCTTAGAATTGGGAGGTATGACTACAACAATGAAATAGAAAGTAACGGAAGACATGAAAATACAGTCAAGGGAAATCTCTGTCGTGGAGAAAATAATAAATTTGAAAGTTTTTATTTGTGGCTTGATGAATTTATTTTTTGCATCACAGTGTTCGGTGAGACCGAACACGAACCAATTGAAATTCCTTTGCCCATCGACAAAATTCGGGAATAAACCTGTACATGAAGCAAATCCTCATCGGTTTCGATGATATTTATGTGTGTTAAAAAATTTTCTTGGGAGGAGAATGTTGTTTAAATTGTCGATTTCTACAACATAATTAGAACTTAACGGGACCAGAGAGAGAATGATTAACCTATTAATTTACCAATTCGTCAATCACTCACTTTCAAATGTCTTTTGACGTTTTTAGTTTTAATATTCAGTAACTATTTATATTAGTATATTATATTATCATTAATATGTTAATGCTTTACAGAATTTTTATTGTACAAAATATTATTTAATTTTTCCAATTTTAATACAAATGTGATAGGCTGTCCTGAAATTTTAGAGCTGTGAATGCAAAGGAATGATTATATTAAATGATTATATTATGTTAGATAGTTTGAACCCAACATACACGAATGCTCAACAGTTATTTCTCATGCATTCTGACATTTGGTGAAGAATTAATTGAACATGGAAAGATGCTGGATTGAAATTTGGTCAAATTGGGAAACAAATGAGCATTTGTTCGTTTCATCCAAACATAATGTTAGGTAAAGTGTGTAAGTTATGACACTCCTAGAAGTCAGGAATATTTCCAATTGTTATAGCACATTTTTCGATTGTGGACAAAGATATTTCGAACATCAAACATTTAGTCATCTACAGCTTGGTTATTTTATTTTATCTTCATATATTAGTGATTGTTATTGCAATATATTTGCATGAATTTCATTTAGAGATAGGTTTAGGTTATTCTTTCTCGCAAGAAAATCTATACTATTTATTTGAAACAACTAAAATAAATATATTTTTATGCCGAGCATATTAAATGTAGCATATATGTACATAGATTGGCATGCGGGATTAGTATATAATTATTTTAGATTTCAAATTAGTTATTATATTAATATTCGAAAACCTCAAGAGAAAAATATGACAAATCTATATTTTTCTACATTAATTGACGTTAAGAAACGAATTTTATGCGATTTAATTAGCCAACATTAATTCATAATGCACAAAGATATATCTTTAAAAAATGAATCCGAGAAGTTTTGGATTGAACTAATGGAAATAAATAACTATTAAATAATCATTACTATTAATATCGTTAATATCTTTAAATACATTAGATAACAAAAACACATTTTCAAGCTTCAAAAAGAGTTCAAGTAAGGTAGAATTAGTTGGAAATACACTAAATGTTAGAATTGCTTTTTTGTACAGGATATCCACAGTCAATCGATTGGAAAATGATGCTACATGTAAAAATGAGTTAATAAGAAAGAATATAATTTGTTTATTAAAGCCATCGTTTTCGATGAAAATTGAGTTTGAAAACTTATCAAGCATACTTAAATTTAGCTAATCCTAAATGTAATAAAAAAATAATTTTAACAGGGGATTGTTTTACGTGTGAGAATAAATAAAAAATGTAAAATAAAATTTTTTCGTAAAATGCTTTGTTTTAAAGAACATCGAATTTGAATGTTTATCAAGCGCACGTGTACTAAGCCAATTTTTAATGTAACATATTCAGAGTTTATTTTTTTAAAAATAACGCTTTAAACGAAAACATTTTATTCTACTTCTTTCACTTATTTTTGCACATAGAATATCCCCGTGCCGGTTATTCGCACCATATCTTGTACGGAATTACAGTTAAATTCAAAATAAATTGATAAGTTTTCAAACTTACTTTTTTCGGAAACGAAAGAATGTTATGAAAATTTACTTATATTTATTGTATTTTCCTTATTATTTTATCATTCACTTATAAAATTATTTTAAGAAAAAATTTTTATTGTTTCTTCTCGACACAGTTTTGCATGCAGAATTATTTCCAGTTGCGAGACACATTGCATGTAAACGACAGATATTTCACCTCCATTCTCTTTCGATTTTGAAGACAATACTTTCAGCCAATAAATAAGCATGATGATATTTCTCACGTGAATGAACGAATTTTCATTGTAATGGTTCACTTTTAACTCAATACAAGTACATTCGATGTTAATATAATATACTACATTTTAATATACTAACATATTAACCAATCTGCTATTCTATTCAATCTGCAAGTACACTATAGTCGTCGTCATTATTTCTGCATGGAATGCAGCAGCGTAAAGTAAATTATTTTTCAATCATGACAATTTGATTGAAAAATATTTGTTTCTCAGTTCGTGTACTTGGAATTTTCACAAGTGTTTCTTACCACGCACAATCTTTTGAAAGTAGATACCCACATATAGTAGATATTTAATACTTTTGATTGATGGCTTCCTCGCATAATGAAAAGTAGCAATTACTGTGGTGATAATGATAAATAAGCGTATTAAGTATTAGTATAAAAGCGTATTAGTGTACAGAAATGACATAAAATGTCCTATTTACAATTTTAACACTTTCTACAGCATATTTCAGAACTTTCTATTGACAAACAATGTTTCTTTCTTTAAGAACTTGTTTCTTAGTAATTTTTGTATGAGCTTGCGGATATAGAGAATGTCTTATTTTAATCTTTCTATACAATAATCTCTCAAGCCATTGGTTACTTGGAGTAAAAAATCTCTTGTATTTCGAAAAGGACATTTTATAATCGTTACGTATTTTACAGACATATTTACGTATCTATGCGGACATACCTTTGAGACTTGGTTTTTTTAAATAGAACCACATATGTAATATTGTTTATTCATTCAAGAGACACGATACTAGTCGTATTTTTATAAATTTTGTACCATTTTATATTTTATTTACATATGTGTTAATAAGAGACCAAACTTTTGTAACGTATTTTATTGCTACTAAAGAAGAGAAAAAGTCATATAAGACGAAGCTACAATAAGTCTGGAAACTTTTCCTTTCCGAGATTCAAATATTTTTTTATTACGATGAACCCTATATAAGAATATATAATTTATTTAAAGAAATTGTTAAAAATCCATTTCTTTTTCTTTTTTTTTTACAATACACGCTTCTTATCCAAGACGTTTAAGAATTACTAGTGTATTCCAAATTTGGAATATGTAAGGCAATAATTCGATTTTTTACTATTTTCAGGCTATCAACATTGTTATTGTCAAAAGCTGAAGTTTTAAACAATTCCTACAAATAGAAGTCTAAATTGCTCAAAAAAGAAAAATGTTTGGTCCTATATTTATATGATTTTATTTCTTAGTTAGTGCCATCAGAATAAGGTATCAAAATTTGACATCCTATTTTTTGGACACCAAAAATTCTATTCCTAAACTATTATTTATAATATATAATATACATTATTTATTGAAATGATAATTATATAATAAATGTATTATGTCTTCTAGAACGTATAAATACAGTGTGGTCACTGAAAGACTAAAAAAAAAAACAAATTCAACATTTATTGAAATTATTCATTCACTGAAAATTTCTCGCAGGAGGTCTATCGTCGCCCTGGCAGTGTGTGCAGTAACTCCATCCTATTGGAACCATACCTCCTGATTATCTTCGACCTATAATTAATATTAACAAACAATTAATATTATAATTACATTAATAAATATAAATAAATATAAGCAATTAGGAAGTAATTAATTTTTTGCGGTTTTTATCCAAATAGACACACGCTGTTATTAATTAATCTATGAGTAAGTTATTCATAAGTTATTAAAGAGTCTTCATCATGCATGTAAGCATAATACTGAAATATCATGTATATAACTGTGATTTTAACGCTAAGGAAACACAAAATATACACGTATATACAAACACGTATATGTATGCAGAATTATGTATTGTAAAAAGACCTGTAAAGAGAGACCTCAAGATCTAGTGATCTAGAAAATTGATGTTTTAGAAAGCATTGTCAAAAATATATTAGTACGTTTATTTATATTTTCATTAATAGACTGCGGATATTGAAGTACTGATATGACATAATGCAAAATTGCATAGAATGCACATAATATAAAAACATATATGTAAAATAATCAAAGTATAATGTTCTTTATAATCTCCGTAAAACAGCTTTCTGCCACATTTATTAATTAATTACATTCTATAAGTATGAACCTGTAGTTAAACTCAATATATTTCGCTCTGACGGAAAAGGACTTTTATTGAGAAGGACTAATACTGAATTGGATTCTGAAATTGTTCCGTTAACGGAAATTAAAATGATGGATGTTATCTATGGATAATAAATGTTCCAAGATATATATGGCGCAGCGAAATTGTGTATGAGTCGATGGAATAACAATTACTTATTACAGCAAATGATGAATTATACACCAATTAGAACAATTTCTCGGGATATTGCAAAAAAACATATAATGTCAAATAAATGTCAAATTGTGGATGCAACGATATATAAGGTAAAGTTCTTTAATGGAATTAAAAGCAATAATTTTTATCAATATTTTCTTGATTATAATTTTTATCGTTAAATATATATGGGGTAAGAGTCGTCGAGTATTAAGAAATTATCTCAGTATGAAAAGATATTTAAAGAAAGTAGATTAAAGTTATGTAAATTCTTTCTTGATCCATTGTAAAAGAAATAAATAAAAATAGTTTTATTTTAAAACTCTTCCTGCTTTAATATCTCTTATAAAAATTATTATAGGACTGCTACATACATTGGAATAGTTTCATAATGAATATGAGTCAAATTTCAAAAAAATACCGCAACATTAAATACGAATAATTAAAAATTATTTTGCGTGCTTATGGAGTATACAAAAATTTCTGACTTTCGTTGAATACACGTTGTATTAGATAGTATATATTAATAATGTATACTAATTATATTATATTGCTTAGGAAGAGAAAAGTATTCATAATGATGACAGAATTAACTCCATCGGATATTTTCCTGGAGATCTAGGAAGAATATACTGCATACGTAACAAAATATAGAATTGGACACCTGACGATTCTTAGAATGGAAAAAAGTTTTCAATCTTACAATTCTTCATATCAATTCAAATATGCTACGATATCATTAAATTTTTTTGAAAGAGGCTATTGTGAGATATGTTTCATTATTCTGTTCTAATCTAGGGTAAAAGATTTGTTATTATTTTGTCAATCATTTCATCAAGAATCGTTGCAATTTTATCACATAATTATTGTCTTAAATCTCAAATTAACCATTGCTTTAAATCTGGAATCTTTTGTTCTTCAAATATCTACATACACAGTCATAGTATGCCATCCTGTACCAAACTTTGCGTTATTAGTTGAAACTATATTCGAGAATGAAAGATTGTCAGATTTCTATATCCCATTTTGTTTGCAGAGTTTTCAGCTCGAAACATACTATTTACTTTAAATATGTTTAATATATTAGTGTTTAATATAAAGTTTAATGTTGATGAATGAAAAGTTGTGTTTCAGATACGTATTCCACCTTCAAGAAAAGAATAAATTAACATATAATCATATGCAATGTAATCTACTCGTGTGTAATGTAAACATGTTTGGACAGTCATATTTATATTCAGTAAGTCAATACACACTTGCACATATATCATTTGTGGAAATATCGTATACTGAGCAAAAAATGTACCAATGTACAAATGCACCAACTTCATTATTAAGTTTCTAATGAGTTTACTATTCCTCTGTACGTAACGATACTTTGCTCGGAAGTAGCCACTTCGAACGAACTTTTTTCACTGTATTGCTTGCCTGATATCTAAAAAATATAAAAAATTTCATAATATCGATTTGTATACATAATATTATAATCAAGCTATACTTATACAGCAATTTCACAGAGTAAACATAAATGTACAAGAGTTAGTATAAATACATCTTCTAATACCTGTGGAAAAGTGTATTTATTGTTTTTCAGATCGCATTGATGAAAATGATTCACAGACCACATCAGGATAATACTGCTTTGGATAATGAATCAAAAACGTTGTCGAAATTTTGCAAGATTGTTTGATATTCTTGTGCTAACACATAAAATTAACACATATAATTAATATTACAAGAAGAGAATAAAAAGAGAATGTTCTGGTATGTATACCTAAATATATAATACTTTTTAAAATTTTAGTGACTCAATGTTATGTATTTATTGTTAGTTTGAATGATGAAGAATGTACAATTTCCGACATCAACAATCTCTGAATATTGTATTTTTAAATATTCTTTTTATTTACATATTCTATTAAAATTAACGTTTTTTTTCTTTTTTTAATACGAAATGATATACATATATCTGAAAGACATTTGTGTCTGCTATTCTTACAAGAGGAATGAACATTTCTGAATTGATTTGGGTACTTCTGTAGATTTCTTAAATTTTTTAAACTGGCGCAGAAAATTCCGAAATGTAGACTTCCTAACAATAACATCAGGCGCAAATATTCTTATTTTATACAATGGTGTGGTCTTTTCTTTTTCTTTTTCACCTCGAACTCCTCCAACTGTAAAAAAGTATTACAAGTTATTTTTCATTATAAATAATTTTTTATTGACTTGAACATTATCTTTCAGCAAAGTTTGAATTTGACAAAACACAAGAATTGTTCAAACTTTGAGAATTGTAAACACGTGTTAACGATCATAATATATTAGATTAATGTACGCTGTTAATGTACCATTTACTTCACTTTTGCAATTTTAGATAAACTACTACAATATCTAAAGCATAGTAATTAAAGATGAGTATCCTTAATTGGTAAATTTATTAGTTTTTAACAGAAATTTTAAGCTTTTAGTTACTTATACCCTTGGCTTTCATTTTGGCGTTCGTGCAACACGATGACAAACCGGAAAAAGACTAAGAGACTTTTGGTTACCTCGAAGCCATTTAATTTTCTAGTGAAATATTACGATTTAAACACTGATACAATTCAGACTTAACATCTTACAAAATTTCAAATCATAGACATTGAAGTAGATTTAAAAAAAAATTCCTCATTGATAATGTTTTAGTGAAAATCTAATTAATTTTAATTAAATTTTTTTAACATTTTATTACAAGTAAATGTTTGTTCAATAGCATGAATATCTATGTGATATAAATTTTTATGCAGATTTTTGATACTTTAATCATTTACATTTAATATTTATTAACGAACTCGAATGGAATTTTGGAACATGAATGGAATGTCGGCTTATGTCCGAAGATTGGTATGTTCAACTGATGTGTTCGCGCGCGTGATTAGCGAGACGAGATCGAGTATAGAAAATAAGTTGTGGACTGTATAATTCGCACGCTGAGTATTAGGGGCTTGTCCCCTCGTAGTAACTCTATCGCAGGAGAATATCTTTATTTGTCGGAAGTCGAATTGATTCTGTTCTGGAAGCCGAAGGAAAGCCCGAACGTCTTCTCGGTTCCCCCTCCTTCGGCTTCGGGAAATCGCGGTCCAGGGTCCAGGGTGGGGCACGAAGGGCCAGACACCCCTTGGCGTCCTGGGTGATCTCGCGGGCCCGTGCTTCTCACGTGTTCGGGAAAGTTGGCGCCATGCTTCAATCTACGGTCGAGTGTCTCGTCTTCCTGGAAGAAGTCCAGCCATGTGGCCAATGTTTTGGGCGACACGGATTGCTAAGGGTACTCGCAAAGCAATAAATTTTCTGGGTACGTCCCTGTACCCAGACCGTAGGTATTGAAGCGTGGAAACTCTCCCGAACAATCATGTTTATCGCATCATCTTATAACAGATTGCGCAGGAATGACTTGAGAATCATCCCTGCGAAACATTCACATATATATTTCTTTGAACGGTCAAATTCAGATATTCTGGCTCTATCTTGCATTCAGAATTTCTCGTTATCTCAATCAGATAGCCGGTTCTTCCTTATCAGTTCTTACATAGTAACACAAATTTTGTCTTGCATAGTCATTTGAAGACAATTCTGCCTGAACCAACCAACTAAAGTAGTGATCTTCAAATATTTTCTTATTGACGTAGAAGCAAGCTAGTTGGCCGAAAGCTCATAGAGTATTCAAATCCTTGTTAGATTTAGGAATCAACCACCAATTTCCTGTTCAATAGCATTTTGTCCATCAAGGAGAAATGAGCACCGTGCCTTAACTTATGATTTTAATTACTTCCACTGGTACATGAAATGCTGACTGTGGGAACTGTAAAGTATTTAAAGTGCCTGGGATGCAGCTGGAAGGAGAGAGAAAGGAAATGAGGGAAAGTGAGAGAAGAAAGCGATTAATGCGTTTCGTCTCGGAGTCACTGCCTAGACTCATCCAGTGGGGCTGATGGCAGCGACTCCTTACCCCAGACGCTTGTTGTTATAACTACCCGCTAGGTTGGCCCGGTTCACCATCCTAGCGGGGTTCCGCATTCTGCTTGCTTAACATCGGAGATCGGTAGGACCTCGACGCTAGGCGCGCAGCCACTTGCGGCTTGTGCTAGTCGAGTGTTCGAATCTCGTAGTCGAGGAATCGTAGGGCCGCTACACTGACACATTTCCACAACTTAACCCTCAATCTCATGTTGTGTCGATTGAGTATGTAATAGAATTACTTTGTGTTCCTAAACTAAATTTGCCCTTTTCTCGATTGAGCGTGCTTATGTAAATATTTTTAAAACTTGAACTTCTGTATAATAATTATAATAAGACTATTAAGTCTAAGAAGTCTTTAAGTGTTCGGGAGAGGTGCCATGCTACAATACCCACGGTCTGAGTGCAGCCACGTACAGGGAAAATTTATTGGTTTTTAAGTACCCTTAGCAGGCCTGCATCGCCAGAAACCCTTGGCCACAAGACTGGACTTTGTTCTAAGCAGACAAGACCCTCGACCGTGGATTGAGGCATGGCGCCAACTTTCCCGAACACGTGAGAAGCACGGGCCAGCGAGATGACTCAGGACGGCAAGGAGTATCTGGCCCTTCGTGCCCCACCCTGGACCCGCGATTTCCCGAAGCCGAAGGAGGGGGAACCGAGAAGACGTTCGGGCTTTCCTTCGGCTTCCATGGCAGAATCAATTCGACTTCCGACAAATAAAGATATTTTCCTGCGATAGAGTTACTACGAGGGGACAAGCCCCTAATACTTAGCGTGCGAATTATACAGTCCACAAGTCTTAGCCAAACGCGATCTCGTCTCGCTATCACGCGCGCGAACATTAAGATTAAGCCTTGAAGCTTCGAAGGCACGAGCGTTATATAATTATGAATCATTTTAACGTCAGACATCATTGAATTAAGTTCATGAGAGGAATTTTTCAGTATGTGGAGAACGAAAAATGACATTTTTGCCATGTTACGTTATACTAGTTTCGAGAAAGTGAGTGTTGGAGTTTGTAACAAAAAACATTCGAGATGTTTATTTGGACCGTGACTTTTGCTCTCAATAATTAAAGTGGTTTTGTAGATTTCGAAATGACAATTTTAATCTGATTTCACTTTGGACGATCATCCCGTATTGATATTATCGTGCGTGACTTAGTGAAAAATAATACGAGGATATTAATAAAACTCTTTACTTTAAAATGTAACCGCTTGTTTTATTTTCAAATCGGGCACGAATTTTTGCAATCGTACAAATACAAAGATAAATTGGCTTGCTTTGAAAGTGGGAGATCTCACCAATAATACCTAATGAAAAGGGAACTACGTACATAATTCCACATATGTAATTTTATTCGCGATAATGACTGAGTTCAAAGTTATAATCTTGTGTTTGGCCGTTACTAGATAAACATGTTCGTGACCAATCTTTTCAGTGGACCAAAGATATATTGCTGCATTTCGAGGATTTTTACTCGTCAAATAGAAAATCAAAGTGACCTAACAATATCGGCAATTGACTCTGAATTTGAGTCCATCTTTGTCGACTAAATTCGAATCAAAGTTAACTAGATTCAAGAGAATATGGAAATTATACATAAATCTACCAACCCTCAAAATGACAAAAAATTAATTAAATGAAGTACGGATAATTTTGTGATTTTTGTTGCAAAAATTTACCAATTCATGAAGCAACTCTTGCGTTATATAGTTGTTAAAACAATCGAGTTATAGTTCCATTCTAAACTCTACTCACTATTCTATTCTATTGTTTATATTATTTAATATTAAATAAGCAATTAAAAGAAAGAAAGAAATATTCAGTAAAAAGGAAGCTTCTTTCTTTCTTAAATTAAAATCTTCGATTTACTAATCTTAAATCGTCGATAGTTTCATAACCTGCATGAAAAACACGAGATGATTCGGTCGCTGCAACCAACGAGATGCATCGAATCAGAAACAAGCGTTCACGTGATAGGCAATTTTCTAGCAAGAGTGTTTCGTACAGAGATACATAGCAGGATGTTATAATGAAAAGCTTTTAAATTAAAATTTAAATATCTATAAAATAGCATGTTTAAAATTTCAGTTTAATACACGGTTAATAGTGTTGACGATTGCACCGATATCGGACGCTATTCAGAAGTAATAGTCGCGCTTACAAATCTTGCAAAACAAGATTTCCTGGAAAATTATGTAGGAGTGATATTCTACAAATCTAATAGGATATGGATAGGATATGAGTATGGTTTTATGATTTGTGGATTGGGATATGCTGCGGGATTGGCTTAACTGTCCAGAGATACAAAATTCAAATCATACATGTTAACGGAAATATGATGAAAATATTCTGTGCTTAGTGGATACGAGGCGGTATTGTTTAAAATAAGAGAGAACCTGTGTGAATAAGCCATTACGATAAAAGCTCAAGTATACATTGTACTGTGTGATTTGAAGATTAATTAATGAATTAAGGTCGAATATAACATCAAGATACATATATTGATATACAGTGACATACATTATACACATAGTTATCTTAATTAAACTAAGCCAGATCAATTCTATTACACACTGTTTACTCAATCCTATTTAATTCCACATTGTCTATTCAGCTCTTTTACATTCAAAGATCAGATCCACGTGTGTGTGTGTTTTTACATTTTTTCTCGACATGCTCTTTCTCTCTCACACTCAAAACTAAAATTATAAAATATTAAATTAATTATTAATTATAAAACATATTAAAATAATATATTAAAATATTACATTATATTAAATTAATTATTAAATATAATTATAAAATACTATATTAAAATTATATTATTTTACAAGTATTATACATAGAGTACATAACATTTTACAAGTATTGTAAACCTGAGTCGCTTTAAAGTCATAAACTTGTTTAGTTATTTATTCCTACAATACTAAAACCACGAATTCATACAGTTCTGAAGATACAGACATGCATGAACGTTGCTTTCGGCTCTTACTAATTTAGCAGACCGATCAATCGTGTAAACTGGCTGTTAGAATTATAAAGTACAATTATAGTATTGTAGAAGTGTAGTAGTACTATAACAAGAACAAACAAATGCAATTAAATGAATCGTAATGAGTCGCTCATTGTTTTTCGTGTAAAATCATTGGTCTTCATTTTCTATAATTCTCTATTATGTACTGTTGAACTGGCGGCTCGCGACTCAATCATGACTTGTATTCCTCTTTGAGAGCTCTCTCCGTACTTACCTCACTCTATTTCTTTGTCATTCGGATGCTATGCGAGTTCCACTCTCGCTTTTTATGACAAAAGTTAAAAATATCTTCATGACTTTTTTTTAGTACTTTGAGTACCACGTGTACCAAATTTGTGAATCTCAGTTGCCAAATGAAGTTTCTGCTTTGTGCATTAATTTCTTCATTATTTTTCTATATTTTTAATATAAATAAAGTTACTTATTTTTGTATAGTGTATTTTCAGGTTTCAACATTTATTATACTAATAAATTTCTGGTGCACGCGGCATTTTGAGATAGTTCACTCAAAACTGCATCGGTACTCAACGTGTTAAATAAAATACGATAAAGTAATATAAAAATACATAATAATAATAAATTGTTGAGATTTTCGTCCAGTAAATTATGAAAAATTGAATTATGGGTTATGAAAATGTATCGTCGCTAATATACATATATGTATGTGAAAATATTGAAAAGGACAAAGTTAAAAGATTGAACGAAATATGTGTAATAGTTTTCATCTGCTAAGAGAATTGATTAGAACCTGAAATAAAAAGAAGGAAAACTCGAACTTTTTTCCATTTTTCTTCAGACCCTAATCAATTCTTTTACCACGCACAGTCTAGCCATTATCGCACATGTTTGATTTATTCTTTTTACTTTATCAATTATAATCTCTTCTCATGTATATGTTAGCGGTGATGTATTTTCGTAAACAGTTAAAAACAGCTTTCCATAATTTACGACTGTATCGATGTACGTTAATGATTATTATTATGTGTTCCTATATTATTTTCTCATATTTTATCTAAAAAAAAAAGTCGATACGATATTATTTTTAATTTCTGTTACAAAAAGTAGGTGATGGGACTTAGTGCAGCATTCGGAAGAGAAAGAAACAAGATTTAAGATCCTTTCTCTACCGTGGCTCTCACACAGGTATACAAGCCACAATTGCCGCCAGTTCGGCAGGCCTGATGTAAGATATTATCTGGGATACGTCCACTATAACGATTCTATTGTCTTTTTGACTACATTATAAGGTCCTGTCATGTTTATCTTGCATCTGGTACTTCTGATTGT
Organism: Melipona bicolor; assembly: GCA_030673865.1. Lineage (NCBI taxonomy): Eukaryota > Metazoa > Arthropoda > Insecta > Hymenoptera > Apidae > Melipona > Melipona bicolor. The sequence goes on along the minus strand of JAHYIQ010000033.1, from coordinate 2,172,162 downwards.
AACTATTTATTACTTTTAACACTCTTTTGATTTCGACGTTAATAGATCCCTGACTTTAAAGCGATTAAAGTTCATTTTTAATCTGTCGTGGGAAGGAACTTATTGTTTAAGATTTACGTTTTAACAAAATTAAATTTGGATCTATGAAATTAGGAATCAGCAAGCTTCAACAACCATCAGTGAATGTAACGTAAAATAAGAGGTTCGTTATTTGAGAAATTCGACAATATTGATATCTGTGACTATAAAGAAACTACAGTATGGAAATCGTTATTGAAGGATTAAAATCCATAGTCAAGATAGACTAAATTATATATAAGCACCGGGTGTTTAGAAACAAAGTTACTATTAAAATTAACCTAATTTCTTTTTGTAGTCTCTTTCAGTTCATCATATGATGAACTCGAATTCCTTCAGCTAGCTCTCTTACTGAACAACATCGCAGTTATGGAGTACAATTTTGATCGTTTGTGAACTTTTGCAATAAATCAATACCAAAACAAACGGCTTCTTGTAACCAATTATTAGTGTTGATGTTCTTGAAATCCATGGTTTTTTGAAACTGCTCGAGAATCAAAGCGCCTACTTAATGGCACCATCGACTGCAGTATAGCTTCTGGAGAACTTCAAGAGTTTAATGGAATATTGGAGTGACTGATTCCTAATTGGTATTCCTAATTGCGAACATACTCGACGTGCATAGGCCGGGAAACTTCTATTAGCTTTTACGAAAACTTCAACTTTTGTCTTCAACTGAGTGTAAAATTGCTGTAAGACAAATACAGAAGCGGTTGAATCGGTTTTTCCAATTGCAGGTGTTCACTGTTTTCCAATTGCAAGGTTATAGAAAAAAGAGATAAAGAAATGAATAATCTATTCAGCTGACCAACTTCTTTCGTTGGTATGGACATTTAGTTTTGTGATGCTCGATCTTGAAGCGTTCATTCGTATCGACCAGATGATATCTTGTTACTGAAAAAGTAGTTTTGTTTCAATTGAGCTGTTTATTTTGGAAGTAGCCTAAGTCCGTTTTCCAATAAAATCAAACTAGCTATTTTAATATTTGTATTTCTACATTATCTTTTCATTTTTAAACAAATTGTAACTAATATATTTAAAATCACTAAAATTTTGTACAGAAAATTAGTTGGTCAACAGAATGATGAAGATTTTTATTCTGATAGTGGTTTAAGTTCATTTATAGCCATCAAAAAGGTATTATTTTCTAAACAATGTTTATCATACTAATTGGATTGGTAAACTACATATACACTCTTAGAAACACAACTATCATGTTATCAGTTGCTAATATTTTTGAATTTATTAAAACGTAAACCTTTAAATATCTTGATTTAAATGGACTTGGGCCACTTTCTAAATAAACGGCTCAATTGTCTATCCAATTCTTATCCTGTTTACGACTGTAGATATGATAAGCGATCATATGTATCTAATCTATAGTGTCATACCTTATTTCACTTGCTCTCTCCTATCAGATAGGCAACAGTCTAGCGTCTGTTAAAACTCTTTAATCCAAAGGATTTAGCCCTTCGTGGTTCTTAGGCTAAGATTGCTGCACAGTCGTTTTTTTTTTTGCCACTGCGCTGGTGTAGGTTAAACGTGCGCAAGCAAGTGGATCATGAATATAATCTAGATCATGATAGAGTCGTATATAAAACTCTTTAATGGAGGAAAGCTTGTCATCTCCTACGTCTTCCTCTGACGCACGACTTTCAATGATCTGTGAATAGACATAATATTATCTCAATGACGAATAATGTTATCATAATATAATTACTATCATGTAATGAAACATTTTTGTACAATTTAATTCCAATACGTCCTGTTACTATTATTTGTAATATTATAAACACTGGTTGTATTTATCCACTACATTTTTTTTATTCAAAACGCAAATATTTTAAATATAGATACAAAAAATGATAAAATTTGTATCTATATTTAATTTGTAATATACAAAGTAAATCTATATAAGAAATTGTATTTTCGTTAAATTGTAATTCACTGTTGTAAATTTTTATTTAATTATTATTGTTATTATTGATATTGTTTAGCTATGTTATTTTTAAGCAATAATAATTATAATTGTAATCTTTTTTCATCAATGGATAATAAAACTTGAAGGATCAGCTTTTATAGCAGATAAATCTAAATGTGCATTCCAATTATTCACATTATCACCTCTGAAAATATGTTGATATTACTTGCTCTATATCTTGAATTATTCTATGCATACGTTTATGAGAGTCATCTAATAATCAAAATTCTTTAATGTTATCTCAGTAGTGTAATCTTAGTGGTTAATTATACATTAAAATAATTTTTTTCTATATAACATTTTCTTTCCAGTATAATGCGATTTACATACGCGTCGTAACTATTGTTTGCATAACAAATGAGTATCAATTAATTTACTGTTTTACAAACAGTTTTTTAGAATATATTACATTTGAGATAAAAATATCCTGCACATTAGGAATTATTTATTTTAAACATATCAGATCTTCGATTAATCACATGAATTGGAATATTAAATAAAATCTTAACATATTCACTCATGTTATGGAATGTTATATCACTAGCAATTTCTTCTCTGCTGGAAAACAATTGATTCTAACGTACCTGCTTGGGTTTTATCTAGAATTTCTGCTTAGCCTTATGTTAATAAAATTCCTTATACAATGATACATTTAGAAAAATTGAAATCGATTCGTTCAAGAATTTCTTAAATGCCAAAGAGATACATCTCTGAACAAGTCTACTCTTAGTTCATTGCAGCTATCTCGCTGGAAAATCTTTGTTGTAAATAGAATCCCCGAGATACTGTTTGCAATCGTAGAAATGCAATGGCATCACGTTTAATTCAAGTCTGACTTGCATCGAAGGAAATTTTTCAAAGTGACAGATAATAAGTTTCGGTGAAAGAAGTCTCTTTACCTTAAGACTCTCCAGCTTAGAATTGACAATTGGACTGCTGAACTAGAGCCTCTATCACGCGAAGATATTCTTGGAAGCAGTCTGCGAATATACCGAAAGGATCCCTGTTTCCTTCGGTAAAGATAATTCAGAGATGTTTCTTTTGATTGGAAATTGCCACTCTGGAAAGTTCTTCTGTATCTCGAGGACAGCTTGTTGAATTTGTTCCCCTTTTAGACGAACCTTGAGGGATCTTCAGAATTGCATAACTCCACTAAACTACAATACACGTTCCATTATTTTATCAGAAGAGAGTCCACTGACACATTTTATCATATTGTCTATCTTATTTACCTTGCATGTAGATAGCCAATTCTTGCATTGTACGATACTGTAATATATACAGAATAGACAATATATAATATTAAATGTGTATCAGTGATGTTTTTTTCCTGCGTTATTTATTGATGCTAAGGAGAATAATAGACGAATAAGTTATCTACTTTCTAAACATTTGAGTTGACATTCCTTTCGTATCAAAATATTTGGAAGACGCAGGTTTCGTTTCAAAAAGTTCTATGTATATCTCTGTTTACCTAGTAACCATCTTTAACTAGCTTCCAACGGGGGTCTTTCTTCTTTGTCGTCAATTCGTCTCCCGTTGAGGTCTTTATAATACAATCCGAAGCGACCATGAAGTCAACTTCGTTAACGTAACAACAACTGCAACACTTGTCTTCCTTGCACAACTCCAACTTTCAGACCATCATTTCCAGACTAGAAGACCAGAAGACAACTGAATTTTTAATTCTTCTGGGGCATCGTATTTTGAGAGGATTGAAAAGCGATGAAATTCAAGAAAAATCTGTCAAATTATGAACAACATTTTACTTTTTCACGAAGAAATGTCAACGACTCAAATTGAGACCTACTTATTATTCCAAGCTTTCCTCGCTTCGTTGTCGGATTCGGATGTTATCCATTCTCTTATCGCTGGTATATTTTCTTATCGAGTTCTTGATGCTAATATTCTTTTCGGAGCTTCTCTAGAGCAAGTGAAATTAAAGTAACTATCATGCTGGCTGTTGCTCAAAACTAGTTTCCATTCTCTGCAACAGTTTTTGCCTCGTTCTGAACAAAAATACTGCCATGACTCGATAGTTTCTGGGATTGGTGCACGCTGGCGAAGATGAGCTTGATCGCATAATAACCATTCAGACTTCAATGATCCCGAATTAGAATATTTTCACAACTAGGAAACGATTTCGGATTTGTCTCGCTTTTATAACGTTCGATTCGATCGTGAATTTAATTCCTTCAATCAGTATCGCTATGTTGGGTGTTCAAAATGATTTGGATAAATCAACGAATAATAAAAAAAATCGTTCTTTAGAATTTGATAACCTTTGTTTTTTGCAATAAAAACAAAGGTTTTTTGTAATAAACACATGAAGCACGCCCCATGTGTCGATGTCTTTTAACTCATTATAGTTTTGTAGAATTCTTTCGCTTCTTGAATTCTCTACATTTATCAAAGCTGACCGATATCGCAATAAAATCCAATGAAAGCTACTGATGAAATCCAGATTTTCAACACCCTCTAACATAGTTAAAAAAATCGTTTCCTTTGCTTCGATTACAACGTATATTTTTTTTTTTTTTTGCCTATGCACTGTTTTATTACATTTGTTATTTTTGGATGATCTAAATCTATATATATTCTCATTACATATGGCTTAATACTACTTATTATACAAAATGGATCATTTGAATGGGATCTATATAGCTCTTAATTACGTTGTTCTTGAGACATATACATATAAACTTTGTTAATGAAAGTTATCTAGTACTAAGGGCAGACCGTAACATCGCAGACCACAGTCTTTGATCTTTTTATAAGTGAAGAGGTTTCAAAGATTTCAAGATTATTTCCAGTTTTTTTAAATGGAATGATATACCTTTTCACTCGTCAATCGATATAGCTCGACATCCTCTATAGAACAAACTATTAACTTCTGTAAATCGAAAAGCTATTAATTCAGGAGTGCTATTAGTTTAATCTCAAGTCTGTAAAATCTGATCTGTAAAATGAAAGATTTCCTCGTTTCTTATGCGTAGATTCTGCAGAATTAAAGTTAAAATTATTTCCCAAACTAATTTTTTGATATGCATAAGTGGACGAAAGGATTCGCACACTCGGTGAAAAATTGTCTATATTTCAAAATTGTTGGAATTTCACTAAAAAAAGTTGTGTAACAATTTCATTTCAAACAATGTTGCCTTCACTTTGAGCAACGTTAACTTTGTCAAAGATATTTTTACACCATACAGCAAATGGAAAAGCAATGATACTTCTGTTTTCAAAAGTTGTAAAAATTTAAATACCTCTGGAAACATTTAAAAAAATCTTCTCATAGTTAAATCTATCATGGTCCTAAGACCAAAGTCTCCTCTTTACAACGACCTCTTGAAACTCGATGTACAATTTTTTTTTTCGTCACTTTGTCGAACTTCAAATATTACAGTTAAATGGCAGAATGTTAGGATTTCTTGAACTTTTGTTATTTCTCTAATATTCACGATTCATTAAAATGCTGAAGAAAAATCGTACAGCAAGTATTAAGGAGTTGATGTAAAGGAAGACTTTTTAAAAATTATCTTAAATTAAAGAAGTCTTAAATTATTTTAATCTTTAAAATTATGATAGATTTAGTAATGAAAAAAATTTTCAGTGATTTCAAAGGTGTTTGAATTCTTACAGTTTTCGACGACAAAAGTATTTTTTTTTGCTTTTCCACCCGCTGCATGATGTGAAAACATCTTTAGAAAGATGAAGGGGTGTAAAGTAGAGATATCACTCTTTAAAACGACGCGATTGTTGTACGATTTCGTTTTAAGTTCAAACAGTTTAAAATATCAATAATTTCTCATCGAATGTGTAAATACTTTTGTCCACCTCTGTATATAGTTTAATGCTTTTTTTTATAAAGAATGTCGAGAATGCATCGATTAGTGGATAAAAAATATATCGTTATAACTAAAAAAGGAGGTAACATTGAAATCTTCGAAATCCCTTCATCCACAAAAAAAAAATCACCACTATATTATGGTTCCCTCAGTAATAAAACGGTCATCAACTTTTATTAACAAAGTTTATCTCTATCTCTAAAATTACTTTACCATTAGATGATCCCATTTAAGTGGTTCACTTTGTACATGGCTTAATCATTTGTATCTGAAGTTCTAGCATAAAAATTCATTTGATTCTCAGCTGCTCATCACGGACAGGAATTCGCTCGCATATAATTAATTATATTCAATATATTATATTATATTCAATAGTGAAACACAAAAATCAAAAAGTTATCCAAAAAATTTTACTGAAGTAACAGTGAAACTTATTTATTATTTAAGCTAAGAATATTAACTAATTTGATATTATTTAATAATATTCTTAACTTATTTAAATTAATTAATATAAAGAAATATGATTATTCTCATTTAGTAACTTAAATTAAGAATATTAATCGATTTAATATTATTTATTTTAATATTCTCAACTTATCGAAGTTAATTAATACAAAGAAATTCAATCTTATTTATTAATACAAAGATTAATCTAAGAATATTAATCAATTAATACTCTTAACTCATTTAAGTTAATTAAAGAAATAAATAAAGAAATTAGTCTTATTTATAAATATAAAGAGAATAATCACATGATAAAAATAGATCGCGATCATGCCTGACCGAAAATTTTGTTTATTGATTATTGATTATTAAATTCTATTTCAATCGCTTACGATAATTATTAATGAGAAAAATTTATTTCGCTTGCTCACGTTTATCGGAGAAGAAAATTTTATCTTCCCGCAATCGCATGAAAATCCTTCAGAAACGATGTCTATGCGCTCCACTGTCTTCTGTGCAATCTTTACCAGAAATTATTTTAACAATAATAAATTTTATAATTACACATTATAAACAAAATTACAAAAATTATTATTAAACCTGTGCAATTATTCTTGTTAAATGTAATTTAAATCTGCGGAAATTTATCATCAACATTAGGCATCGTCCTTGAACGGTTAAAAACCATAAAATTATTTTCGTGATGTGAATCTCGCTGATGTGAAGCTGAAGAAATAAATATCTCTTATCGACAACTGTTATAAAAATTCAATTTTCGAGAATTTAATTAACACTTTGAATACCAAAGGTTTGTATTTATACATACAAATTGAGACTTGATTATTTAAATTCAATATATTTACAAACAAGTTCAACAAGTAATATCGTTTCCCAGATATGGGAGACGTGATATTCAAAGTATTAAAAAATAGAATCATCGTAGGAAATTATTTATAGTCTAGTTATGAGCAATCGGAATAAATATTGTTGATATAACAGTCATTAGAGTATTTATATACTTTTGAATATTAACAGTATAACTGATATTACATCGAACGCAAACTTAAATATTCATTTTTTCCTTGAACAAACGAATGTCCCATCTCATATATACATACGAGATAAGATGGAATTTATGCATGAAACATAAGGTACAGAGTGTTTCATTTAAACATGACCTCCAAACATCTTTTCTTATTACAAGGGCGCAGAAAATATTTCATGCGTAATTCGAACGGTAATAAGTAGCCAATATCGTTATTTCGGTGTACGATAAGCGTTGTTTCTTTCACAAGTTGTTTCTTTTCGAAGTTTTCAAGGTAATCGATGTTTTCTCTTCAAATAACGACGTATTCTTCTCTATTGCTTCGCATAACTTATAAAAAAGGTTGCCATTCATTCACATGTATATTATGGTATGACCTTCAAATGACCTTGAACTGAAAAACTTAAAATTCATAACTGAGAAAAAAAATTGTTTCATAGTAAAAAACTGTAAGGCACTTATCACTTATTTTTATAACATTCATGCATTTTTTTCAATTATGAATTTCAGAGTTCGAGATCAATGTCATATCATCGCACACACCTGAATTTTTTTCTCATAAGCTACTCAATATAACAGAGAAAACTATGTAGTTATTTAAAAAAAAAGCATGGACTTTTGGAATTTTGAAAAAAAAAACAACCTTTGAAAGAAACAACGATTAAAGGATTTTGCTCACTTAATACTAATAAAATTGCGTATAAGATACTTTTTACGTCTTCGTAATTGAAAAAGATATTTAGGGATCACACTTAAATGAGACATTTAATTGTTTACATAAATAACAAATATTTTGTACAGTAATACAAAATTCATGTGCTGCTTATTATATATATAGAAGTGGACAAAAATATTTTCACACTCAATGAAAAATTGTCGATAATGTAAATTATTATAACTTCGTGAAACAAAATCGCATAATAATCCTCATTTTAAAGCGTGATATCTTTATTTTACCATGAGTTCGTTTTTATGTCGCAAATGGAAAAACAAGGGTACTTGCCGAAAATTATAAAAATATAAACGTCTCCAAAATCACTAAAAAATTTTTCTCATGGTTAAATCTATCATAGTCTTGAAAATTGAAACCTCTCCTTTACTTAAAACTTAATGTGAGATTTCTTTTCATTATTTTATTGAACCTCGAACACAGAGTTGAACGACAAGAATTCAAGAAATCCCAACTTTTTGCTATTTGACCGTAATGTTCAAAGTTCGATAAAGTGACGGAAAAAAAATCGAACAGCAAATTTCAAGAGGTCATCGTAAAAAAGAGACTTCGATCTTCAAAATTATGGTAGATTTAATCGCAAAACAATTTTTTAGCGTTTTCGGAGGCAATTAAATTTTTTGCAATTTTTGAAAATAACAATAATTTTCCTAACACACAGGAAAACAAAAATATAACAAATATAACAACAACAATTTCCTTGATACATAATATAAAGATATCTATGAAAAAGAACGAATGTATTAAAGTGAAGGTTTTATGCTTTAAAATGTGAATTGATGCGCAACTCAGCTAAAGTTACAGCAGTTGACTAAAAATAGTAATTAAAAAATAACAATTAAATTAAAATAAAAATAAAATAAAAATAGTAAGTAAAAAGTAGTAATTAAAAATATAAACAATTTTTCATCGAGTGTACAAGTATTTTCATCCGTAAGTAAAAGAATTCTTCTTTTTGATTAAACTCGAATTTTCCGATGTTCTTTTCTCTGTTTTAGGATTATTTCAGTTATTTTTTGTAATTCAAATAACGATGTTCGATAGGACGAAGAAATTGAAACCGCGTCATTTTGAATTTTGTCTTATTCTTTTTTCTTTGCAAGTTATTTTTCGTTTCCGTTTCTTTTATTCGTTCTAAAATGATCTCTAAAAATCCATGCATATGTAACGCATTTTGATCTTTCTAATGTATCACTAACTGCTTTTTTTCATATTTTCTTCACACTATCCATCACTATTTGTCGGCGGAGCAGAGAAGAGCAGGGGGAGGCCTACATGTCTGTGTAGAGGACGTTGAGAAGAGTACGGAAATGCAAAAATTTGTTTAAGGAAATTATTCGTTATGCTAAAGTAATGTAAAATAAAAGCTTCCATTATTCATTAACAAATAATTTCCTCAAGCAAATTTCTACATTTTCGTACTTTTTTCTACGTCCTTTATACAGATATACGAGCCCCCCCTCCAAAGCCGTTGTCATTATATTAAAGTTCTATTTATTTGTTTTTATTTTTTTCCTCTTACATGTTTTTATCATTTTACAAAAATACAATGTAATTTGTCAGGACAACATAGGCAAATTACTCAATTCTGTTCCAATATTTACTTCATATGTTACTACATTTGTTACTGTAAATTTTAATCATTTCTTAATTGAAACTCATCTATAACGAGATAACTAATGAAGTATATTAACTTGCTGTTTTTAGTTTAAAAAGATGTATAAAATAAATTGACACAATTTTAAACTTTCAATATAATTAGGATTATATTATTTCAATAAAATTAACTGATTTTAATCTGATGGATCACTAAAGATGGTAGTAAAGAGGAAAGAAGCTAAAGAGAGAAAAATAGAGTGCAAAATCGAAATGAGGATATGGGGATGCAGATGGCAGGCGGAGACAGCAAGCAAGAATTCTGCAGGAAGGAAAACTTAAAATAGGATTGATGTACAGCAAAATAGCATCTAATGGGCTAGTTGCGCAATAGTTGATCAATGCAAGAAGAAAAATTTATTTTGTAGAAAATGTATTAAAACTGAGGAAATTAATAAGAAATACAAAGATACAAAGATACTGCAAAGAAATGCAAACTATATGCGGAAAAAGAATATGATAAGCCTAAGATAGACCAACTGGCAAAGTTGGTAATATATCAAGTATATAAGGAATAGACAGAGTAAGTGGAGATAAACAGATGTTAAACGTCTAGCATTAATTTAACATAAATAAACCTAAATAGAGCGTAGCATGCTGTATTCTGGAAAGGCCACAGGATATATTCAAGATTGATATAATAATTTATAATCAAACAACATACAGAAAATTGGAGAAAAATAAGGTTTTGGAGACTGAATCAGGTTTTAGCCATAAATATGTTATTCATCAGTTCAGGATAATGGAAGAGATTACGTTAAACAGAGAGAAAAAAATCTGAGAATGGTTAATAAAGAAGCTCTGGAATAAGGTTTAAAAAAATGAGCAAAGAAGGTGAGAGAATTGGCGTGCAATGAACTGGATGGAATGGAGACAGAGAAAAAAAAGTCTCACACAACAAGGGCAGTTGAGATTCTTCTTAGTTAAAGAACAAAGATTCATAAGATGAGGAAATAACAAAAAAAAAAAAGAAGAGACGCGCGAGACCAGGCGTACTTTCTATAGGGCTAAGCAAAAGAAAATATAAAAAAAAAGGATCAGATCCTTTAGAAAATACAAAGAGACAAAGAAGAGCCTTACAGAGACATCCTTAAAACAAAAGAGGCATGGAAAAATCTCTGCAAGGAAATAGAAAATATAGAGATAACTCTTATAAGGTGGTAACAAGTAAATTGAAACTCAAGGAAGCATCCATGGTCTTCTCCGGAGAGGAGGCTAAGAAAAAAAAAGATAGAGGAACTTTTCAAGACAATACTGAAATAGGTGCATTGGAGTGCTTATTGGGGGAACACGGAGCTGTGACATCATTGCAACGTTGCCGAAAGACGTCTGAACGCAACAGGACTCGGGGCATATAGTCTTTCCAATCCGAATCGAAGCGGTGCAAAATATCAGTTGCAGAGATGGAATTACCGATGTGATTCGACTCTTCTCTACAATAAGAACAGCTCGTGTCGTAACGAAGCCGACAAGTTTGGAAAGTGGAAGATCTCGTCTGATCCTTCAATTCCAGAAAAGTCGGTATCTCCAGGAGAATCCTCTTACCCACGAGGAAATAAAGAGGAAAATGACGCATTCAGTGGATTAACCAGAAGCGTGCGGTCAAGAAGGACTTCTCGATCCGGCACTTCGTGTTAAAAAATGACCTCCATCCCCTCTTCTTGCCATAGTACGATGCAATTCGTTCGAGGCTCACTCCCCTCACAAGAACCGAAGTACTCGGCCAGCTCAAGAGGATGAAGAATTCATCCTATGGTCTGGACGAAATCACCTACAGTAATCTGAGAAGCGATCTGGAGGTTACCACGTGCTATCCTCGTGGGTAGAAGGATAGCCTGATTGTATTGAAAAAAACAACAACAATATAATACAAGAGAAATGCTCTCATAGAATTGGAGGCTTCTCGCGGTCATCCTCAAACCGTTCACTTGCTGGCCGATCGGTTAATACGAACCGCTTCTCAGTAATCAGCAAATGCTTAAGAAAGAAAGGTTTCCTGCAACATAAGAGAGTACCTCGAGCTACAGAGGATGACAGAGAGTTATCAAGCGCTCTCTCTTCTTGGCGCCGCCGTGCTCTCGACATCTGCTATTGACATCTATACATGGGCTACAAGGCGACTGAGCCATTGGTTTACGAAGCCATAGACTCAGTTGCGAGTTATGAGGTGTTTATCGAGGAGATGACATGTCAACAACATAGCATTAGCTGGGGAGGCTACTGGATGCAATGAAGGCTAGGTCGCTGAGGCTCTTCTTTAATCTCCTTTAAGTAATATAACGCAATATTGCACTTGAGAAAAAATGGAAGAAATATTGAAATATTCAAATATCAAATGGAAATATCAAATTTCCTGCTTGGAGATTGCGGAGTTGGAAAAATGCGCTAATTTAGCGAGTAAAAAACATTTTCTATAACAACAGAAATAGAAAATAGAAAAGGACAATAAAAAAGTGGTTCAAAGTGTTGAAAGCAAATTTCAATTATTTAGGTTCTAGGAAATTCGATGGGTACAGTAACAGAAAGGGAAAAGATTGTGAAATTTGGTACAAAATTTCAACGGTAAAACACGGAGGTAGACGTGTTATAATTTGGCGGTGTTTCTCCGCTCGAGGTATTGGCCAGTTGCGGCAAGTAAAACATAAAACGAACAACAATATATCGAAATATTAGAAAAAGATATGTTACCTCATACATTGCAAACGATGATTGCTGACTGGATAATATTAAAAACACGCGTCTCACGCAGTGCAAAATTAAAAGAATCAAAATAATGTCAACGTTCTTAAATGGCCATCATAGGGATTTAAATTCAACCAAGCGTTGGTTGATTTTGGTGGATATCTGGCAACACTTGATGTTAAGCATTCGAAAGAGAAATTTCGAAATACTACTCGATTATTTGAAAAATTCCAGGAAAAGAGACAGTGATGAATCAGAGCTTGAAACAGGCTTGAAAATAACTGTTAAATAATGTTACATTATTGTCTCGATTGAAATATGAATAACTGTTACGAAGGACCAAAATTTCTGTTTCGAAACTTCGATATCGATTGGATATCGGTCCTGGAATCGTTTTTTCGATCTTATACTGATTTTAGTTCGTTTTAACTGCGAGTATCTAATTATATACGGACACATTTAACGAATATTGCCGAGAAGCTCGAGTGCAAGATTCAAAGAATGTTATCCAATATTAGGAAAAAAAAAAGAAATGAACTACTTAAATTATATAAATCAGCTTGTGTAATTATTTTGCCACAGATTATTTTCTGTACTTGAATTCAACTTATCTGTATACTGGTCAAGTATGCCAACGAATATTATAGATTAGTCCATTTAAACATGCCTAAACTAGATAATGAAAATTAAAATTGTTAATTGTAAAAAAAGTTTTGAGTTAAAAGTTAAAACGGACCTAGGATCGGTACATATAATATCCAATACATAAAGGATCGTACGTAATCGAAACCGATATCAACAGAAATTTCGGTCCATCCTGATTGCTTCAAAGATCGAAATCGATATTATAACTAATTTCAAGTCCTGGTGGAAATCTATGCCTAAAAGAATGCAAGCAGTTATCGATTCTAAAGATTATTCTACAAAATACTAACTTATTGTTTTCATTTCGCGTCAATCAATTAAGCTAATTTTCACTAAACCGTGCATAAAGTCGTACAATATATAAATATAAATATTTAGAATGCTCACAGCTAGCATAGGCATGGCCACTTAATCCAACACAGATAGATTCAAATGGATTTAAGTGACTCCAATATACATATAAATTCATGCAATCTATGTCAATCTTGATAAAATAATATAAAACAAAAGCTTTGTTTTTTGAAACAAAATTAAAATAAAAACGAATAGTTTTCTGAAACGAATTTTTGCATTTTCATGTTCTACTCAACGCACTCTACGCGGCATGTAAGATGGTCTCCCCTCCCCCGCCGCTCTTTTCCCAATGTTGTCATTACTGTATTAAAAGGTTGCCATTGATTGATATCTTACTCACCGATTTTGTACAGGTCCAACAGTCTACAACTAAACCGGCAGCACATAGTACAATCACATCCATCACAGATTCATATAGCCAAGTTAGTCCAGACATAAAGAGCTCTGACAGATCCTGCAAGTAATCAAGCAAATTTATTTCTATTTCCCGTTAGAATAGCGGCATGTCAAAGAGAAGATTTCTCGCACAAAATTCATACTTTTATTGACTTACTTCAAAGATAACTAAATCAATGATTGGAGTTAAGGTTTTTTTTTATATTATAATATCTGAACGTTATATAAACGATAAATTTATAATATTCATTATAAAATCTTCATAACAGGATAAAAAAATATTTTTCTGCGTTCATTCAAGGAATTACTTTTATTTTATTCTGTAAATTGTTTGTTTTAGCGAGAAGCTCGGAGTCCTCATCAAAATCTACATAAAATTTCAAGCAAATGGTTCAAAATTCATCAGAATGGGTGTCAAGCTATTCTTTGCCCGATCGGCTGCTTCAAACTATATTATACACAAAATTGATTCTTTTTCTCTTCATTAGTCCAAATTATATTTGTTTGATATTGTCTTTTATTGTGATTTAAATATCTTTATATTCACGCAACCTTGGTATATTCAGGACCATTTTATTATTTCAGCAAGCTTTACGGAGAATTATTGAAAATATTGTGTATATAACGATTTGTTTGAACTATTGTAATTTTTATACTAAATAAGATATTTTTGAAATTCTTTTTGCTTTATATTTCAATTTCTTCCATTTAATCGAAAAAATTGAGAAAAAGAATGTTATCGCTGCTAGTTCTTTCCCGGACAGAAAAGGTCAATATTTGAATGTATTTTACAGTTTTGCAGTTTGTATTTTATATCTTAATATGACAGATTAATATGTGTGCAGGATCTATCCCTTGAGAGGGATAATTTGAAGCTAATAATGACTAGAACTCCATTTCATTTTGGAAACCATAATGTTAAAGTAAATAATAATTAATTTCACAGAAAATTAATCTTTGTTGCAAAAGTTTATATACTGCACATAACTGTAATGTAATGAATATAATAATAGAGAAGTATGTAGTCACTAATTATAAGAATGTAAATGAATATTGTATAATTTATTATTTTATCATATAATCATGATAGATAACGATATAGACACTTTTAATTAGAATGATTAAGTAGTTCAACCGTTTCTCGAATGTAGTTCCTTTATATATTTATCTTTTGTTAGACTTTAGAGAAAGTTTCTTGTTTTGCAAGTAATGATAGATATCGATAAAAATACATTGATTCAACGAAATTTTTAAAATTTTTATCCCGGTTTTCACATTATATGATTTCAACAATCGTTTAATCACTTTTTTGACTTTTGGGAATCCCTATAGTTTCAAGGCCCAATGTTTATAACATTAGTATCATCACTGTTAGGTAAAGCCGTCTCTGCTTTATACTAATTGTAAGATAAATTGTATTATCAAAATGTTCAATTTTGTATTATATATAATTTACTGTATGTAATTATATAAATAATAAATTTATAAATATTTATAGATTTATATATTATTGCTATTTGTATGTAAATTCATACTATATACATATATATATATATACATATACATACGAAAATGTAAAAATAAATATAATATGTAAATATAAATATGTAAATATGTACAGAATATGTAAATATACATTCTACAAGTGTTTCAGCATTTTCCAATCAAACGGTTTTTTACATGATAATCTTTCTAAAATTTTATATACAATAGTTTATACCGGAAACCTAACTTAATATGTAAAATATGCATGAAAAAGACATTGTCAAAATCTTATTTTTTATTAAAAATATTTTATTTGATTTATAAAAAGAACAATTATTTAAAATAATATTTGAAATATCTTTTGACAAAATTTAGCTTTGCTCTACTTATACTTTACCTTGAGCTGTTTTTTCTCAAAGATGTTTTTACATCATGCAGCGAGTGGAAAAGCAATGATATTTTTGGTACCTGGAATTGGGAATTCAATCGCCTTTAAAATCACTGAAAAACTTTTTTCGTTACTAGATCTACCATGCTCTTGACGATTGAAGTCTTTTCTTTGTACTCCTTAAAATTTCTTAAAACAAAAATTCAAAGGATCCTAACGTTTCGTCATTTAATCCTGATGTTCAAAGATCAATAAAATGACGAAAAGATTTTTTCAGTAAGCTTTAAAAGGATGTTGTAAACAGGAGACTTCAGTCTTCAAAACAATGGTAGATTTAGCCATGAAAAAAATTTGTTGATGTTTTCAGAGACATTTGAATTTTTACTTTTGAGGACAAAAGTATCCTTATTTTTCCTTACTTTTGAGAACAAAAGTATCCTTACTACTTGATGTAAAAGCATCTTTGAAAAATAATGTAGAATGTTACAGAATTACTAATATACATGGACATACATACATGCTAAACAAATGTAATAATCATCAATTAATGACCTAATTAACTATACTTACCTCGCTGCATATATTAGGGCATGATCTCGTTCACAACTGCATCCGATGAAAACACCTTCCTAGAATAGTTGAATGAATTAGATTTCATTCGCTCAGAGAATGTTGAATGCATGAATGTTAACATACCATTTAATATCAGCTCCTGCTGCAAAGTACATCTTCCTGTGTGTCTGCCACTAACGAAACTTTGCAAACGTGACCAAGGCTTCTATAGCAATGACCATACTCGATTATATCAAAAGTTGATCACTTCCTTTAGTAATTATACGATTTTATATGTTATATGATTCGCGTATCTAACAGATATTACATGGACGACGGTTCATACCTTATTGATCAAATTCAGCAACACCTTTCGCTCGCAAGCCTGGGCAACATCTTCCCCGCCGTTGCTTCACGATCCCTACCATTGGTCTGCCAGTTCCCCCACTAAACTGGTTCGTGTGAGAAGCAGGAGTGGACTGGACTACATTGGGATCTAATATACATACGTACATACATATTTATGTATATTGAGTTGATCAAAAAATAATTGCGTTTCATCTACATGTATCTGTAACTCTGTAAAATGTAACTAACTGTATTCTAAATTGCAGATTTATTGATATCTGATTGTTCAAGCTTGTTTTAGAAAAAGAAAATGCACAATCTTGTCAACAATTCTTTGTTTGGCATCGATTTCAAAATAAAAAATCAAAACGGAACATATGTTTCGAAAAGGAGAAAAACGTTGTGGAAGCTCATAAAAGTTATTTAATATGAAGAAGCCTTTAAATTACGGCAGTATCAGAATTGGTTTTTTAAATTTCACTACTAATGAAAATATCAATCGTTCTTGGAACTTTTTTTTTTGTCGAAAAAATAAGAATTCTTTCGAACGCGGAATCATGAAGATTGATTATTTTTTGTCTGAAAGATGGCAAAAGATAATCGAACAAAATGTTCAGTATCGTTTAATAAAGTTTTGTTCTTTATAAAAAGTTTGCACACAAGAAAACTTTACACGAAACTGTACACAAAATCCGTGTATCGTGTAGTCTTAATTAAGTATCTGTGTTCTTAATACACGTGTAATTTTTTATCCTTCGTGTATAGCTATCTAGGATTTATACATTACACAGATCCAGTCGGCACTGGTTCGAATCCAGTGTTTTTCTTACTTTTTTATATCAAAAAGATAGATACGATGAATATTGAAATTTTTTGATCATATAATGAAATATATCAATTTTTTAATATTTTTTTATATTTTGTAATATACATATCCGTGAAATTAAAGTACATGGATATCTATGTATTTAACATCGCATAAATTAAGATCCGAATTCATTCATTAGATGTATATGTATATTTCATATGTGTGAAATAGGAACTTCTATTGCGTACGTCAGCAGAATCAAGTGATGGGGATATCATATTAGAAGGGGAATAGAGGCCCGGGGATCACCAGTTGCCCAGGACTGCCTGATAATAATCGAACGAACTGAACTCAGGTAAAGATAGAAGTAGTGTAGGTAATTGCGTCGATGGTAATTTATTCTATACTATTACAATCGCCTACAAATATTTCGCGTGTTTTATATAATAGATTACAACGGATTCCGGATACGGGTTCGCTATTCTGATCTGCCACGTGGCTAACGATTATGCGGATTAACGACCGGCTCGTACAACTCTCGATTAACGACTGATAATAAGCGATAAGAAACAAGTGCTAGATACGTAACAAGTGATAAGGAACAAGTAGCTCTCGCGTGGTCGGCGCTGTATTTATTTATAGGCTTAGTCATCTGTGCGTTTTACAATTCGTGGTCTAGCGAAAGCGCACCTGCCGGCGCGGAGGCTGCACCAATGTAGATGGCGCTGTTTTTACTGTGTTATCGATAGTGGTCGCTACAGTAGCATGTGACCAGGCCAGTTATCTCACCACTTCCGCCTAACAACAAGATAAGACACCACATCATTCCAAAAAAATTTCAAACAATAAACGAATAAATAAGAACAATAGATTACCGAATCTATAAAAGCTGTTGCCGAGCCCTCAATAAAAAAGTCTTTGTCAAGAAATCATAGAGTACAGTTCATTTCGTTAAACCTCCTCCTTACCGGGAGAAGCTAAAATCTTGAGCACATAATTTCAAAGTTATTATTCAGTTTAAATCTATTAAATATCAAAAAGTCTTTAAAACGTTTCATTTAATATTCATTCTAAAGTTTTCGTTTAAATTCAAAGTAGAATCACCTCGTAATTTCGCGTCGGAACATCGTGCGTCATAAAATACGCCATTTCGAGTTCCTCCGAGTGTCTGAGTGATTTTAAGAATATTAATATTTTATTCGTGCCGGATTTAGCCCCGAATATTTGTCACATAGTTTGCGCGAGTGTAAAAGCGTTAAAACCGTTGCGTACGATTAATAATTTATTGTCCGTTTCCTACGGGAAACGTCGACTGGCGATCAACAGGACCACAAAGACATTTCAATCAAAAGACATTTTATTCCAAATTATTCGAACCATCGTTTAAATTAAGCGCGCAAACAATCGAAGAGTTCTACGAACAGTGTTCGATACCGGGAGACATAGAAAGTGCACCGAGTGGTATTTTTATTTTTTGCGGTGACAAAACTCCCGGCGTGACAAGGAACTAGCTTAGCGCCATCTAGTGGGGAGAGCTAGAACTATCTCGACTATATACGTTGCCCCGTTTATTCTATTGGGTTGGCAACTAAGTCATTGCCGCTTTTGTCGATAGATTCACTCTACACTTTCTTTTGTTTTGTTAGCGTGGTCAGAGCATCTAACCTATATTTTTTTCTTACTGTGTGGACTTCTACTTTTAATTAGTAAAAAAATTATATCGATTAGTTCTTTAGTTTTGTTTTTATCCCAATTTAAAAATGGAAAAACAGGACGTGCACTTCCGACACATTTTATTGTATTACTTCCGAAAAGGCAAGAACGCATCTCAAGCACAAAAGAAGTTATGTGCCGTATATGGAGATGAAGCCTTAAAAGAAAGGCAGTGTCGAAATTGGTTTGAAAGATTTCGTTCTGGTGATTTTTCACTGAAAAATGCACAACGATCTGGCCGCCCAGTCGAAGTGGATGAAACCCATATCAAGGCCATTATCGATTCAGTACGTCATAGCACAACACGAGACATTGCAGAGAAGCTCAATGTATCGCATACATGCATTGAAAAAAAATTAAAAACTCTTGGTTATGTCAAGAAACTTGATTTATGGATCCCTCTTATTTGAAATCGGCAATGACTTAGTTGCCAACCCAATATAAGAGAGAAAATTACCACACTCCTCTAAGACAGGCCTGTTGAATCTCTTCCCCTCCACGAGCCACGAGTTTGGCAATCAATAAGTTCTTCTCTTCCTCCAGGTCCTAATCGATTTTGCACTACGTGCAGCTATTATTACGCATACAGGTAGCATAATATCTTCCTATAACATGGTCCTACAAAATATCCTACAAATATGTTTTGTGAAATCGTGTTACACTTGACTAGAAATCAGTACAAAAGAGAATTACGTTCCGAAGAACTATTAAAAACAAATAATTTTTCAAATTCATTTTTGTTAGGAATATTAGTGTATATGTTACCGTGAATAACCGAAATCTGGAGAATGTCGACTTTCACCGGTGAATGTCAACAGATACTAAATACGTCGGTGAAAGATCGAATATGTTTTTATTTTTCTCAAGAAAAGTATTCTAAAATACTTTCTGAAGTGGTTTCTGCTAAAATTAAATGCAACACACCTTTGGATTACAGACGATTAAAACGTTTTGATGTTTTAAAAACTAATGATGAAGAGAAGTTAATTGTACCATTAAAACCAGGGGAAACGAACATACAGTATTATAGAAATAAGGGTATTTAGCAAATATTTCGGACATACACCAAGCGACTATGTGAATGTTGACATTCACCGGTGAAAGTCGACATTCTCCAGATTTCGGTGTTTCACCGTAACATATATATATAACACGAAAAAGATATACATAAATACATATAATAAACTATTTTCATTTAATTATACAGTCTTCGTGGCTATAATTTTCTTCTTTATCGCTTCTTAATATAATTAAACAAGAACGTTTTTTCGGTTAAATATCATCTTTACTTTCGGAATTTTTTTTAGTAGTAAGATTTTATGTATCTTCTTTCTTGTTTAAAAAAACAAGTAATTTTTGTTTATTTGCTTCTCTTTACAAGGTCTTTATTAATTTCATAATGTGGATATAACCGAAGTTTTCCAGCTTTCTTTTAAATTTTTGGCTTTTTTTAGCTGCAGAATCTGCATTCAAGAAAAATGATTCTAACTTTTTGACTGTATTTAGTCCTGTAAAATTATTAACTTCGCAATTTACACTAGTGCTATCCTCAGATTCAATTTGATTTATTTTGTGGGTTCGCGAGTGTAATAGGTGTTTTGGCTGTGAATTGAATGTCGGTGAAATTGAATGTAGAGTAAAGATCGCGTTAAAGGAAGGCATTTTGTCTCAGTTGTCACCAGACTCATCAGTGGGGCTAATGGTGGCGGTCCCTACCCCAGACGCTTGGTTGTTAGGGAAAATAAAGTTCGCGATCAGAGTCATCGAACGAGTTTCGAATGAGTCTCCGAATGAGTTTCCGAAATCGTTGAGAGGAAAGGGATACACAACAGTATCTATCGATCGCCTCCAACTTACCCACACGGCAGACGAAAGAGAGACACGAATAATAATCAGTAACAGCACCAGCTTTTCGGCAGCCATAACAACCACCCGATAACCCATGTAAATAGTACGTTTACACTGGCAAGGAGATGATGTAGCGGCTATAACACATTATACAAAGAAGATATAAAAATCACCAACCGCAAGTGGATGCAGCGCACCTACGGATCGATGGCGACAACTAATATATAGCCTGTCCGGCGAACCGGCGCAACTGCTTTGCGACCTCGCCTCTGAGGAGCATACGCGACATTATTATTCCATCCACAACCACAGTTACGCCACTGCTTTCAGGAGAGGACACGGAAAAATCCAGCAGTGCCATGGAGCGTTTGCCATGGATGAGTCCTTTAGTTACGCCACCGAGCCGGCTCGGTAGCGCATCCACGGGGAACCACGGGGAGGCGGACTCACGCGTGCACGCTAGCAGGCCACTCTGACCACCGGGAAATGGATAAAGTTTCCCGGAGGTATGCTCCCGTTGAGCGTGTAGAATGGTCGATTGGTTGACCATTGTAGGTGGGGGAAGAAGTGCCTTTCAAGGCCTACGCTGCACTGACGCCGCAGTGTGTGGTAGACGGTTTAACTGCCTGCGAAGTGTTGCAGGTGTCGCCACGCCATGCCCGCTCTCTCAGAGTCAGGACAAGTGAACTAACCCTGAAGAAATCCTATCCAATCGAATCTAATCTAGCCCGGAGCGTTCGCCTGTGTAAACTACTCCTACTCGCAGCCCTTCAAATACAGGGCTTCCTCGCAAAAGTCGGCAAAGATGCGGAATGCCTCTGGAGACGAGACGAAGAATTGCCGCCTCTGGCCATCTCCACATCCCAGCCGAAACGATATCTCGCAACGCCTCCTTTTGCGGATCGTACACTGGGCATTCCAACAGAAAGTGTGGTACAATGTCTTCGTCTGCACCACACGAGCAGCTCCCGTCAGCGGCTATTCGGCGCTCGCGAAAATACGAGCCGAAGACTCCGTGACCTGTGAGAGCCTGCGTGCAGTGGTAAGATGGCGTAATCCATCTCGAGTTCAGTCTCGATACTAGGTAGGCGTGCGTTATGCGGCCCTTGTGGGAAGCTGTCCATCGGGTCTACCACACGTTGCACACCTCGTTGATCATCAATTGTCTAATGTCCCTAGTTTCGTTCCTCGTCGGTATTGTCCCTAGTTTCGTTCCCCGACCTCGGCGTCCCTTCCTCTTCGAAGATTGAAGAGGGCTCTGTGCTTCTCGAGAAGAAGGTCGATGGGGATCGCGCCCGCGATAACGCAGAGGCTCTCCCACGATGCGGTTCTGTACGCCCCGGTGACCGCCAGGAGAGCCTGTCGCTGTGCTGCACGGAGCTTCCTCGCGTCTGCCTCCGTGCAGAGGTCAGCCCATCCGGAGGCTGCGTACTCCATAAATATTTTACCTACTTTGTTCCCTAGGTACCTAACTTCTCGCTTGAACGTAATCGAGTGTTGCCCTAGTTGAATAGTCGGCGGCCTAGTCCGCTTTCGAAGAGCGGGCCGCCTTACGCTTTCGGTCGCACTCCTCCCCGTCTACCTATCGGTGCCCTGTTTATGAGGCCGCTTTTCAAAATAATCCCTTCGGTCTTCCGCACTGATAATTCTAGTTTGGCCAACGTGCACCATTTACTGATTAAATCTGCCACTCCCTGTCCCTTCTCTTCTAACTCTCTCCTGCTGTCTCCTTCGACCAGGAGATCATCCGCATAGGCGAAAAAGTTATTCCCTACCGATGACTATCGTGACCTGAGAAAGTCGTCAAACATGAGGTTCCAGCATGGCCCGCTTGAAAACGCAAGAAGACCCTGTCTCGAGGACCACGCGGCGATCACTGAAGTAGCTAGCCATAACCTCGAAGACGTTTCGAGGGCATTCCCTATTCCTGAGGCTCTTTAGTACTAGGGGCCACCAGACATTGTCGAAAGCCCCCAAGATATCGAAGAGCAGTCCAACAACGTATCGGTGCTCGGAAGCATCGACCGTGCGCCGCAGCTCCACGATCGCGTCCTCCGCCGACATTCCGGGAGTGAATCCGAACTGCCGGGAGGAGATCCGTCCCGGGGCCAACGACGTCCAGTTTAGTCGCGACATAATGAGCTTCTCGAATAGTTTTCCTATCATGGAGAGGAGACAAATCAGGCTGTACGATTTCGGGTTTTTTTTCATCCTTCCCTTCGCCCTTCAGGAAGACCCTGAGTGAGCCAACCTTCCAGGCAGCGGAAAAGACGCCCCAGCGAAGGCACCTGTCGAAGAGCTGCACCAGCTGACCCGGGATCACTTCAGACGCGACCTTGAGAGCGCAAACCTCGATCAGGTCGACGCCAGAGGTCTTGTCGTTCCTCATGGACTTGAGGGAGGCGATAATTTCGCGATGCTGTACCGGCGGAGCATCATCGGTGCTAGGGGGTAGTCAAGCAGCTTCTCTTATACGCCTCTGCTCGGGGATGTCGTCATCCTCTAGGTCGTTTGGAACATGAACGTCCAGAAATAAGCTGGCAGTATCGCGGGCATCTTTAGTCGAATCTTCACTATTACGCCGGACAGTGCTCAGCACATCTCAGACCCGGAATTTTTCCGCCTGGAGCTTGTAGACGATGCCTCAGGGTTCCGAGTTGCCATGCGACGTGACAAAACGTTGCCAGCTTTCGAGTTTGGCGCGCTTCACCGCTCTGCTGTATTTCCGCAAGGAAGAGCGGTATTCCAGCTTCTTGAGTCGGCGAACGGCCTCTTCCCGTTCGCTCTGCAGTTCGCACCTTTGCCGGTATGCGTTCTTCTTCATCTTGATGAGTTCTCTTGTCCACCATGGGTTGGACCACCTAAAAAGCCTTTTGCGTGGTATAGACGCGTCACAGGCATCGGCAATGACACTCGTGAGCGCGGACGCCATTCTTTCCACGTCCTCCGCAGAGTAGAGTCCTGACCCTCCAGCTCCCAACAAAACGGAGCATTTCAGGTGACGCCAGGGTGACGTCGATCTATGACGATTCCAATAGGTAGGCGACTGCGCAGCGTCATTCACAACGTGAAGGCCAAACGCTTGGATGAGCTCCTCGACCTGGACACCTGTCTCGTCAGAGCTCTGGGGTCCCCAGAGATGACTTCGCGTTGGCGTCTATCGAGATTAGGAGTCTCCTCCCCCTCAGAGAATGCAGGACCATTTCCAGGTGTCTGAGGTGCTCCTTAATGTCGTCGCTGTGCTGAAAATGGCAAGACGTAAAATGAGAAGCCGGGAACTCAACACTTCCGCACACGCGCAGTGGGGAGTGCTGAGTTGAGACACGAAAGATACATCGAAGTTGGGTTTTGAAACGGCCACCGCGGCCCACGGATACTGTGAGCGAACGGCAGCCATACCAACTCCGGTCCCTATCACAGTGCCGCTCGCACCAAGCGTACGGCTTCTACAATAGCAGAAGATCGACACGCTTCTCGGCAATGAGCTGTCGCACTTCTCCGGTAACCACAGCTGAACGTTGCATGTTCAGCTGCACAATCCTAATTCTAATCCTCGTGGCATTCGCGTTCCTGGAGACCAGTGCGGCTGGAATTGGTTTCGGATTCGTAGACGGCGCGACTTGATGGGGTGATTCATGCGCGATGCTGCAACCGGTGTTTTTCTCGAGGATGCTATTCATTGGTGTCGCGGTTCTAATCTCGGTTTTAATCGCGAAACTATTCGCGGAGCTACGGGTCCAAAATCTTTCCGATATCCTCCAAGGACGACGATGACGCGAAGGCCACAAACCTTGTTGGACCACACAGCCGTCGACGCGGCAGAAGAAGCGCACCCGACCGCGGTTTGGCAGTGAGTTTGTCGAAGACGGGTAGACATAGAGCGCGTGGTCGGGCGGCACCGCTCAACGACTGGTGCAGCCGTTACTCCACGTCGGTCTTACTCCCATGGACCGAAGAGATGTGGTCTCTCCTCTCACTGCCACGACATCCCCCAAGCGTGCCCCCGCCCGGAGATTCGAATGGGGGGTTATTTTACCTCCGGAATATTTACACTTGGAGGGTGCAATCATGAAAATTAATTAAAAATCGCTGTACCTGTAGGGAAGAGAAAATCTGAAAAAAAAAGAAAAAAAAACAGAACGCGATTCGCCGGAGAAAAACCCATTCCGACTGCGAAAAATC
This sequence comes from Melipona bicolor, assembly GCA_030673865.1. Taxonomy (NCBI): domain Eukaryota; kingdom Metazoa; phylum Arthropoda; class Insecta; order Hymenoptera; family Apidae; genus Melipona; species Melipona bicolor. The sequence continues at coordinate 2,146,982 of JAHYIQ010000033.1, read as the reverse complement.
GGAGCCGGAGGCGAAAAACACGATTCGACGGCGAGAAAACCCGATTTCGACACGAAAAGCCGAAGCCGACGGCGAAAGAATACAATCCGCCGGAGAAAAGCCAATGCCGATGACGAAAAACACGTTCCGACGGCGAAAGACCCGTTGCCGACGTCGAAAAATCCGGATCCGACGCGAGTGACTCCGATCCCGGCGCGAAAGACCGATGCCGTCTGCTAAAAACCGTTGCCGACCGTTGCTGAAAACACCGATGCTTGCACGGGAGCCACGAGTTCGAGGGCTGGAAACACGATCCGTCGGCGAAAAAAAAAAAAACCGAAGACGACGACGAAAAACCCGAAAAACCGCGATCCGACTAAAAATCGATGCCGGCGGGGGAAAAACCCGTCCCGACGGCGAAAAGCCCGTTGCCGACTGCGAAGCATCGGTTGCTGACAGTGAAAATCTAATGCCAATAGCGGAAGACCCGCTTTGGATGCGGGTAATACGGTGCCGATGGCGGAAAGCACAATTCTCACACGAAAGAACCGAAGCCGACAGCGAAATACCCGAAGCCAACGACGAAGGAGTCCCGAGTCCGACACGACAAACCGTTCCCGATGGCGAAAGACCGATGCAAACGGGAAGAAATATCAAAGCTGACAGCTTAAAACCGAGAAGGACGACGAGGGAACGTATATCGCGAATGTAAAGCGTAGTACCGAGAGCTTGAAACCCCCATCCCAACGGTTAAAAACAGATTCCGATATCGTGGGCAGTGGCGAAAAATCGAATACAGGTACGAAAAACAGCTACCGATAGTGGATAATGTAAGTAGAAGTCGGGAAACCGAAGACAAGAAACCGTACCGACCGAATAGAGCGGAAGAAAAATCGAAGAAAATCGCGAAAAATACGCCAAGTCGGTGATAAAAAGACGACTTCGACGGCGAAATATCAAAGCCGAGGGCGAGGGAATGAATCCGTAGTTGAATACGACGACGAGGATGAAAGAACAAAGTTGGAAACTTGGCCGGGAGCGGAGTTCCGATCGATGGCGACATCAGGTTAAGCGCGCAACTCTAGGATGGGGGTGCCGTTTCCATATGCAGCCCCTAACAATCAAGCATCTGGGGATATGGGTCGCCGCCATCAGCCCTATTGTTTGGTGGCTACTTCGAGACAAAAATGCCTTTCTTTTACTATCTTTATTCTACCTCACCGACATTCAATTCAAAGCCATTTCAAAGTGGTTTCTTTGGGATCTTGAAAAACTTATTCGAAATAAAAACTGTCTGATTAGCCTTATTCACCAAGTTTATGCAAGGAATTGCTCTAATCTGCGTTCTAATCGGGACAGCAATGAATAATAAATAATAATTAAAAGTATAATTTTTATTTAAATAAAATTGTAATAAAATTAAATAAAATCATTTAAATGATACCAAATATAACTTAATCTATATTTTTGATTTTCGAGAAAGTGCTTATTTCATATTTGAATTAGATAAAACAAAAATAATTCTTTTAAATTCTTATATCCGTTACATTGAATATGTAAAAACCAAATGACAAAGTTACACATATAATCATCATTTTTGAGAATATTAACTCTTTTTTTCGACAAATCTTCGTGATAAAAATATAAATATTGTATTCAAAAACAGTTATAAAGTACAATAATAAATATTGCAGCTAATGGGACGTATTATTAATGGCATGAACGTGCTATTCTATTATTTCAGTCATGTCAGTGTAGCGGCCCCACGATTCCTCGACTACGAGATTCGAACACTCGACTAGCACAAGCCGCAAGTGGCTGCGCGCCTAGCGTCGAGGTTCTACCGATCTCCGATGTTTAAGCAAGCAGAATGCGGAACCCCGCTAGGATGGTGATCCGGGCCAGCCTTAGCGGGTAGTTATAACAACAAGCGTCTGGGGTAAGGGGTCGCTGCCATCAGCCCCACTGATGAGTCTAGGCAGTGACTCTGAGACGAAACGCAATCGCCTTTCTTCTCACCTTCTCGCATTTCCTTTCTCCGTCCTTCCCAGCTGCATCCCAGAATCTCTAAAATCCTTTCCATTCATCTCCAAGCATCCTTCACAACCTACTTTACCGACTTCTTCGCAGTTCCCTTTATCAATATTATTTCTATTCTTTCATTCGTTATCACTGTATTATGAAATAATAGGAAAACTGAGATAAAAGAATGACATGCTGCGTACAAATATGATATATTATCATTTTCTCTATTTCTTTTGTCAAAATTCGTTCAAGTTTCATGATATTGTTTTGGAAAAATTAGTCATAATTCATGAAAATTTTGCTTCATCAATGATTACAGCGGAAAGTGAATTATTTTTTAATTGATGAGAGTTGAATTGTTTTTAAATATTTAATAAATACTCAAAATAAAAAAGAAAACATTTTAAAAATAAGAAAATTTGTATTATTTATTTATTTGTTATACTCTATAAAAAATAAATAAATTTATATTTCAAGAAATAAGAAATTTTGTTAAAAATAATAATAAAAAAAATTTTTTTAAATTAAAAATAATTGTTTATTAAAACTCCTTTTCCTGATTTTAAATTTAAAATATTATGTTTTTTATATTTTCGTTTCCTAACAAATAAAACAGCATTAGACAAAATCCTTTCAGAATACACTTCAGCAAGTATGCTTTGAATAGGAAATCTGAAACCTATGTCCCTTTAAATATTTTGTTTGGAATTCGTCATGCTATGAGCTGTCTTTAGGTTGGTCAAGGACCAAAGTACAAATCGGACCAAAGAACAAATGATATACGTATTTTTACATCAAGAAATTAATACCGCATAAAAATCTTGTTCTAATGTTCTGTGAAATTGTAAAGTATAAGTTTAGTCTTGATTTGCTATCCCTAGATTTAGTTTCGATCTGCAAAAATATAATTTGCACCACATACCAAATTGCTCCTTTATACCAAATTTAGTAAACGCATTCAACATAGATCGATTTTGCGAGATATGTAAAGATATATTCCGTAGATATGTTTATATTTTTCATTAAATCTTCATGAAATATTAAAGATTTATATTAAATAAATAACAAAGTGTTGTTATTATCATAATATTGAGGCAAAGTAGTTCAAAGAAAAATTTCGAATAATATTTTAATTAACAAGCATAATTTTTAACTAATGAATCATAAAATTTATATTATTTGTCATAACCAATGCACTGCATTGCATAATTGTAATAAAATTGTTAAAAATTTAACATAAATTTGATAATCGAATATTAATAATAATTTAAAATAGTTGAAAATTTAGTTAGTTAAAAATTGTTTTAATAAAGAATATTTAATAAAATATAAATCATTTATACCTAAAACCATGTATTAATAATTAAAAAATTTTAATTTACTACATATTTAAAAGTCATGATAAATCCAAAAAACATGGATAAAGCTTTTTCTGACATATATGTGGTAGGATGATTTCGGTTAGTTACTAATTTCACATTTTGGTATTGAAAGTTTGACAACACTGTAATGAATTTCAAAAATCATATTCCTGGCGCATTCACTACTCGACCAACCTCAGTTGTTTTATTGATGTAATTCCCCAATTCATCGTTCTTTAAACGTAGAATGCGCTAAAAAACCAGTCATTTTTTACTATGTCGGTATTCCAGATCCCCGGCCACGAAACCCCGTAAGATACTTGGTCTATTGTCACATCGGGACTTGCGTTACCAAAAAAAATAAAATCCGTTGTCGGTGCGCCGTCTAGATGTCCCGTGGTCGAAGCCTCGGTCGACGTGATTTTAAATGAGAACGTGGATTTGATGTTTAGTCCTGGATCGCCTGTCAATGTCTTCCGTAGAAGACAGACATATTTATGAATAAACGTTATGCGCAACGGTAACAAACGCTTGATCTTCACGTCGAAGAGCGTGACACTTTAACTTATAATATTAAATTCAACCGACACTAAATTTATAAAATCTATTAAACGTCACTTTGAACTTTAACGCGTGGCGTGTAAATTAAATAAGAAAAATTAGAAGTTTAATAAAGACTTTTACAACAAAATAATACACTCAATTAATAAAGAATTTAATGTGACTCGCTTAACGGTTGAATAATAACTTTTTTATATATAGGAGGAGGAAAATAAAGAAACGATGCGACTTTCTTGACGGTTGAATTAGTATTCTTTTTATTGAGGCTCGGCAGTGTCTTTTATACATTCGGATACAGTCGGTTTCTTCCCATTGAAAGTAGTCTATTGTCGGTTTCTTCCCATTGAGAGTAGTCTTGTTTACATTCTTTTAGAGTTAGTCGGATTTTTATCTTGTTGCTAAGCGGATGCAGCTGATAAGTGGCCTGGTCACACTATTGATATACTTCGTCTGTGTCAATACCTTTCGAATTACCGGCAGTTCAACCAGGCACCAAACCATACGTGATGGGACGAGACTTATGCGAGATTGCCGATCTACGCAATCCAACACGACCCGAGATATTCTGAGAAACTCGACTGCTTCGAGCCGGATTGATTTTTGAATGAAAGACGTGTCAATAGCGGAGCGTATTTGCCATTCGGACCGAGGAACTGTATAGGCAAAAGTTTCACGCTGATCGAGACCACAATCACACTGTTTCACATGCTCGCTGTCGACTCCAAGTTTGTTTTAAGATGACCGAATCTATGGAACTGAAGGCCAAGAGAGTATTTCTCACCACGAAAAATAGATTCTGGTTGTGTGTCATTCCTAGATTTACGTAATTCATCCAGGCCAGGCCAGGCCTGTTACGTTACACAAGTATGCGCAATCGTGCGCAAACAGATGTTTGAATGTAGAATTCGAATTCGAATAGCTACTCAAAAGAGACTTTCGCAGAAACGTCCATCGTTTAATTATTTCTCGCTGAATTTTCCCGTTAATCACGTTATTTCATATTCACGAAATCCATACGATTTCATATGTATGATAGTTCACATTGTATGATAGTTCATTGTAAGAGGAAAACTAGGAAAGTTTAAAATAAAGCGTAAAAATAATCAAACATTACCCAAGAATAATACACAATTCTTTTGCCGCGACTGTTTCAATTATAATATTCTCACGTCTATAACTATGGAACATTAACCGAATACGAGCAAACATGTGTGTAGGTACATACATGCGTGTGTGTATGTCCAATAACAGTACATTTATTAATCCATTAATTGGTAGATGAAATAGCAAGAGATAACGTAATGTAATTACACAGCTGTTAGAGTAACAAGTCACTCTTCTCTTATCTATAACTAAATAAGTTTCGTTCTAAAGAATACTGCTAGTACGATCATCGCGCGAATAGTTTGATAGCCTTTCATCACTAGCTCTATGAACGTGACGCCGCGCATTAACACAACAGTCATCGAACCACATCACAAGTACTTTGGCGCAAAAGTGTTCACAGCTGCTGCTAAACTCTCTGCATTCACTCTTCTGTTTCTCTTTGTCAACGAACCAAACGTAGCCAGTGATCGTTTCCTACAATTATCAAACCTCTCGAAACTAGTGGATAATCTCTTCTGGAAAGTGAACGAGATTATTCGAAGAAATAAAAGAGGCTAATACTGATCTAGTTCCCAATAAGAAGTGAATACTTGCTAGAAGAGCGAAATGACTCATCTAGAAATGGACTGATGGCCGATAATCGCGGCCGTTTTTGCCGTACTAACGGTGATCTACTACCAAGCCAATCGTAACTTCGACTTCAAGAAACGTGGGATGGTGTTTTTAGGAGGCTTGTGGGACACATTTCTCCAACGACTCTCGTTCGCTGAGACCGTAGAAAAGAGTTACAATTTGGATCCCGAATCAAAGTACGTCAGTCTGTTCGAGTTCGATATGACCATGCTCGTGATTCGAGATTTCGATCAAGTCCATCGCCATGAAGAATTTCGATCACTTTCCAAACCATAGAATGGCTTTCGAGCCAGACCTGGAGCTTTTTTTCTCGAAGAATCTCTTTTCCCTGCACGACGAAAGGTGGAAGGAAGTAAGGAACATATTGTCAACAGCCCTCACGTCCAGCAAGATGAAATCTATGTTCGTGTTGATGCGGGACTATGCCAAAGAGTACGACGATTATTTCGCTTCTTTGTCTGCCGATCAGTTGAAAGCGTTCGAGTTAAAAGATGCGTTCACCAAGCACACCAACGACGTGATCGCCACTTGCGCGTTCATCATTGACATCAACTCGATGAAGAATCCGAAAAACACTTTCTATGTGTACAGCAGAGAGGCAATCAGCTTTGAAAAATCGCAATCTCTTTTTCTTCTCAGGTTTTTCGCGGTGAGAAAGTTTCCGTAGTTATGTCAATTATGTCAAGATATTCAAGCAGAAGATCATCGACTTCTTCAAAGAGTTGGTAGCCAGGACGATAAAGGTCCGAGATGAAAACGGTATCATTCGTCCAGACATGATTCAGCTGATGACGGAGACCCTCTGGTCTTTCCCTCTGGAAATTGGAGCCAGAATTAATCGACGACATGACCGCCCGGGCATTCATCTTCTTCTTCGGTGGATTCGAGGCACATCAATTCTCATGTGTTTTGCCGCTTACGAGATTGGCATCAACATACAGGTACAGAAAAGATTACAAGACGAGATCGACCAAGTTTTGGAGTATTGCAACGGCCAGGTACGAAGCCGTCAACGGTATGAAATACCTGGAGGCTGTCATTCTCGAGAGTTTTCTGATGTATCTGGCGACGGTTGCTAGTGACAGAGCCTGCTTGAAACCGTTTGAATTGCCCCTACGCGTGCCGAGAGTGAAGCCGTACGTCGTGCAACGAAACGACAGCGTGTGGACCAATCTATTGTATGATATTCAAAACTACCCGGAGCCGAAAAAATTCAATCCCGACAGATTCTACGACGATCCGAAACAGATGATCAACTCTCTCTCGTTTCTTTCGTTTGGAATGGGCCCCAGAATGTGCATCGGCAACAAGTTCGCCCTATTAGAAACAAAAATGTTGCTTTTCTACATTTTCGCCAAGTGCGACCTTGGACCATGCGCCGAATACCGTTGAAACTGGACAGGAAAGGATGACGTCGGAGAACGAATTCTGGCTGAAAATAAAACCGAGAAATGCAAAGAAAGCGGAGTCCGAAAAGACTGTCCAGGGACGGCCATGCTAATCGAGAAGATTCCCGACGGACATCCTGACAATTAAGTTACGTTGCATTGTACGATATTTGCAATATCCATTTCTACAAGTTTCTTCTTCGTCTATGTTTCGCAACAATGTTGAAAGTGAGCCTATGATCGATTCGTTCTAAATCTTTTTGAATCAGTTGTAATGTGCTATAATGGGGTGTGATACATGTAATATGTAATGCAGTTGCAATATACATTAGTTTCAATATAGGAATTTTATACATTAGAAAACGAGAATGTCTAAAATCCCTATAAATCTAACCCATAAAATGTACGAATTACGCGTATGCGGAAAGATGATCTCATAATGGAAATATTTCAGACATTTATTCAATTTCTTCAATTTAATCTAAATGCACAGGTTACGAACGATCATTCGCGCATTCACGACTTCAAGAACAAGGTGTTACTTTTCTTTTTTCTTTCTTTTTTTTTTTGCTGACCTGTCTTGCGCCAGAAAAATTGTTAATTCTCACGATTTCAAACGATATTATCGAGAAAAGAATTTTTTACTAGTTCCTACGATTTCGCAGAATCTGTGGGAAATAACCAAGAATTTTGTGGCCAACAAGAAAAATATTTTATTAATATTTTATTATTACTAAATTAATTTTAGTATTAAAATAAGGTAATAATCTTCCATAGATTTCTCCTTTTTACACGTTTTTACGAAGACTTAATATATTCTTTCTTAAGAGAAATATGTACATTCGTTAGATGTAGATTTATTATAATTAAATAAAATGACTATTCGAAATAAACATACTGACTTTGGGCTAAATTAGAAAAATAATCATATCATTATAGTCTCCATTTAATCATCGTATCTAAGCGTTATCGTTCCTAGAAGAAGATAAAAATATGTTGTGTTCTCTATGAATTTTAAAAATTTTGAAGCAAACAACGATAACTACGCCTACTACTTGTGCGACCTTGTGAATGTTGCCTGAATGAGTGAGTACCTATGTACTATGTATGTATATATACAGAAACATATGAACATACGGAGGCGACAACACTATCAACTGTTCGCTCGTAGCACGTCACTCAACTGACCTACTTTTTGTATTTCTTCTTCTTCTTCTTCTTCTTTAGTCATGATCAAAAAATCAGGAAAATATGCTCATTTATTTGACATCTAGTTTTGTCGCAATCGTCAACTTGAATTTGCAATTTGCATTTCTTGTAGAGACAATTATGTAGTGTGTATATAATATACGACTGTGAGTGTACAATCTCACGAAACGATTAAAAATATGAAATCGTACGTTACGTCTATTTGACGTGAATCTTTGATCCGAAGTTGTTTTGAATCTTATTTTAAAGCGATCGTTCTATTGACGAACATTGATACAGCGTTGCAAATTAATTGTTACATTAATGACAAAAACGAAAATAACAGCCGATATGCCTTGTATACTATATTTATTTATTTTTTTAATACAAGTAATTTAATGCTATCAGAATACTGTGCTATTGTAATTGCTTTCATTAAAAGTGTATATTTTTACGCACACTAATCGTAACTGATTCCTTTTTTTTTCTTCAAAAACAATTAAACGTACAGACTTCTTTGACAAGAAACGATGATTGTACGATTTTTGTGAATAATGATCGTCAACTATAATCACGTTACAATTGCATTGTGTAAGTGTCGACGGTGCGATACCACAGGTAGCAACAGAATGACGTTTGTATAATATACAAGTTATAAATGACCACAGAGCGTAGGCGTGCCACACGCTTTCAGTATGTCCACGAATTCCTCCGGAGATCAACTCAACTCGGACACTATTAACAACAGCCGAGTAAAGTTGGCGGTAATAATAGCTACATAGTTAATAATAGCGGCGAGATTGGTCGAAGCAAACGAACAACGCGCAACACGAATATTTTCATAAACGATCAACAAGTTAAATTCGACGAAGCAATTCAGTAATTCGGCGGTGCGCCTATTCGGCGGTACGCACGATATCTTTGAAAGAACGCTGGATGTTGTTAAAAGTCCCCCCTTTCACCTCTTTTTCGACTAGACAACCAATGGTCGGTGCCTTACGAAATATCAGGCAAATGGACTCATATTATAAAACTACCCTCATTCCTTTAATGTAATTCACTTTAGTCACGTGGTGACCGCGCGGAGGAAAAGACAAGGAACGGAGAGACTCGAGAGCGGAGCTTGGCTTTTGGCTAGAATTAATGAACTGAAGATTGTAAGGATGGGTTCAAGCAGTGTATTGTCTCGTTGTGTTAGTGGAAAAAGGCGTGGACCGATGACTAAAAGGAAACACGGGTCTCACTTTCTTTCCTCCTTTTCTATTTCTTTTTTCATCTTCCTTTTCCTCCTGATGTCACTCGTGTTTTTTTTTCTGTTTCTTTACCCTCGCCCACTTTCTTCCTCTCTTTCTGTTAACCTTTTTTCGACCAACGCTGTCATATGTGTTGCAAATATCGTACGGATAATCAAATTATATACTTTCTAATTTCTAATATCGCCGTGTTTTAATTTCGACAATTTCAATAATTAGTTACACAGGATGGTTCGTAACTGGTGATATAGGGCAATTCTACCAGAAAAAAAACAGATCGAAAAAGAAGTAAAATTTTTGTTGGTCTTACCCAGCACTTTTTTTTTTACTGAAATTTTATTTGTCAAGTCACATCAAATTATTTATGAATTTACAGGCGTTGTACAATTAAAAGGGAAGATTGTTTCTGCATTTGACGCAAATTATAACTTGGATAGCTTTATCTCTAGGTAAACGAGACATAAGTACTCAGCAAATAAGTCATTATCTCAAAAAAATAATATCTTAATCATTTTCTTCTCCAGATTATTTTCCTAATAACATTTTTTTGAAATTTTATATTTTATTATACAATACTTACACAATAGATCGTGATTAACCTACGTGACGAGATATTTTTATCTTAATACGGATGTTAATATATATATATACATATAAATTACCTAGCTATCCGTCTTTTCTTCATTATCATCTCGTAAAATTAATCGCACGGACGTGTAAATGAGAATGTTTCTGTTTAAATTGAAAATATTTCTCATAACTCTGTTAAATCTTTGCTAAATTGCTAAATATTTAACAAACAGTTTGTAAAAAAAGAAAAACAAAAATGTTACGACTAACAATGTTCATTTGCTAATGTCGCAAACAACGATACGCAAACGATACGAAATTGTATGGGCAAAATATATACACGGTGCTGAATCTAATTAAATCTTTCTGAATTTTAATTTAAATTATACACGCGGAATAAAAGCAATAATGTTGTCCACACATAACAGATGCGATTTCTCATTACCTTTTCTACTAACAGTAAATTGAAAGTCGAATTTTACAAATAGAGTCGAGCTCAAGACAAACGGTTACTACATTCAAGTATCCGCTCGTGTCGATAATTTCCCATTTTCAATGAATTGCAAGATACGGAAACTGCTCCACGCCAATGTATGCATTTTTATCAAGCACGTTACAACGTTAATGGTTTGACGATAAAAAGGACAAAATTTGTGCAAAAAAATCTTTAAGTGCCCATGTTCAAGTCGTACATGCGAACAAACATCTAACACCTACATGCATAAGACTTTTAGGTAATATTTACGTTTAATTGTAGGAAACAACGCTGGCGGAAGATCATTTTCTCAGTTCGATGGCCAGCCACAATCCGTTTCTCCTGGTGACATTAAACATGCCTTTCTCGAATTGCAACGGGATCATCGTTCTCGGCGCGAGCTTGATGTTACATTTGGCGAGAACGTAACAGAACAGCACTTTCATCTCTGTCAGCACGAATCGGTTACCGATGCACATTCTCGGCCCAAGACCGAACGGCATGTACGCGTCCGAATTTGCGATAGTCCTATTTTCGTAGAATCTATCTGGGTCGAATTTCAAGGGCTTCTCGTAATACTTCAGGTCCTAGTGGAACCCAGTCATGGAAATCCAGAAGCTATTTCCTTGATGGTGAACGGTGTGCTGCCAGTTCGCGCAGGCGGCAGTTCGAAATCTTTGACGCACATCCTTCCTATCAACGTGACGATCGGATAAAGTCGTAAGGTTTCGTTGATTATCGCGTCCAGGTACTTCATCTCGTGCATCGCGTCGTAGGTCAGCTCTCCGTTGTTATTTTCCAACGTCTCGTCAATCTCCTGCTGCAGCCTTTCTTGAACATCTGGATTCTCGGCCAACAGGTGCGCCACTCTGCAGGTTTGCGACAGTGTCGAAACGGCCGAAGAAAAAGCTGAACGCTTGATTCGTCATATCTTGCACGGTCATCTGTTTCCCCGGCTCTCTTTTCTTATTATTGTCCATGAACAGCTGCAGAATGTCCGACCTGCGAGCGCTGATCCGTTGCTTGGTCTCCACCGTCTCTGCCACTTGGTCGTAGAAAAATTTAGCAATGTGATTATCCACGAACTTTAGTTCATCTTTAGTACAGCAGCTCCACCAACCACGGAGCGTTCCTGTGTACCAGGAACATCATGAACTTTTTGAACGTCGCCAATGACGTGTTTATTTTACCGTACACATAGAACACGTTGTTCTTTAACAGAGTCGATGGATACGTTGTAGACGCAGCTGGCGATCACATCGTTCGTGTATTTCGTCAAGAGACCCTTCATCTCAGTTTCACGCTGCTCCTCCGGTAGATTCGACAAATGCTCGGCAAATCTGCTCGCGCATTCCGACATCAGTTTGAACATGGTTTTTATCTTGCTGGAAGTGAACGTCGGTGACAGCATGTTCCTGTGATGCTTCCACTGGTCACCGTTCAGCATGAATAGCATTCCTCCTAGCATGGGATCCACTTTTTTGTTCACCAGCGGACGATGATCTGAAAATTGTTCGACATTCTTCATGGTGACGGCCTTGATCAAATCCAGATCGCGCAGCACTATTTCCGGCGTGAGAAATTCGTAGAAACCGATGTATTTCGCTTTGGAATCCAGTTGATAAGTCTTGGTAAGCAAATCCATTATGGTGATTTGTCGTCTGGCGAGCAATCCCATGTTTCCAAACAGCGGCGTCGGCGGAATGTGCACGATTCCATGCTTCTTGAACAAATTGTGATTCCTCGTGATAAAGTAATAGAGGGCAACGAGCACCGCCACCAGCGACAAAGCGATTGGTAGGTAGTCCATCTTGGCGTGTCCACGGAGCACAGCGGTGAGTGACTGCAATAACGTGACGATGCTCACTCTGACAGCTTACCAAGCAGACTAATGGTACGAAGAATCGCCACTGGATTAAAACTAGTTCTATACAGGAGAACTACGTATTTTTTCAACGTGGAAGAACGTCTCAACGTCTTCCAACTCCCTCCCAGTTTACGTCAGGCTACGCTTAGTCACGATCGCGTTATCATCGCTTTTATCGCCCGTAATAGCCTATCGTGTTTGCGTAGATTACGTTCGGTTGCATCACTGCCGAAGAGAAAAATTTCAAATTATCGATCGCTAATTGAACAATATATATATCTTTATATAGGTAGGTTGGCTCGAGGATATACTATTTCGATACTAATAAATTTCTTATTCCTTTCATTCAAAATACTCTTTTGCGATGCATATTTAATGCGTTCAAGTATAAAAGCAGAAACAACGTGGTTAATAAAGAAAGAAAAAAAAATTATTCAGCATCTTCTTTGCTTGATAAACATGTCGTCTCGAAATTTTCAGACTGGCGAAGCGGATCGATAAGCTCGTTACAAATAATTATCGTTTACATAATAAATTCTTTGTTGTGTCGTCCATCTTGGCTCGTTCCAAAGCACGTAGTATGTAAATACGTAATACTATCTGGTAAACATCGTGATGATAATTTCGTGATATAATACAAAATTTCATCCTGATTCCAGGAGAAACAATTGTTGCACGTAATTGCACTGTGTCAATCTATCGCTTAAAAAGTAAATTCTATTAATTGTGTCTGAACGCTGTATACGACGCGATATAGTCTATTTTTCACTATTTTATCGAAACACAGAGGTTATCTCTTTAGCGCTCCAAATTAAATGAAATTATATCTCACGTTACGTTTTTCAATTTCTTCGCTAAGTAATTCTCGCGTTACGTAAACTGATCGTGATCTTTCGGACGTGACGTGAAAGCGAAGGCAAAGCATTTAATTCTAATTATCGTATCGTTTCTGCAAAAGACACATCTGTATATTGAGTTACTTAAGACTGAAAGATGAAATAGGGAGAATTAACTGATAATTATTATTTTTTAATTTTGATGCATAGAAGACGCTTTTAGCATCTAGGTTTAGGTTTTGGGCTAGAAAAACGTTTTAGGATGTTTTAGGTCAAAAAAATGTTTGTTTTTTTTAAACATTACTCGGTTCAGCTAGTTAAAAATTCTGTAAAAAAAGGTATTGAACTATTTATATTGGAAAACTATTAATTAAGGAGATATTTTAAAATTTATCTAAAAATTTACATCAGTAATATTCAAAGATTGTTTACACTGCAATATTTTAGCTGATTCATTTCCTGTTGGCGCAAGGATATTAAACATGCGCTCTGATTCATGGTCGCTCGAGTCAACGCCTCTTGGCCGGAGGAAAAATAAATAGCCCAGTGTCGGAACTGAGTTTGAGTATTCATCTCGTAGTTCCTTGTGCTCTTTGCTCCGTCCATCCAAATGAAATGGTAATTTTCGATAAAACGTTTTTCAATAAATGTCAAGCAAACGAGTAGACCAGTAACTAGTAACGTACAGCTTTGATCAACGTTTCATTTTCTTTTCGAGTCATTTATCAAATACATAAATTTAGGTTTCCGAATCGAAGAAAAACTTCACGATAAAAAAGAAAAGAAAAGGAAGGAAAGAAGGAGGAAAGAAAAAAAGTCGGTCGATAGGAGGGAAGACGGGGAAAGAGCGAGCACACTAAAGCGACGAAGTCAAATTTGTGTCTGTTCTGGTGCACTCATTAGTCGAGTTGTGAAACACATATTCCTCGAGAAAATATACCCTAATTGTTCAGGAGAGTGTCCGTGATACAATGCCTACGGTCTAGGTGCGGGCCCGTCCGGCCAGATTTACTGGTTTAAGGACCTTTAGCAGACCTACATCGCCATAAAACTATGGCCAGATGTTGGGTCTTTGTTCCAACCGGACAAAGCCCTCGACCGTGGATTGAAGCACGATATTAACTTTCCCGAACACGTGAAAAACATGTGCCAGCAAGGTCACCGAAGTCGGCGACGAATACCTGGCCATTCGTACCCCACCCTGGACCCGCGATCGGCCGAAGCCAAAGGAAGGGGAAGCGAGAGAGCTTTCGTGCTTTCCTTCGGCTTCCAAGTTAGAATCATTTTGACTTCCGAGTCATCAAGCAGGCTCTCCGGCGATAAAGTTACCACGAGGGGACAAGCCCCCAACCATCAACGCGTCCAAAAGATACAGTCCACATTTATTCACTAAACACGATCTCGGTTCGCTACTTCGCGCGCGAACATTGGTCCTCCGAGCCGCATATACGGATCGGTTTGAATGTTGCGAAGTACACCCTACTCGTGATAGTACAGCAAAGCAAACCACGGATTCCGTAGCATCCGTTACTAGCGGACGAGATCAGCCAAGAGGATACGATCGCGGACAGGCCACCAGCGCGGACAGGCCGCGATCGAACGTCGCAGAGAGCAATCTCCAGGGCAGCCACTCTAGGAAGGACAACTGCACATTCAAGGCGCGGAATTGAAGATTCTCCGCTGGTCACACGGATCACAAGACCAGCGTACCCATTACTACCTTCCCTCAGTGAGTCGAGTCTCGTTCATTGCGCGGGAGAAGAAGAATGGAACGGACCGGTAGTTCTGAGCTCTGGCAGCTGATAAAGGAGCGCGGCCGCGTCAAGGCGGACCTAACGCGATTACAGACATTCTACGATACGCGAGGAGAAACCGAGTCGATTATCATCCTTCAAATGAGGCTCGATCGGAACCGTGACTTACTGTCACGATATGAGGCGATTCATTACCGTATAATCGACGCCCTCGCGGATCCCGATGACGCCGAGGCTCATGAACGTGATAGGGATGAATTCGAAGACACGTACGACCGCGTGATTGGCGCGCTTCAGGAGCGAATAAAGAATTTACAAGCTTCAGCGACCTCGAGCAAAGTGCGACCCCTGCAAATCACGCTCGCGTCATCAGCCACCTCCGAAACGCCTGTACCCCAATTTCACGGTCGCCGAGGGGAATGGGGCCGCTTTCGCGACCGCTTCGAGTAACTTCCTTGGTAACTCGGAACGCATCCTTAAGCGACCTTTATCGTTATCTTTACCTAAAGCAAGCGGTAAAGGGCGAAGCCGCTCGCGCTATCAAGTACTTCCCAGTCGCCGACAGTTTTGAGGCTGCCTGGGAAGTACTACGCGAGCGCTACGAAGACGACGATTACGCATATAACAAGCTGAACAACCGACATCACCGACACCAGCAACGCGATGATGTCCATCGAACTGACGAGGTTCCACCAGCGAAGCGTAACTTCTTGTCGCCCACGCTTGAGGGCGATGCTGGTTTAAACGGTGGTAAGCTCGACCTGCTTACTGACCTACCCCCTAATCTGAGCGACGGCGAGTTGCTGATCAACGACGACGACGCTCACAAGACTAGCCGAGATGTCGAAGAAAGGGAGGAAGAAGTCGAGATCAAGGACGAGACTGCGAAGGCCGGCGTTGAGGAAACACGGGGCATACAGGATAAGTACATCACGTCTGACATCGAGATACTCGGTGGCTCTGACAGCATCGAGATCCCTCAGACGCAGTAGCTGCTGAACCAAACCTCGCACGAGAACAACGTGACCACCGAGACGGCTCACGTTCAGAACTCGTTGACTGACTTCAACTCCAAGAGACTGAAATTCGAGGTTGACAAAACACCGTCGGGCCTGCTATTCGACGGTGAGCTCCGGAATGTGATCTCCGAACAGCACGACTCAGGGATCCGCGCGGTGACCTCGTCGGAGAGCGCGAGTCTGTACGACGTGAGCCCCGAGGAGAAAGGGACGGTCGCGACCGAGAACCAACAGGAGGGGCACTGTTTGGACGACGCAGATGCGCTGGAGAACGCGAATTGCTCGTCCTCCAATTTGAACTCGCCGAAGAAGAAGAATTTGACGATATCGGACAACTCACACGTCTGCAGCCTGACAAGCATGAGGACAGTCGTATCATTGGATCACTCGATCGGGGTGCACGACCTGCACGCAAACAACGAAGCTCAACAATTTGACAAGGTGCCGAAGAGCGAACGGCTGCCACCATTGCGATGGAAACTCAGCCGCAACGCGGCTCTTACCCAAGGGGAGGATGGCATCGCCCGGGTCCTGTCCGTCGAAGCAGCCGATGGACTAGTGAAGCGCCCAACGGCCGGAGAGTGCATCCTACCGGTGGACGAAGGAGGAGGACACGCAGAAAACTAATGAACTCATGCTAAGCGTGTGCATATTAGAATTACGTTTGCTTATGCTGCCCGACTCGTCCTTGCATCATCTATATATAATAACTAACTGTAATCCATCTGTAAATAATGCACTTTTATATTTAGTTTCGAACGCGAGGCGTTCAAGGTGGGCGGTATGTTCGGGAGAGTTTCCGTGATACAATGCCTACGGTCTAGGTGCGGGCCCGTCCGGCCAGATTTACTGGTTTAAGGACCTTTAGCAGACCTACATCGCCATAAAACTATGGCCAGATGTTGGGTCTTTGTTCCAACCGGACAAAGCCCTCGACCGTGGATTGAAGCACGATATTAACTTTCCCGAACACGTGAAAAACATGTGCCAGCAAGGTCACCGAAGTCGGCGACGAATACCTGGCCATTCGTACCCCACCCTGGATCCGCGATCGTCCGAAGCCGAAGGAAGGGGAAGCGAGAGAGCTTTCGTGCTTTCCTTCGGCTTCCAAGTTAGAATCATTTTGACTTCCGAGCTATCAAGCAGGCTCTCCGGCGATAAAGTTACCACGAGGGGACAAGCCCCCAACCATCAACGCGTGCAAAAGATACAGTCCACATTTATTCACTAACCACGATCTCGGTTCGCTACTTCGCGCGCGAACACTAATAATAACTCAAGAACGATCCTCCTTCTTTCTTTCTTCCAGTCTTCCAACCTATCATTTCGGCGCTTACGCCTCGATTATTTTTCCTTCGCTTTCCAAGTGTCTTCCCTGTTCTCCTCATGTCTACCGTTCTCTTCGTATACGATTTCAAGTATAGTTGCACTTTATATAAAAATAATTGTTCAATATAACAATTCTCCATCAAAAGTTCAAACATCAAAACAGATATTATTTGCCTCTATGTAATTCTGTGTTACGACATAGTGTTCAGAATATAAAATCGTAAATTCAAAGTAAACATTTTAGACGAATATTATTTAATATTAGAATAATAAATTTAATTGATAATTGATAAAATTATGCTGCGGATTTGAATAAGGAATAAAAACAATACTTTGGTTCGACACACATTTTATAATTAACCGATTAGTTTTTTTGTAAAGAATCGTGTTATGTTCGTAGTTTGCTCGCACATACACTTTATCTAAACTAGGAGGGTTTGACAATATGATTGTTTCTAATAGTATAAGATGTGCGATTTGTAGCTGTAGAGTTTTAACAATAATTATTAGTGAGACTAATTTTAAATAACATTGTTTTAAACAAGTTAGTGAACTGATTTTTAATGGAAATAAACGAAGATTAAGTTTAATCACATAGGATGAATATGGGTACTAAAATAAAAATAATAATGTAAATCTATATATCCTTAAAACTTAATAATTTTTTGAATGTTGAAATTAGGAACCTGAATTCTCAATAGCCTTCACATACTTCTCAATAGCCTTTTCAAAAAAATTTAATGACATTGTAGCATATGTGAATTGATATAAAGAAGAACCTTAACTTATATATCATTATTTTGTTTGTTACACATCTACAATTTGACATTTACTCCATATGTTTTTTGTAACATCCTGAGAAATTGTTCTAATTAGCGTATGATTCAGCATTTATTGTAGCAAGTATTCGTTATTCCATCGACTCATACACAATTTCTCCATATGTATCCTGGGACATGCCCATTGTTCCACTGAGAGAGTTCCACTTTTTTTACTACCGACCTTCTACCTGGGTCACGGCTTATGGAACTTTCTCGAAACATCGTTACGTCTTAAACAAAGAGCCAGCTTAGCGGTTTTTGCGGCCCGAAATAAAAACAAGGAAACAGGCGTAATGATTTTCGTGGTTCGAAAGTAATAACAAAGGCTAAGCATGACTAGATTCATGCCCATATATGGACACGTCGTGCGACGTTCACGCGAGCCTTTGTCTAAATTTTGAGCCACGTGACCGCCCTAGGGTAGGGGGGGCCGAGGAGATTTATAGGCCTTCCTCGGCCCCAGAACAAAGAGAAGAGTCTGAACTTTCAAAGAGCGAACAAGTATCTATTTTATCAATGCGTTTCAAATCTAGCGAGAATTCTTATAACGTTCAAGCTAACGCGATTATCTCTGTAAAATTAAAAGCGAGGGCTAACGCCCCATCCATACTAGCGTGCAAAAATAAAAATAAAATACAGTCCACTATATAACCGAAGAAAAAGATCTCGTCACGCCACCGAGCGCGCTAACACCCATCATTTTAATTTCCGTTGACGGAACAATTTCAGAATCCAATTCAGTATTAGTTCTCCTCAATACGAGTCCTTTTCCGTCAGAGCGAAAACTATTGAATTTAATCACATCAGAGAATAACATTATTTCTAGTAAATAGATTGCGGTTTATTATGTAGATTCATATTTTAGAGAATGTAATTAATTAATAAATGTGGCAGAAAGCTATTTTATACGGAGAATATAAGAAAACACTATACTTCGACAATCCTATATATTTGTGCATCCTGTGCAATTTTACATTATAGTATGTCATATAAGTATATCAATATTCGCAGTTTATGAAAATATAAATGAACGTGCTAATACATTTCTGACAATATAGCTTTCTAAAACGTCAATTTTTCTAGATCATTAGATATTGGGATCACTCTTTACAGGTTACAATACGTAATTCTGTATACATATATATGTATATTTTTTGTGTTTCCTACCATTTAAAGTCACAATTATACATAGGATATTTCAGAATTATGCTTATACGCATGATAAAGACTCTTTAATTCTAGACACTTAACTCCATTCATAGATTGATCAACACAAGTTAACGATGTGTCTGAATAAAAATCACAAAAAATTAACTTCTTAATTGCTTATATTTATTTATTAATATAATTATTTATTATTATATTTATAATTATAAATATTTATTGATTAGTTATTAATTGTTTATATTTTTCATTATAAGATTTATTCTATGTATTGTTTATTACTTATTCTTTGCTTTAAGTATTTATGTATACATCTTGGAAGACATATTATATTTATCACATAATTATCGTATAATTATCATTTCAATAAATAATATATATTACATGTTATAAATGATAGGGTTATAAATAAAGTTATATAGGAGTAGAATTTTTGATGTTCAAAAAAGGTTGTCAAATTTTGATACCTTATTCTAATGTCACTAACACTAAATAAGATCATATAAATATAGTACTACGATAATTCAAAGCATATTCGAGAAGAAAAGTATCTTCCACTTCGCAATTTGTTACATAATCTAAAAACGTTTTAAAATAAAATGAATAATGTACATATTTTAAAAGTAGAGGCTTCAGGCTTTAAAATGAGTTCATTAAGTTTTTTAATTATATGATTTATTAAAATTAAGTTTATTATTATATGATAACTTATAAAAATTATTACAATTTCAACATTTATTGTCCCACTATTAATGGGAGTCACAGTATTTATTTACTCGAAAAGTATCCGTTTATTTTACTTATGATTATTTTTTGACGAAAAAGCATATTGAATTATGTTATTAATTTCACATGCTTGTAACAGTTAACTATAGTGTAATTGCGAATAAATACGAACGAAAATAATATCCAGCAAACACAATACATTATCAAAGCATAATTTCAAGTATATCAATACTGTTATTTCATCAAACTCAGCCTGTCATGTCATTGTTGATGATACTTTAGAATATTTTTTACAATTAAGTATCATGTCTTTTATACATATTTCATGGATATAGTATAGTTCACTGATTTTTTTATTCAAAGTAACAATAAACTCAATGAGAATATAAGAAGATAAGAATACAAGAAATTTAAAGATTCATTGTACCAAAATTAATGTAATATTAAAGATCATAATAAAATTAATCAGCAGGTGTATTCAACTTTCAAACATACAAACAATGCAAAGATACAACACAAACTTTATGTTAGTGGATTATAGGAAGACGTAATAATAAAATATATATATTTGATTATATCATTTACATATATATATTGATTTATATCATTTACAAGTTAGTTTACAACGGTGAAACGTTTTTATTTCTCATTCTTTCACTCTCTATATATATCATCACACTACGGTATCTCAACAACTCCAGGCACAGTTCAA
Source organism: Melipona bicolor (assembly GCA_030673865.1). NCBI lineage: Eukaryota > Metazoa > Arthropoda > Insecta > Hymenoptera > Apidae > Melipona > Melipona bicolor. The sequence continues at coordinate 2,126,214 of JAHYIQ010000033.1, read as the reverse complement.
AAACAAAACACACACACATATCACACACCCATGCTATATACTATACTCACATTCACATACATAAAACCAACACTCACATTTTAAACAGCTAAATACATTCCATTATATTTTTTTCTTTGTTGATCATGGAATATTTCAATGATGTTCTTAATTCAGTATCCACGATAATGTTATTCTGGATTAGTTTGAAAATAATTCATATGCAATCTAAAACAGGATAAAAATATTCTGTCATAGTAAAAAGCAGTACGTTAAAAAAAATAGTACTTCCTGTAAAAAATTTTCATAAAATGTAACACTTCACGAGATTTATGAAAATATTGCACAGTTCGAGGAGAATGTTCTTAATATTTTACAAAACGCGGAAAAAATAAAATGAACAACAGAGCAATAGCCCTAAGAGAAGCTCCGACTTCACTTCTTAAACGACAGTAAAGAATTGACTCTTCCTTTCGTAACCTGCAATTCTCATGCTGCACATACGTTACTGTAAAACTCGGAAATGCGAGGAAATATCTGGGTTGACACTTTCCCCTATGCTATGGAGACAATTTTTTCTTAAAACTCAGCTTAATTGTGCAAAAATTGCAGGAAAACAGGAAGAGAAAGAATAAAAGTAACGTTTCTTCTTGGAAACATATTTATTATTCACGCGTATCGATGGATAGTCATTTTCCCCTCATGTGTAATTTACAAGTTGTGTCACGCAACGGTGTCAATATTTTTTTTTTATCCTTCTCTTTAATTTTCTGCGAAATGTGTAAAGCCACGACTGTGGCTAGACGTTTCCCGACCGTCGAAGAGAATGGACTTTATTAGCTACAAGTATTATAGACTTCTGAAATTCTGCTTCTTCGTGATAGGACTGATATCGTATAAACCAATGGTTCAACAGTTTTCGTGGTAAAAGTTCCATTCGTACGAAATATAATTATTTAACCGGTTTTCTCGTATTACTTGTTCTCTCCTATCAGTGCATTATTTGCGAAAAAATTTACCTCTTATTTACATTTTTGTTATCAATCGTTACAGTTCTATCTCGAAAACAATATTTGCAGCTTTCAATTTTCTTTATTGCAAGCAATATTTATATGTAAACGATAGCATATGTAAACATAATCTATGTTTCCTTAGTTGTGAAATCCGTAAACATAAGTAATAAGTTACGTAAGTAACGTAACTACGTAAGTAATTTAATAGTTAATTTTTTAGTAAGTATTAGTAAGTATTAGTATAAGTATTAGTAGTATTAGTAGTATTAGTAAGTATAAGTATAAGTAAGTATTTCAGTTAATTTTAATCAATCATTATAAGACCGTATCATTACATATCCTCTTTTCCGGCTTTTTCAAGATAGAGGAATGGTTAAAGGATATAAAATGTGATTGGAATCATATACATAACAGAGAAGAATTTAAAATACTTAAAACACATGTAGCGATGGGAAATCGCTATATAAATATTTATTTAAGTAAGAAGTAAATTAATCATCTCATAGGACGGCCAGGAAACTTAACGATAATATTTTACCCGTAAGATGCATTGCAGTTACGATATGTAACTATTTATGTCACTATTTTTGCGATACCATCTCTTTTACCTCGCATTCTCGAGATTTTAACATTTGTAAATAAATCTCATCTGTATTATTTACCGATTGTTTCAACGATGCTTATGGACAAATTTCGAAATTATTATTGGATTAACATTTTTGCGAACATTATAATTATTGTTATTTTGTTTATAATAATTTTGTTTTGTCGTGACAATTTCTTCATATTGACTATATTGCATGTACATGGACTGTACAGAATTGCTACGTATGGTTTTGATTTTGTACAAATAACAATTAGATATTATGAAATTTTTCACACTTATTAGTTACCAAATAAAAAATGCCATGGACAGAAATTCGATAGAAATGGCCATTCCTAAGAAGAATATAGTTATATGCAACAAAATAATAAACTCAATGGAAATTTGTAGTTTAATAATAAAGTTAGTATGTACTCAGATAAGTGCTAACATGCTAATATCTATGCAAAGTTTATTTTTGCGAATATTTGTAAATAAATCTCAATTGTCTTTGAACTTAAATATTTTAAATGTTTTCCTAAGCTTTTCTATATTAACACGAAATCAGATTCATTACATTGCGTAGACATGCTTATATTATATTAATTCATTCTTTCTCGAAGGTGGACTAGGTATCTAAAACACAATTTCTCATTCTCCTGCCTATTAACCTCTGTAGCAGTGTCAATATATTACGCAATGGTCATGTTCAATGTAAGTAACATTAACGTACTGAAAACATCGCATACGTAATGTGCTCCGACGATTTTTAACCTGGAAATCTGTTAGTTGTTTCAACTGACAATATAAAGATTAAGGCACTCAACCTATTATGATTACTAATTGTGTAATTATCTGGACAAAATATAAAATTCGAGATTTAAAGCAACGATTAATTTGAGATTTCATTCAACGATGAAAAAATAAAATTGCAAAGATTCTTGATGATATGTAAATGATAAAATAATTACAAATCTATGAATTATAATTACAAATTTATGAATTTAGTTGGAGTAGTCCCTGAAAAATAATGAAATATGTGTCAGAGAAATCTTTCTACCAAAAATTCAATAATATTGTACATCTGTACTGATATATAATAAGTATATATTATATATCGACATATAATAAATACATCTGCATTGACATATTTACTTAAAAAATAAAAATTTAAAACTCTAATTCATTTCAGAAATCGTTAGATTCGCATTTCCAACCCTGTATTTTATTAAGTTCATGGTATATTCTGTTTAGATTTCCAGGATGATATCCCATGGATACAGTTTTGTCATGATTATAAACTTCATTATCATTATAAGTATTGTAATGTTCAGTATTGAAGTATTATATATAATACAATGCATATTCGACGAAAGTCAGAAATTCTTCTATATTCCGTAAGTACGCAAAATAATTTTAATTATTGGTATTTGATAATTTTTGTAACTGTTAATTAATCGCTAATTGTTTCTTTATTATTCTTTATACGAAATTCATTCTATATATGATTGCTTATTATCTATTCGTTGCTTTAAGTCTCACATAAATCTTGAAAAAGTATATTTATCACTATAACTGTATTAATATGAAATGTAACATTGTTATATATATATATATCATTTATTTCTTAAAGTATCATAAAGGTATTATTTATAGTATACAAATGATGTATAATAATAGTGTAATTATATAATATTTAAATGATATGTACACAATTTACATATATATATTATTAATATTATATATATATCACAAATATATATAATATTATACATATATAACATATAAATTTATATATATATATATGTGATATATATAATATAAATTATATATATATATAAATTGTGTACATATAATTTAAATATTATATAATTACACTATTATTATACATCATTTGCATACTATAAATAATACCTTTATAATACTTTAAGAAATAAATGAATTTTTTAAATTATTTGGTATCATATTCTACTGTCACTAAGGAAATAATTGAATTATATTAGTATAACCAAAATACTCTTCCTTTTCGAGAAACAAACAGTTTTTGTTCGAATATTAACTATAACAGAGTAACTGTTAGATGCTGAGTTTCAACCATAATTTGAACTTTTATTTATAGGAATAGTTTAAAAGTTTGATTTATGATAATGACGTTACTGATGAAATATTTAAAAATCGAATTATTGCCTCGTGTAAAAAAATTTGGAATATACTAATATATATTAAATATGTACTAAATTGATTATATATTGAATTTAAAATATCAACATTTTGTAATTTTTCAACATCTTTTAAGAGGAGTACATATTGTTAGAGAAGAAATGGATTTCAACAATTCGTTTGAATAAATTTTGAATATTCTTACAATACTTTATCATAATCATAGGGTGAATCTCGGAACGAAAGGGTTTTCAGATTTATACTTCCATTTATGTGCCTCAGTGGCTGTCCATATAATACCAAAGTTTGATCAGTAAAGATGTAAAGTGTGTAAAAGTAGAATTAAAGTATCACTGGAATCGTAAATTTCGAATGAATGAACAACATTGCAAATGTTCCATTTGAAAAAACCAATGGTGTGAGAGAACGCGAAAATATTAGGTATCTTTTTCAGATTTGGGTCAGATACCATTAAAACGATTCCGCAAAATGTTCGGATTTTCCAAAAGAGTCGAGATTTCCAATAGAACCGGGTTGGTCGGAAACTTGTCGAACGGCTTTAAAAATCATTTTCAACGAAAACTTAAAACAAAATATTACATTTGGATATCACATATTTGGTTACTACTTTTACTTTTATCTTTTGCAATTTTAGAATTCTCAAGGAATCGGGGAAATTTCAAAAGGATCGGAAATTCTGATCGAATTTTTTTTTTCCGAAAAATTTCATTTTTCGGTACACTTTCGAGTTTTTGCACACCTCTAAAAAAGCACCGAATTGATAGCACATCCCCCCGATAACAATATTTTGACCATCATAATGTGTTTTCCTCGAAACAGTAAGTTCCATCGGCAAAATTTTTTATAGTGACAAATTACTTTGAAAGATATTTGCGTGGAACAATTTACAAGCTGACGCAACAAGTAAATTCTTAAATAAAGAAGAATCATTTAGAAACAGAAAATTCTGAGAATGTAAAATATACTGCAGAATGTAAAATTATATCAAATATTACGTATTATTTCATTTCTGTTCAAGTAATCTCAATATGGTTTTCTCAGATATACTGTGGAATGGTATAATTTATCATTATCAATACAGAAATTGCTACTTTTTATTATGCAAGGAAACCATCACTCAGTAATATTTTTATGGTATACCTACGTTCGAAAATTTGAGTATGGTAAGAAATATTTCCGTGAGAATCCAAAATACACAAAATGAGAATGAAATATTTTTCCAGCAATTCAAATTATCTTGGTCCTACTTTATGTTGTTGTACTCCACTCAGAAATAATGACAACGATTATAGCACGTTAGCAGACCATGATACACCAGTTGATATACGTTATTATTGCCACTATAAGATGATACTTTATATTAACATCGCATGTATTTGGAATGTTTTAGAAATAATGCACCGGAATAAAAGTATACCTGGAGTTCATTCATTACGTGAAAAACATGACTAAAGGTATCATCTTTAAATTAAGTACGTCTCTTTATGCATTATTAATCGCAATCATCGAAAACTATTAGATTTTAGAGAATTATGTACTTATATTTACTTATATATATTTACTTTATATATTTACTTATTGCAAAGTTCTTGTAATAAGGGACCTTACTTAATATGCTTTTCTTTTTCGTTTTTTTTTTTTAGGAAATAGATTTATAATTATAATAATCTCCTCCAACGTCTATTCTGTTCAGCAATATTATGATACTGATATGATTTTAGAATCAAGTTTGTTCCACGACTTCAGACGCGTGACAATGAGATTGCTCAACAATGCGTATCGACTCTTATAATTTGAAATATTGCCTTCAAATGCAATAAAGACTATACAGGAGAAATATTGTTTGCTATTGTTTTTGTTTGCAGAAATTCTAAATTTTCTAGTAATTTGTTTATAAAATTCCAAGGCAATTTTATAATTGTTCACAATCGCTCATCTAAACACTGCGTCAGAGTTAAAATCGAGTCTAAAGACCATAAATAATTAATTTATCTATTTTTAATTGAATGACTTGGTCTCTTTAACTGTACAGAAATGTTTTAACTGTATTATAGAAAATCATATTAATTCACTACGTCCTCCATTAATTGTATGTACATTATTCGAACTATTTTTTATAGATATAATTTTGAATTTAAATATGTAGGCATTCTTGCTATCTATTTGTTAGAGATTTGGGCACTTTAAAAACATTAATAGCAATAGTTGCGTATCTATTGGGTTGGCAACTAAGTCATTGCCGCTTTTGTCGATAGATTCACTCTACACTTTCTTTTGTTTTGTTAACGTGGTCAGAGCATCTAACTTATATTTTTTTCTTACTGTGTGGACTTCTACTTTTAATTAGTAAAAAAATTATATCGATTAGTTCTTTAGTTTTGTTTTTATCCCAATTTAAAAATGGAAAAACAGGACGTGCACTTCCGACACATTTTATTGTATTACTTCCGAAAAGGCAAGAACGCATCGCAAGCACAAAAGAAGTTATGTGCCGTATATGGAGATGAAGCCTTAAAAGAAAGGCAGTGTCGAAATTGGTTTGAAAGATTTCGTTCTGGTGATTTTTCACTGAAAAATGCACAACGATCTGGCCGCCCAGTCGAAGTGGATGAAACCCATATCAAGGCCATTATCGATTCAGATCGTCACAGCACAACACGAGACATTGCAGAGAAGCTCAATGTATCGCATACATGCATTGAAAAAAAATTAAAAACCCTTGGTTATGTCAAGAAACTTGATTTATGGATCCCTCTTATTTGAAATCGGCAATGACTTAGTTGCCAACCCAATATTTCTTTGGCTTCATACTTCAACAAACTTCTTTTAAAAGATATTCTATCTAGATAAACTATCTTTTAAAGATACTCTATTTTTGTATATTGTGAATAAATATTAGATATTTGAGTTACATATGCTGTTTTTTCATCTTCGAGTGGTACAGAAATTAAAAAATTAGTAACTATAAGTTTATCGTATTTTCTGTGAATTTCAAATATTGATCAAGTAATAAATTTTAATTACAGAATAATTTTACTATCTATATCTTGTATTTAATTTTACAATATAAAAATATAATTATTCTGATTGTTTCAGATAAGTGATGGTTTTTTTTTTAGGTGTCAGAGAAGATAAATTGTATTTTGAATGAAACTTAAATCTAACAATTAGATTCAAACACAATTGCAAATGTTTATGTTGCAATAAGGAACTCATAATCACTAATATATATTGGAAAGTTTAAAATAAAAATTTTAAGGACTGAGACTAATCAAAATATTCTAGCTCACAGTTACAAGTTAATAAAAAATCCGCTAGTTAATATATTAATTTTATATTAGCCCTTCCACCGACATCATTTGGAACATATTTAATTATTTCCAGAACTATTTGTTGTTTGAAAAAATGTTTCTTATCAACTTGCTATCTTATCTTCTTGTTTTGTTTTTTGAAAAATAATCTAATGCAATTAGTTTGTACGTAGCATGATGGACATATGAGTTACCTTTATTTTATTCTTAAATGAAATTATATAATTTTTCACAGATTCGTGCATTCTGATATTTTTTATAAAAAGAAGTAATAACTTAAACGTATGTCGAAAAACTATTCGTTTAGGAAATACTTTAACTTTAGTTCTGTAAAATTAATATATGAAGGACGAGGAAGGACAGTATTCTTGTATTCATATTGTTCTCGAGCGATTTTAATTAAAAATAAAATGAAAATATCTCTTAAACTAATAATTTTTCAACGCGAGTCTATATCGTTTGATATAGGATATTAAGCTGCATCCACTGATTCGATTTTTTTTTAAATAATGGAAATAACGACGAAATCTCTTATAAAAATCACTCATTAAAAAAGAAAAAAAGTACACACATTACAATATGTTGTCATGTCCTTCATACAATATAACTTTCGTACAAAAAATTTTTTTTGTACAACGCAAACCTTGGAAGTTATTCGAAGTGAGCATGTTTGCGTATTACTTTGTATAGTATTACTTTGCATAATATACAGTATATTATCGTCGATCAGTCGACGGGTCGCTAAATATAGTGTGTAAATCAATTGGTCCGATCTGATGACTCGTCTTTGAAATGGAGAAAGTGGCTTGCCACAACTATGACTATATTAAATTATAAACGATATTATATACCAAACGATAATATATTCCTGTTCCAACAGACATTTTTATTTTAAAAAAGACAAATTATGAACAAAAATTTAAGAAAGTTAAAAGTAAAATATGTCTTATATTAAGAAGATATATTGAGATAAATATTGGCAAAATATTGAAATGATTTTGAAACGAATCGTTAACGCTTGATTTCAATTCTTGATTCATTCAATTCGAATATTGATTAATAAATATTTAGTAAAAATTCCATTTTTTACAGATTAACAAATTCTCGAATTCTTGAACAAATTAATAAATTGATAAAACTAACATATTTTTTTTCGAAAAGGAATTTTATTCTTTACACATTTAAAACGGATGACGAACCACAGTTCTCATGTTTAAAAGCGCAGTGGAAGAACTGACAAATACAATGAATAAATAATGATATATTAATATTAAAAACATAATATGTTCCAAAGTTTATACTCAAATACATAATTCCAAATATATGAAGAAAGTTTTTTCAAATTTATTTCTTCATGTATCGAGGTTGAAGTTTGTTTCAAATGTATACGCAGAATCAATTACATATTTCTACAAATTGAAAGTAAAATCACATAATGGAATTATAAATTGCAAGTCTCACCATAACGCATCAAAAAGTTGCTGAAATCTCTAAATCTTTATTTGCTCTTGTATATCTATATTACTTAGGCGCCTATGTCATATATGTATATCTTCATATATGACATTTATGTGTTCTCCAATACTTTCAGGAAGACTGTCTCGCCATTGTCGGTTCAAACTGGCTCAGTCAATGTCTATCGTCGGCTTGCATCACAATCGCTCAACCCTCAAATTGTTCAATTTCCAGTTATGGTTTGTGTTAAATCTATATCAACAAACTATCCTCGAGATTATGTGGCTAATTGTGAGTATCTTGGCACAAATTAAATTTGCCTAATCAATTAAGGCTAATGTGTGCTTTCTTATACTCTAACATATTATGTATTATAAATATTATACGCATGAAAATATTTTTCTATATTGTATACGATCGCTTACCAATCATTTGAAAGTTGTTAAGAAAGATATAAAAAGACTCTAGATATAACATTATAACTTTGGACGCCGTTAATAAAGAAAGATAATTTTACAAAATCTAAAATATGAAAAACAATAAGAAAAAGAAAACAACACAAAAGTCAGATGGTGATAACGTTGTTATAATCAGATCAAACCACTACATATGTAATATATATAAGTTTACGATGCAGTTTTGTTTAACTTTAGATGTTTCAGATATTCTAGATATTTGAATTACAGTTCTAATACTTGTTTCCAATATGACTAACGGGAGTCATTCGAAACTATAGCTTACATAGTACACTATAGAACAAATATTAACTTATTAGAAAGTATTTAAACAAAAATTAAAAAAAAAAAAAAGAACAACACACGGAGCTCCCAAGCGACAGTCATTTAAGTATTATTCGTGCCCAGTACTGCTTAATTTCGGTGTCGGACGAGAACCAGTGCTTTGTTAAATTAGTTTACTGAGTATTGTCTAAATTTACATTGAGGTACAATAAACGCGAGATTATAATTTATTTGATTTGCTTCTTAATAGTCTAGATACTAGACATCTCTAAAGTTGCAATACTTTGCACTGTTATGTTTTCTCTTTCGCGTATATCGATCTCCTTTTAATTCTATTTGCACTATTATTTTACTATATTATCTTACTTTTATTCCAAAAAGGAGTAATATTGCTTGAGCATTGACAAAAATAGGAGAAACCTGAATTTATTATGATTTTTCGTCTAGATTAACATTGGTTTCTGTTATTCAAAGCAATTTATTTTATATATTAAAATGTGAAATCTCTCATTATCGCTTATTATCTGTTATTATCTCTTATCTCTTATGCTCTTCATTGTGGATAGATAATTATCTACAACGTGTCTTTTACGACAATAGATGAACAACTTGTTGCGTGAAACTGAAACTACTCGTGTGTAAAGTACAGCAATAGAAACGGTAGCGTGTAAAACAGACAGGTATAAGTAGAAGATTGATATTAAATTTCCATAACAAACTATCGATATTTTCACAATGAATTCTAAAGACACATTATTAGAGACGAGAAAAAGTGTATCACGAATGTACAGTTTGTCTGCGATTTTCTGATTCAAGATGAAATGATTAACACAATTTCACCGTATAGAAACTAGTAATTTCTGTACTTTTTTTCCTGTAATTCTAAAAGTGTAGTAGTGAATAAACAAATGTGGATCCTATAGACAGATTAAAGTCATATATAATAGATGTTATGACAGAGTCAAATAGGATAAAGCTGTGATGAGAGTTCTCGTATGTCATAACAATTCTGTTTTAGATATCTATATTACGACTAGATTGTAGACTTCCATTTTAAATGAAATTTTAAAGTATAAAATTGCACAGAATGCACATAATATGAAAAGTATTACAAAATATGCAAAGTGCAGTGTTATTATTAAATTTATTAAGTAAAACAACCTTTTATCATAATTTTCTTTTATAATTTAAAAGTATGTACATATTTGAATAAAAATCTATTGGGTTGGCAACTAAGTCATTGCCGATTTCAAATAAGAAGGAAAATTCAGAATTTTTGTTAAAAAATATAACTTCATTCAATTAGATATTGCCCTTTTTCCATCGTTCTGGCAGTGTAAAAATTCCCCGTTCGTAAAATGTCTGGTCTTTGCTATTAAAAAACTGAATTAGGTGTGATCTGACATCATCCGCGTTATTAAAAATTTTACCATTTAAAGAGTTTTGCATGGAACGAAACAAATGGTAATCCGAAGGCGCAAGATCAGGGCTATATGGTGGGTGTGACAAAACATCCCAACCCAGTTCCAATAATTTTTGCCGAGTGACCAAAGATGTGTGGGGCCTTGCGTTATCATGATGGAAAACAACACCCTTCCGATTTGACAATACCGGCCGCTTTTCTTCAATTGCATCGTTCAGTTTGTCGAGTTGTTCAACATATTGTACACATTTGAATTGATTGTTTGGTTCTGTGGCATGAGTTCAAAATACAAAATTCCTTTGTAATCCCACCAGACTGACAGCATAATCTTTTTTTAGTGAATCTCTGCTTTTGATGTTGTTTGGGCTGGTTGATCTTGCTTCACCCACGATCTCTCGCGAGTAACATTTTTATAAACTATCCACTTTTCGTCGCCAGTAACTAAATAGGTTTTTCAGAAATAGATCATTTTCATTGCGTTTCAGAAGCGAATCACAGATGCTAATCCGTTGCGTCAAATGAATTTCCTTTAGCTGGTGAGGGATCCATAAATCAAGTTTCTTGACATAACCAAGGGTTTTTAATTTTTTTTCAATGCATGTATGCGATACATTGAGCTTCTCTGCAATGTCTCGTGTTGTGCTGTGACGATCTGAATCGATAATGGCCTTGATATGGGTTTCATCCACTTCGACTGGGCGGCCAGATCGTTGTGCATTTTTCAGTGAAAAATCACCAGAACGAAATCTTTCAAACCAATTTCGACACTGCCTTTCTTTTAAGGCTTCATCTCCATATACGGCACATAACTTCTTTTGTGCTTGCGATGCGTTCTTGCCTTTTCGGAAGTAATACAATAAAATGTGTCGGAAGTGCACGTCCTGTTTTTCCATTTTTAAATTGGGATAAAAACAAAACTAAAGAACTAATCGATATAATTTTTTTACTAATTAAAAGTAGAAGTCCACACAGTAAGAAAAAAATATAAGTTAGATGCTCTGACCACGTTAACAAAACAAAAGAAAGTGTAGAGTGAATCTATCGACAAAAGCGGCAATGACTTAGTTGCCAACCCAATATAATCCATATATCTGTTTTCGTAGAATGCTAGATCAAATTTTATTTTTAGAGAAAATAAGTCACCGATACAATTTGTTTCACCAATTTGTTACAAAACGATTGTCGTTGTTATTATGTTGTTATTATAGTTGTTAAATGAAGAAATATTAACAACGATCCAGAAATTGTGCATTTATTTTATAGAAAAAGCACTCACAAGTTCTGAAAAAACATTATTATTAATATAAAATTCAAATAAAAATTTTTGAACCGATTGATGAACGCAACCACATTCGACAAAGATAATGCACTAAAAATTATAGTAATGCTATTATCCAAATATTATAAAATTTGGAAAAGTCATACGAAGACATTTCTGTCTCAGCGCTACGGTGATCTTGACGAATGCTGCCCGCTTGGCTGAGGTTCTCTCGTTTGGCCTTTTACAGCCGTCGGAGAGATATTATGATGCAGATTGTTGGTTTTTAAAACGTATATTTGATTTGATGTGTATACAACTGTTGCTGTGTGGTGTCTCGTATGAACTGCGTGACTCGAATGAATGTGATGGACTTGAGTCCGGGAGAAGATGTCTCCGCTTCTAGACTCATGGAATGACTGACTCGTTCTCTCCACTGTTCTCGCGCGTTATATGACGAACCCTTATTGCGTGTCGAATTGTGCCTACGTGACTTGGCGCCAGCCAAGACGTCCTTTGTTTATTCTTTAAGAGACGTTCTTGGAATACTCTAACCCTGCCTCTCAGGGTAAGATAAATGTCCCATCGATAGACATGTGCCAGGGTATCCGGTACTTCTCCGCAGGATAGAGTATTCTAAGAACCTAAACTATCCTGTTCTGATCCAGAACAATTTCAAAATCAACTTATCTATTAAATCTACTCATGCATCTCAAAAACAATCTTTAAAAAGTCTGAACATTTCCTTTTTATTTTTGTAACAATGTTATTTTTTGTAACAAAATCAATTAATTCTTATCTATTAATTCTACACAAAATTTTAATGATGTTTCTATATCCAAATTAGTGTTCTGATCTTGTCTGAAAATGATTTTTTTTATTGCAACCTGATCTTGATTGAAAATAAGCTTGTCCATTTTAATCTGAAAAACGTAAAAAATATTTTGTCATATTCAAAAGTTGTAAAAAAGTTTTCTACCAATTGTAGAAAATGTTTGTAAAAATGTTTTAAAACAGACAATGTTCTCAATTTGTTTGTTTGTCTAGCACACTCCTTCACAAAACTGAAAAAGGTATACTTGCGATCATTAATCCCACTATGTATCACAATAATAATTTTAAGGCAGTATATAATCTGACTTACCGAATAAGAGTAAAGAATTAATCCTTTCTTTGCCACAATTTTCAAGTTGCACATACATTACTATAAGGCTTAAAAATAAATCAGAACACCTGATTTCGATTAATATTTTCCTTTATGCTATAGAGACAATTTTTTCTTAAAATGCGACATAATGTGTGTGAAAACTACAGAAAAACACAGGAAAGAATAAAAGTAACGTTTCTTCTCTAGGAAAACATTTACTGTTCACTCTATATTGATCGATAATCAGTTTCCTCTCATACGTAATTTACAGGCTGTATCACGCAACGATATCAACATTTTTTTTCTCCTCTATATTTTTCTGCGAAATGTGTAAAGCTACGACAGTCATAAAAAGTATTTCAATCGTCGAAGAAAATGAACTTCTTTGGCTATAAGTATTATAGACTATAAGTATTATAAAAATTTTTTTTCTTCATGATTGGATTGACATCGTACAAACCAACGCAGTACATAATACAATCGTAGTTCTTAGTTCATTTTTCGTGGTAAGAACATTCCATTTGAATGAAATACATATTATACATCTGGATTTCTCGCATACTAATGCATTGTTTGCGAAAGAATTCATCTTTTGTGTTATCAATATAATTTTTACCTGTGAAGAACAATACTTACACCTTTCAATTGTTTTTATTGCAAGCTTTACAATTGTACTAACAAATATAAACATAATATGTAGTTTACTTGCGAAATCTGTAAGTTACTGACGGTTTAGTTTAATCAGCCATTATAATATCGTGACATTGTTATTCAGGAAATTTTCTGGCACATTGAGAAACAATCACGATACAAAATTACGTTATATAATTTCATCTAAAAATTTTCTTGGAGAGAGACGATTCAAACTTTTTGCCGCATGAAGAAATTCATTATCTTATTTTTAAATCTATTTAGTCAAGGGCAATGGCTCGCTTTTTCATGTCAGCAGGAAGTCCTAAAGGCCCCACACACGTTGAAACATGCGGTGAAGCATCCATTCCTAAATTTCATGATGCACATTGCAATATGTGTGGCTCGACATCGGTGAATCGATATCAGAAGCAACTGTCACCGATGCACGAATGAGATCCCTAACATTAGTTGAACAAAGAAAGTTCGTTTTGGATTTCGCTATTCTTGTCGCTACGACTACGTAACACAACAGGTCGGGCCGATCGGACAATTTTCGCGACATTTTTGAATAACTCTTGGCTCATAAAAGATGCCGCAATGAAATTTGTATATTTTTATATTATATATTTGTATATTTTATATGTATAAATCATCCTATAGAAAATTTGAAGCATTTCAAAAAACATTAACCTGTTTTCGACATTGTACTCTAATATTTTTTTATTTACAATAGCACGTACAAAAGATTCTATCGTAGAAAAGAAAATGAGGTCTATTAAACAAATGTTTTCGTGAGCTTCTCAAATAATGTCCTATTATTAAATTTGCATTTATTTATTATTGTATGTTTTTCACGGTAATGTCCATCATTTAATTATTTCGCGGTGAATATTTTCCCGTTATTTCGTAATCTATAAGATTTCACATGTATCATGTTATATCATAATTCATTGAAAGAGGAAAACTAGGAAAGTTTGAAATAAAGCAGGAAATATCACACAATAGCCGAGAATAATACGCAATTTTTTTACTGCAACCGTTTCGAGTATGACATCCTCGCATGTCTGCAACCAGAAAACATTTCTTGAATAGGTACGTGAAAATGTATGTGTGTACATATGTTCGATGACAGCGCTATCTATTTATTAAATGGCAAGAGATAGCTAAAGTGACGTAATTAAACAGTTGGCAACCCATCATTATCTATAACGTGTTTTCTCGCGCAAAAAATGCCGCTGCACGATCATCACTCGAGTAGTTCGACTGTTTCACCGTATGTTCATCGGCAGCAGCACGAACGTGACGTGACGCATCAAACACGATCGCTGTCGAACTGCGTCTTCAGTTGTCGCAAGCACATTGGCAATAGAGCATCTGCGGCCGCGCTGTTTATCAAACGTTCTCTTTATCGGTGATCGTTTTCTACGATTATCCAATCTCTCGATGATACTTTCTGAATAGTAAGCAAGACTACCGACAGGTAGTGAATACCTGCTACAAGTGCGGAATAACAAATCTGGAAATGGGTTGGTGGCCGATAATCGCGACTGTGTTGGCCGTGCTAGCGGTGGTCTACTACCGAACCACTCGTAACTTCGACTTTTTCAAAAAACGTGGGATTCCGTACGCTAAACCGATACCGTTTTTAGGAAGCATGTGGGAAGTGTTCTTTCAACGACTGTCGTTTGCCGAGGCCGTAGAGAAGGTGTACAATTTGGATCCCGAGTCAAAGTACGTCGGTTTTTTCGAGTTCGAATCGCCCATACTTGTGATTCGAGACCTCGACCTGATCAAATCTATCACCGTGAAAAATTTCGACCACTTTCCAAACCACAGAATGGCTTTCGACCCGGACCTGGAGCCTCTCTTTTCGAAGAACCTCTTTTCTTTACGCGACAGAAGATGGAGAGAAGTACGAAATATGTTGACACCGGCCTTCACGTCTAGCAAGATGAAGTCCATGTTCGTGTTGATGCGCAATTGTGCCAAAGAGTACGGCGATTATTTCGCTTCCTTGCCTGCCGACCAGTCGACCTTGGAGTTGAAAGACGCATTCACAAAATACACTAACGACGTGATCGCTACTTGCGCGTTCGGCATTGACGTCAACTCTATGAAGAATCCGAAGAACATGTTCTACGTATATGGCAGAGAGGCAACCAATTTTGGGGGAAGAGCGCAATCCCTCAGGTTTTTCGCGGCGAGAAAGTCTCCATGGTTATGTCGATTGTTTGGTATCAGGCTAATTAAACAAAAGATCGTCAATTTTTTCAAGGAGTTGGTAGTCAGCACGATGAAGGCCCGGGACGAGAACGGTATCGTTCGTCCGGACATGCTTCAGCTGATAATAGAAACCAGAGGGAAATTGGGCCCAGGCAAAGAGTTATCCATCGATGACATAGTGGCCCAGGCATTCGTCTTCTTCTTCGGTGGATTCGAAAGCACTGCTACTCTCATGTGCTTCGCCGCTTACGAGGTCGGCATCAACGACCAGGTACAGAAAAGATTGCAAGAAGAGATCGATCAGGTTTTGGAGGATTATAAAGGCCAGGTCACGTACGAGGCTATTAACGGCATGAAGTACCTGGAGGCTGTCATTCTCGAGAGTCTTCGGATGTACCCGGCGATTGTCGGTAGCGACAGAGTCTGCGTGAAATCATTCGAATTGCCGCCACGCGTACCGGGAGCAAAGCCGTACGTTGTGCAACGAAATGACAACGTGTGGATACCGATTTATGGCATTCAACATGATCCACAATACTACCCGGAACCAAAGAAATTCAATCCCGACAGGTTCTACGACGATCCGAAACAGATGGCCAATTCTCTCTTGTTCCTCTCGTTTGGAGTGGGTCCCAGGATGTGCATCGGCAACAGGTTCGCTCTATTAGAAGCGAAAGTTTTGCTCTTCTTCGTTTTCGCCAAGTGCGACCTCACACCATGCGCCAAGTCCTCCATACCATTAAAACTGGACGCGAAAGGTTTCGCTATGATGCCGGAAAATGGCTTCTGGCTGAAAATCCAGTCGAGAAACGCAAAGAAAGCGGAGCCGATCGAGAAGATTCCCGACAATTAAGTTACGTTGCATCGTACACGATGCTTGCAATATCCATTGCTATAACTTCTGTCTAGGGATACATTTCTGCATCAGCAGCAAGGAAAGCAAGTCTATGACCGATTTTTTTTTAATCTTTTTATATGTAAAATGTAAAATGTAAACATACATATATTAGTTGTAATATAGGGATTTTATGGGAGGAAATAAATTGGAAACGAGAATCTCTCGTTTTAACCTGTAAAATATACAATTTATGTATATGTGCAAAGATGGTGTCTCCTGCTGGAAACATGGACATTTATTCAATTTCTTCAATTTATTTTAAATGCACAAGTTGTGAACGATTACTCGTACATTCACGATTTCAAGAACAAGATGGGATTTATCTTTTTTTTTTTTTACTGATCTCTATCCGCCAGAAAAATTGTTAATTCTCACGACTTCGAACGATATTATCGAAGAATTTTCCATTAATTCCTACGATCTCGCAGAATTTGTGAGAAACAGCTATGAATTTTGTGGCCAACGAGAAAAATATTTTCGTATTAAAATAAGATAATAATCTTCCATAGATTTCTTCTTTTTACACATTTTTACAAAGATTTAATATATTCTTTCTTAAGAAAAATATATACATTCATTAGATGTAGATTTATTATAATTAAATAAAATGACTATTCGAATTAAATATACTGACTTTGGACTAAATTAGAAAAATAATCATATGATTATAGTCTCCATTTAATCACCGTATCTAAGCGTTATCGTTCCTAGAAGAAGATAACAATATGTTGTATTCTTTATGAATTTTAAAAATTTTGAAGCAAACAACTCCTACTGCTTTTGAACAGTCTGTATGTACGATCGTTCTTCCCAAATATTAACGACAAGAAGTTTCTTTTCTTTTCATTTATTGGTAAGATACTTTTCAATCTTTTCTGGTGATTTTTCTGATTTATTGTTTTATTTGAGCATTGATTTGTACGCATGCGTCCTTTCAACCTTTTCTTGTACTAGTTTTCGAAAAATTTGTAAAAAAGTTCTGTTGGTGCTACTATAGTGAATTTTGTCTACAATCGTGCGTTCGTAGCAACGTATACGTTAGTATGTGTGTGTTCAGCGGTCAAATATAATGAATCTACTTCTTGTCTTTTGTTTATACACGTTGTATAAGTCACACGAAAACGTATCCATAAATGGATAACGCTAGTGCCGGCAGTGTTTTGTGAATCATTTTGAAAGCTACATAAGCTCGATACATGTCATGAGAAACTTGTTTATAATATTAATATTAAAAAATCATCGAGATCGGAGAGGAATCAGTCTTTCAAATGAATGAATGAAAACAAGAGAAAGAAAACAATTTTTCGTTCTCGGCGATTTGTTCGCGTTTCATCTTCAACGGAACAACAGAAATCGGAGAAAACATTGAAAAGAAAGCTTCAAATCGTGGCGTATAGCTCTGGTCACATAATAGACCAGACGTGTTACGCGTCCATCTCAATTATCATCGACGTTGGATACAAGAGCATCGCCTGCATGTCCAGCACGTAACACCGTGTCCGCGGTACGTATACCAGTTCTATAATATATTCTGCTACGAGATCGACCAGTAGCAAAGATGTGAATATGACCTTGTGAATATTGCCTGAATGAGCGAGTTCCTGTGTACTATGTATGGATACAGATACGTATAAACTGGAAGCGACCACACCATCAGCTGCTTGCTCGTTCCGCGTCACCTAATTGACCTACTTTTTTTTTTTTTTTTTCATATCCTTTGATCATGGTCCAAAAAATTAAGACAATACGCTCATTCATTTAATAGCTAGTTTTTTCGAAATCGTCAACTTGAATTTACAATTTCTTTTCCTTGTAGAGAAATAATTATGTATATACAATATTATATATATTACATATATATACATATACATATATATACACATATGTGTGTCTATATATACATATAAACGATGGTGAGTATGCAATGTCACGAAACGATTAAAAATCCGAAATCGTACGTTACGTCTATTTAACGTAACAGTGAATCTTTAATTCGTAGTTGTTTTGAATCTTATTTTAAAATGATAGTTTTATTTATGAACACTGATACAGCGTTGCGGACTGACCGCAAAAACCGACAGCCGATATACCTTGTATATTGCATTTTTTTTTTTGGCTGAAAGCTATCAGAATGATTTAGCTACTGTGCTATTGTAATCGCTTTCATTGAATGTGAAAATATACGCAGTTTAATCGTAACTGATTCCTTTTTTTCTTCAAAAACAATTAAACGTGCAGACCTCTTTGATAAGAAGCGACGATTGTACGATTTTTTTGGATAATGATCGCCAACTATAATCACGTTACAATTGCATTGTGTAAGTGTCGACGGTGCGATACCATAGGTAGCAACAGAGTGACGTTTGTATAATATACAAGTTATAAATGACCACAGAGCGTAGGCGTGCCACGCGCTTTCAGTATGTCCACGAATTCCTCCAGAGATCAATCCAACTCGCACACCATTAACAACAGCCGAGTAAAGTTGGCAGTAATAATAGCTACATAGTTAATAATAATAGCGGCGAGATTGTTTGAAATAGCAAACGAACAACGCGCAACACGAATATTTTCGTAAACGATCACCACGTTAAATTCGACGAAGCAATTCAGTAATTACGCGACGCACGATATCTTTGAAAGAACGCTGGACGTTGTTAAAAGTCCCCCCTTTCACCTCTTTTTCGGCTAGACAACCAATGGTCGGTGCCTTACAAAATATCAGGCAAATGGACTCATATTATAAAACTACCCTCATTCCTTTAATGTAATTCACTTTAGTCACGTGGTGACCGCGCGGAGGAAAAGACAAGGAACGGAGAGACTCGAGAGCGGAGCTTGGCTTTTGGCTAGAATTAATGAACTGAAGATTGTAAGGATGGGTTCAAGCAGTGTATTGTCTCGTTGTGTTAGTGGAAAAAGGCGTGGACCGATGACTAAAAGGAAACACGGGTCTCACTTTCTTTCCTCCTTTTCTACTTCTTTTTTCATCTTCCTTTTCCTCCTGATGTCACTCGTGTTTTTTTTTCTGTTTCTTTACCCTCGCCCACTTTCTTCCTCTCTTTCTGTTAACCTTTTTTCGACCAACGCTGTCATATGTGTTGCAAATATCGTACGGATAATCAAATTATATACTTTCTAATTTCTAATATCGCCGTGTTTTAATTTCGACAATTTCAATAATTAGTTACACAGGATGGTTCGTAACTGGTGATATAGGGCAATTCTACCAGAAAAAAAACAGATCGAAAAAGAAGTAAAATTTTTGTTAGTCTTACCCAGCACTTTTTTTTTACTGAAAAGGGAAGATTGTTTCTGCATTTGACGCGATAAAGTAGGAGAACACCAGTTGTTGCACGATGACTACAGTAACTTAATAAAAAGAGCACGACTGTATACATGAGCATTATGGGAAATACTTGCAACAATTTTTAAACTGATTAAATGTCAATGTATTTCTGTAACAATATCTACAAACACGAGCAATGTCAGTAATATTAATTTACTATGAGATAAGTCTGGCAAGTTAAGTCTTACTTAAATATACATAGTGCTAAATAAAACATCGGGGTCAATCTTTTCGAAAACGAGGCGTCGCACGACTCTCCTATTGTATTTAGAATGACCCTGTACTCGATTGTACCACCAGTTATGAATCATCCTGTATTGTATAACAGAAAAATTGCAATCGGACAATTGCTTTGATTAATGATTATAGAATTGATTCATCCGTTGAAACGCAAACTATTCTTGATAGTTTTATTTATCTACATATTTATAAATGTGTGTAATATCATTATCGCTGTACACCACCGCTTATACTACAAATTATAACTTACTCTCTAGATAAATGAGACACAACTACTCAGCAAATAAGTCATTATATCAAAAAAATATCTTAATCATTTTCTTCTCAAGATTATTTTCCTAATGAAAACTTTTTTTGAAATTTTTATTTCATTGTACGATACTTACACAACAGATCGTGATTAACCTGAAATGACAAGACACTTTTATCTTAATACGAATGTTAATATATATATATATAAATTTCGTAGCCGTCTTTTCTTCATTATCATCTTGTAAAGCTAATCACACGGACATATAAATGAGAACATTTCTGTTTAAACTGAAAATATTTCCCGTAACTCTGTTAAATCTCTTCTGAATTACTAAATATTTAACAAACAGTTTGTAAAAAATGAAAAACAAAAATGTTACGACTAACTATGTTCGTTTGCTAATGTCGCAAACAACGATATGAAATTGTATGGGCAAAATATATACACAATGCTGAATATTAAATCTTTTAATAAAATTAGCCGAAGCGCTATGTATTACGATAAAACTGTAGCAGAGAAATTGTCACCATTATTATAACACGCATAAATATAACACATATAAATTAACATCCTTTGTATACAGATACGAGGTAAATACTTTGATTTGTGGGCGAAAGATAACGGAAGCTATTTTCGTTCCATTTAACCTTCAGAGAATAAGTTATCTACATAATGACGCAGCAATTCGAAGTGTTACATGCGGAATAAAGGCAATAATCGCCCATAGAAAACAAACGCGTTTTCTCATTATTTTTCGCACTAACAATAAGTTGAAAATCGAATTTTACACACAGTCGAGTTCGAGTGAAACGATCAATCCATTAAAGTATCCGCTCGTATCGTATCGATAATTTCCCATTTTCAATGAATTGCAAGATACGGAAACTGCTCCACGCCAATGTATGCATTTTTATCAAGCGCGTTACAACGTTGATGGTTTGACGATGCGAAGGACAAAATTTGTGCAACAAAATCTTTATTGACTATGTTGAAGTCGTACATACGATCAAACATCTAACATCAACATGCACAATATAGGTAATATTTTCGTTCCACGTTTAATTGCAGGAAACAGCGCTGGCGGAAACGGAGAAGAAACAATAAGAACTTTTCCTCGGTTCGATGGCCAGCCAGAATCCATTTCTCCCAGTGAGGTTAAACACGCCTTTCTCGAATTGCAACGGCGTGATAGTTCTCGGCGCAAGTTTGATGCTGCACTTGGCGAGAACATGACACAGCAGCACTTTCATCTCCGTCAGTGCGAATCGGTTGCCGATGCACATCCTCGGCCCAAGACCGAACGGCATGTACGCCCCCGAATTGGTGATCGCCTTGTTGTTTTCGTAGAATCTATCCGGATCGAATTTCGAGGGATTCTCATAGTACTTCGGGTCCTGGTGGATCGCACTTACGGGAATCCAGATGTTCATCCCTGCCTTGACAGTGAACGGTTTGTCGCCGGGTCGCGCCGGCGGCAGTTCGAAATCTTTGACGCACATCCTGTCTAAGAACGCTGCAATCGGATAAAGCCGTAAAGTTTCGTTGATCACCGCGTCCAGATACTTCATCTCGTGCATCGCGTCGTAGGTCAGCTCTCCGTTGTTATTTTCCAACGTCTCGTCAATTTCCTGCTGCAGCCTTTCTTGAACATCCGGATTCTCGGCCAGCAGGTGCGCTATTATGCAGGTTTGCGATGAGACGGTGTCGAAACCACCGAAGAAGAAACTAAACGCGTGATTCGCCATATCTTGCACGGTCATCTCTTGCCTCGGTTCTCTTTTCTTGTTATTGTCCATGAATAACTGCAGAATGTCCGACCTGCGAGCGCCGGTCCGTTGCCTAATTTCCACTGACTCTGCCACTTGGTCGTAGAAAAATTTGGCAATGTGACTATCCACGACCTTGAGTTGCAGCAGCTCCGCTAACCAAGGAACGTTCCTGTGTACTAAAATTATGAGGGTCCTCTTGAACGTCGCCAATGACGTGCTTATTTTACCGTACACATAGAACACGTTGTTCGGTTCCTTAACAGAGTCGATGGATACGTTGTAGACGCAGCTGGCGATCACATCGTTCGTGTATTTCGTCAAGAGACCCTTCATCTCAGTTTCACGCTGCTCCTCCGGTAGATTCGACAAATGCTCGGCAAATCTGCTCGCGCATTCCGACATCAGTTTGAACATGGTTTTTATCTTGCTGGAAGTGAACGTCGGTGACAGCATGTTCCTGTGATGCTTCCACTGGTCACCGTTCAGCATGAATAGCATTCCTCCTAGCATGGGATCCACTTTTTTGTTCACCAGCGGACGATGATCTGAAAATTGTTCGACATTCTTCATGGTGACGGCCTTGATCAAATCCAGATCGCGCAGCACTATTACCGGCGTGAGAAATTCGTAGAAACCGATGTATTTCGCTTTGGAATCCAGTTGATAAGTCTTGGTAAGCAAATCCATTATGGTGATTTGTCGTCTGGCGAGCGATCCCATGTTTCCAAACAGCGGCGTCGGCGGAATGTGCACGATTCCATGCTTCTTGAACAAATTGTGATTCCTCGTGATAAAGTAATAGAGGGCAACGAGCACCGCCACCAGCGACAAAGCGATTGGTAGGTAGTCCATCTTGGCGTGTCCACGGAGCACAGCGGTGAGTGACTGCAATAACGTGACGATGCTCACTCTGACAGCTTACCAAGCAGACTAATGGTACGAAGAATCGCCACTGGATTAAAACTAGTTCTATACAGGAGAACTACGTATTTTTTCAACGTGGAAGAACGTCTCAACGTCTTCCAACTCCCTCCCAGTTTACGTCAGGCTACGCTTAGTCACGATCGCGTTATCATCGCTTTTATCGCCCGTAATAGCCTATCGTGTTTGCGTAGATTACGTTCGGTTGCATCACTGCCGAAGAGAAAAATTTCAAATTATCGATCGCTAATTGAACAATATATATATCTTTATATAGGTAGGTTGGCTCGAGGATATACTATTTCGATACTAATAAATTTCTTATTCCTTTCATTCAAAATACTCTTTTGCGATGCATATTTAATGCGTTCAAGTATAAAAGCAGAAACAACGTGGTTAATAAAGAAAGAAAAAAAAATTATTCAGCATCTTCTTTGCTTGATAAACATGTCGTCTCGAAATTTTCAGACTGGCGAAGCGGATCGATAAGCTCGTTACAAATAATTATCGTTTACATAATAAATTCTTTGTTGTGTCGTCCATCTTGGCTCGTTCCAAAGCACGTAGTATGTAAATACGTAATACTATCTGGTAAACATCGTGATGATAATTTCGTGATATAATACAAAATTTCATCCTGATTCCAGGAGAAACAATTGTTGCACGTAATTGCACTGTGTCAATCTATCGCTTAAAAAGTAAATTCTATTAATTGTGTCTGAACGCTGTATACGACGCGATATAGTCTATTTTTCACTATTTTATCGAAACACAGAGGTTATCTCTTTAGCGCTCCAAATTAAATGGAATTATATCTCACGTTACGTTTTTCAATTTCTTCGCTAAGTAATTCTCGCGTTACGTAAACTGATCGTGATTTTTCGGACGTGACGTGAAAGCGAAGGCAAAGCATTTAATTCTAATTATCGTATCGTTTCTGCAAAAGACACATCTGTATATTGAGTTACTTAAGACTGAAAGATGAAATAGGGAGAATTAACTGATAATTATTATTTTTTAATTTTGATGCATAGAAGACGCTTTTAGCATCTAGGTTTAGGTTTTGGGCTAGAAAAACGTTTTAGGATGTTTTAGGTCAAAAAATGTTTGTTTTTTTACAAAAAAAATTCTGTAAAAAAGGTATTGAACTATTTATATTGGAAAATTATTAATTAAGGAGATATTTTAAAATTTATCTAAAAATTTACATCAATAATATTCAAAGATTGTTTATGCTGGAAATAGTGTACATACTTCATCATTCAAAGTAACGATAAATACATGATATTGTGTCAAAAAGTTAGTTAGTTTCAAAAAGTTATATACTATGTATATATATATATATATATATAAAACATTCTTTTTGTATTCTTTTTTTATTCGAATTTTGCGCTCGAAGTGTCACTTCTGTCCGCAAGTATCATAGAACGAAGCAACGCTTCTGACCGGAAGCCTGATTGAGAATAGAGTAAAGCATGGGAAGTAGGAAATAAGATAGCTCGTGTAACAGACGACTCCATTGTCAAAAACTTTCATCGTCTTTGGGAGTCCGCCAGTGGCCTACAATTCAACTTGATTGGCGAGCTATCGATATACACTGTGTTTCATAAGAACGTGGATGCCATTTCTTTAGAAAATAACATTCGTTTGCAAAAATTGTACACGGATCAAAAGTTTTTCGCTCGATTAATAGTGCATTCAATCTCCAGCACTAGTGATTATTGCTCGGACGCAACTTTTCAGCATAAAAGATAGGTCCAAATATTTTCAAATTTTGTCGATGGAAATGCATTTGTTCAGATAACTGTGAAACATTCAATAAAAATGCATGTTTGGATATTTGGCTACTTTAACGTACACGAATTTGGAACTCTACGCTTACCTTTTTTCAGAGAAATTCTTATGAAACACACTGTAACACACCATCCGACGCTGATTGACGGAAGATGAGCAGGAGAGCACACGCGAGGAGGAACAGCTCTTGGCGTCTTGCTTATTAGCTTGTTACATGGCTAAGCAAGAAGAATGTTCAATAGACGCAAGGACGAATGTTCGAGTGCGAAATGGCGATTCCATCGAACGCACTTTTCATTCGTTTGCATTTCACAAATTCTCATTCACGACGTCTGCAATTTTTTTTTGAGTTTTTTCATTTAACGAAACCTTCGGGGCTCGAAAAACTTTCGAATTTGTTTGACGCTTATCGAGTCATTTGCCATCTCAACAAAGAGTCCGCCAGTTTATTTAATTTTTCGTCTTCACGTTTCATACTATCTATTTAGCATACTCGTTCTGAAACAAATTTTATGCATTCTCTAATGGACGTTGCGTCACGTCCCGTTGCGTTGCGATTGTATAATCAAACCGAGAGAGTCCCTCGGATTTTATGTGAGAAATTAATAATGCGTTGAATAATTTGTATGTGTCCGTACATCGTGCCGGCAAATAAGGACCTTAAGAATTCATCTCGTAATTCCCTGCTCCTTGCCCCATCCATCCAAATAAATGGTAATTTTTGTTATAACATTTTTTAATAAATGTCAAACAAACGAGTAGACCAGTAACTAGTAACGTGCAGCGTTGATCAACGTTTCACTCTCTTTTCGAGTCATTTATCACATACATAAATTTAGCTTTCCGAATCTAAGAAAAAACTTCACGATAAAAAAGAAAAGAAAAGAAAGGAAAGAAGGAAGAAAGAAAAAAAATCGGTCGATAGAACGGAAGACGGGGAAGAGCGAGCACACTAAAGCGAAAGAGAAACGATGCGACGAAGTCGTTTTCGTTCAAATTTAGTTCTACTCTGATACAGTCATTAGTCGAGTTGAAACAAAATACATACATATCCCTCAAGGAAATACACCCCAATAATAACTCAAGAGCTCCTTCTTTCTCTCTTCTCAGCTTCTCTTTTCGGCGCTTGCGCCTCGATCATTCTCCTTTCCGCTTTCCAAGCGTCTTCTTCGTTTTCTGTTCTCCATTATCTGCTTCTTTGTTCTTTCTTTTTCTCTATTTCTTTTTCCAACTTTCGATTTTTTTCTTTTCTTATTATTATTATTTTTTTTTATACATTATGAAACGCGGCAATATTCATTTGCCTATCTCTGATGAAAATTCACTGTGCAATTATTTTTTCCTTTTCTTGTCTTCGCGATGATAATAAAATCGTTACTTTCGTTTCGGAGAACCACGTGGTGGTAAAAAATTGAAGTTTTCGATAACAGATTGGAAATATAATATTTTATGAAAATGTAACCAGATGCAATACTGTCAGTTAGTTATTCATAACTTTTTTGTTTTTCGTCTCTACCTGACTTCTGATTGATTTAAAACATTTCGAAAATAATTATTTCTCTTTCCCTTTTTTCTTTTTTTTTTAATACGCATAAAAAAATCGTAAACAATATAAAACAGCGTTTTGAAAAATTCTATTGTTTTATTTTGTATTTATTTGCCAAACCGAGTCAAATCGCCAAGAACAATTATACATCAACATATTTTGAGAATATTAAATATCTTCTTTCAAACGCTTGCTGCACGCTGTGTACATCTATGCCGCATAAGATTTGCTAAGATTGCTATTTTTAGCAATTTCTCGTTTATTTAATGCGATGAAAAAACAGAAAAGACAAGCCCAAGTTTCATTAGTGGAACGTTTCTGAACCTTTCGTGATAAAGTTCCACCACAATGGTCGAGTGGTGATTCGCACGGTCGCAGTGGCGGACCAACAAGAGCGATCACACGCACGCAGTGAAACAATTCATGTTATATTCCGACTCGTCGGACGACGGTAGAACTATACCGAACGCTATGACTCAGCCAAAGAACGCAACCTTTTTGTCCAACCGGCATGTACGTCCGATTCTGACAGAGTCCGCAGTGATTACTGCCAACAAGAGCACCTTCAAGATTGGCTTGTTGATCGCGCGCGAAGATATTCTGTCGCCCCGCGTGATAATGTTAAACACTCAGCTCGATTTATAAAAAGTGAAGAAACACTCACGTAAATATAACAGTATATTTCACAAACGATGATTATAAGATAAGAGAAACAGAGTGTAGGGGACACGATTCAGGCAGCATCGTAAATATGACTCTCACGATGTAGACTCAGGATGCAGTACCGTTAGGGCCATGAGGGCAATTGTCAAAAACCTCTCATGGACCTGACCGTGCAGGCTGCAGGAAAAACAAGCACTTTCCGATCCTTTGACTGGAAAGGACACAATGAGAGTTGGAGTATATAAGGCCCGACTCCAACGCGTCAAGCACCAGTAACCATAAGTTCCTATCTAGGAGGTCCACGTCGCATAAGTCTTTCCGCGTGTGTAGCCTGTGCACGTCTTCTATTTCACTCTCGCGACAAACTAATAGCAAAAATAATTAACGTTTGGACATTATCCCTTGTATATATATTTGTATCTTTGTACATATATATTAATGTAAATAAACTATTAAAAACACTAAACAGAGAAATACGCTTGCAGGAAGTAGAAACGTTTACGACGATAGTCTCGCTGATGAGAATAGGATAATTAGAGAAAAGGTAACGCTATTGGTTCATTAACCTCGATCCAATAAGCTAATAATAATGGCGTTCCCCGCCGATGCGAACCTGTTTTATTCTTTCGTTCGCAAATCCTTTCAGCCAATCGTTTCAAATTAACTTTCAGTTGATCGAGCGATACCAACCGTTCCGGGGGGCATCGAACATAGGATCGCGGGTCATCGGCTGAGAAACGAAAACAATGACCACAACAATGTAGTAGCGTGTAGTAAACGTTAGGACAATAATCGTAATAAATAAATACGAATATAGTAGACATGAAGTTCTATCATCGTATAGTGTGATTTTTCACAAAAGTGCATTGTTTTTTAATGGATCTCTACGATTTTTTTCTGCGGTTGAATTTTTTCTACATGTTATTCTAAATAAAAAATAATTAGAGCGTAATGTCAAAAAGAAATTAATATTCCTTAAAATGCTTTAAACTTTATGCAGGATGCGGCTTTTAAATGAAAATATATGTGCTGTATTTTTGTTTTTATGAAGAAAATGTTTCGAGATAAAGTTGTTATTTTAAGGCGCATATTCATTGAAAATGGAAAGAATTATTTTCAAGATTATTTTAAAATGTAAGTAATAGACTCGTATCTTTGTCGATCTTCTTATGGAACATAAAAATTAAAATTTAATTATCTGAATAATCATTTCCAATCTTTTAATCTAGAAAAGTGTTTTTTCGGAACGAACCGTTTATTAAAGAGATTGAATTTCATGTTAAAACAATACGGATATCTATTGCACTCACGCAACACGTTTGATTGTCATCGTGCAGAATGACAAATGAAAAGCGAGTTAAAGGGACAGTTTAGGATTTCCTGACGAAAGCATAGTTGTCAAATCTAAAAGTTTGACACATTTTTGTTCTATCTTCTATCGATCAGTCTTGTCCATGAAATAATGAAACTAACAAAATAGACGACTGCGTGATTGATCATAGTCTCAGAGTCTCAGGTATTCGCTTGAGATCAATCAAAATTATCCGATTCGATTCAACTCCGAAATGTCAAATACTCTCACTCGGGCAATTTGAACAAATTTTTTTTGGAATAATTAAAAATACAAGTCATATTATAATTTCGTAAAAAGAATTATGCACTTTACTTGAATTCTTTTTAAAGTATTAAGCTTTTGTTTCGATCACCTTTTATTTTTTTTAAAGATATTTTTACATTATGTAGCAACTGAGAAATTGAAGAAATTTCTATTCTCGAAATTTGTAAAAATTTCGTCTTAAAAAATATTAAGAATTTTTCTCGTGACTGCAAATCCACTATGATCTAGAAAATTCAAATTTTTCTATTTTCAATCACATCTTAAAACTTACTATACAATTTTTTTTGCTTATTAGGATTAGACGAAGAAATGTTAGGATTTCTCGAATTCTAAACATTGCATTAGTTTATACATTAGTAATGTTTATAACATTGTAATATGCAGAATTTAATGTATTTTTTAATTCTCTGATATATCAAAAACTATCCAAAGCTAAAATTTTATATTTGAAGGCGAGGAGGCTATTTTATATCGTAGTAAAGGCAATTATTCTATACGCAGCCCTCATTTCGTACGAGACAGCAGACTTTTGACCAATCGGAAGAAGGCTGAGATCGATACAGAAGCTAGCGTTCATTGGCCAGGGCATACCGCACAACATCACCTCTCTTTTTTTTTTTTTTTTTTTAACAAAACGTTTATTTAATTGTGCCAATATTTACAGTGATATTTACAATAGGTTTAACGTATAAATAACCGCGGTGGCTGGGGCCTATCTCAGATTATAAGCACCAACCCTGATGCACGCATAATCTTAAGTTACAGTTTTATTTTACACTTAATGTTATCTTATTACTATGACTTGCATTAGTTTTTTCTTTTTTTTGCTATAACTATGGAAGTTTATTTTTGTTTTATTATACAGCGAGGCACGAAGCTATATAAAATTTTATGTCCGTTGGTCTATTTTTAAAGAGTGAGTGAGAAGGTGGGGGGTAGAAAGGGAGAAGGGAACAGGAATGGTAGTTTTATATTTCTTCTTTTGTTTGCTTGAGTTGTAGCCGGAGAAAATTCTAAGCACGGTTGGAAACCGTCGATGGCCGACTGATTTTTTCTCCTTTATGTTGTCCGAAGGTTTTAGTTTATTATTTTCTTTTTTTTTTTGCGCCGTTGGGCTCCTGCAGTAATAGCTGGTTGGTCCCGTAAAGTAATAGCGAATATTGTTTACGGATGCGTCCCTAACATTGTTTTCGCTTGTTCGTTTGGTGTCCAGGGCCAGAGGGAAACGTACTCTTTTCTTCTGTTTCTTCTTTGCTCTTGTTTTTTGTAAATCCGTTTTGCTGGGTCTTCGATCTCAGTCTTATCTCTTATTTGTTTGTTATAGCCACCAGTATTTTTTAGTGTTGTATTTGATTTTCATGTCGTATTCTGTTAATTTGTTACTTGAATCGGATTTTGGGATCGTTTGATGATAAATTACCGTTGTATGGTATTGTTTTGTTGTAAGTTTTTCTATTGTAGTGGTAAATAATTGGGTATTTTTCGCTATTTTGTATGTGTGATGTGCTGTCTAGATGTACAGTAGCTCACGAATGTATTCGAGCGCTTTCAATCTACATCGTTAACACGTTGAGCTCCGCGCCGATTTTGCTGCACTTTCCGTTCAACCCGCAGCGACCGAGGATTTGAGACTGCTGAAATAAATAGAGTGATACGAACGTAAAACACGTTCCAAGTCTAAAAGCGTTCAAAAGACGTCCAAAAGGCGATCAGTTAAAAAAAAGACAAGGAAATTCCTATGCCTATTGAAAAAAGAAAAGTTCACCAATTACAAAAAAGAAGGAGATGTTCATAAAATCCGAAGATATTGTTCGGGATGTTACAACAATAATTCAACGATATACGGACGCAAGATAGCCAGAAATTTGACTAAAAAAGTCGTCGTATTTTTGTTTAGAATGTTTCAATAAATTTTATTGAAATTGCTACATTTATTTTCTAACTTTGTTACTGTCCGTCCCAGTGACCGACGCTCTTCAAACGAAAAGTCCACTGTCGGTTCCTAGGGACCGACGCTCAACGTGTTAATAAATAAAATGCACACGTTAAATTTAAGTTTTCAAAATAAGATTGTACATAAAGTCACATAGGAGTCTCGAGAATGTATAAGTAAAATTACAAAAAAATCTGACAATACATACAGGATTTACAGGGCATTGAGTGTAAACATACCCATTTCGGACGTCTCAAATGTATTCGAACACATAGACAAGAACCGTATTTCTAGTGAAAAAAATGTAAACATTACATTTTAATAGATTCCGAGACATTGTGTGGAATGAAGTTATTTTCTCGGATGAAAGTAAGTTTAATATTTTCGATACGAATGGACAGCATTATGTGTGGAGAACGTGCAACACAGCATTGGAAATGCAGAATATGATTCCAAGACGCAGTCATGGTATGGGGGTGAATGGCGGCAAATGGAACAGGAAATCTTGTTTTTATTAACGGAATTTTGAATAAATACAAATATCTGAATATTTTAAAAGAAAATTTAAAACAATTTATGCAAGTTTCGGTGCAGATGTGCTTGGATTTTTCTTAATTTCACGTATAATCATTTAATGTTAACTTCTTTGGACGTTTTATACGCTTTTTGTTAATAATATTTCCTTCAGTTTTTGACTCTTTTATTATATAATGTATCGTAGATTTACTTCGATTTAATAATTTGGCAATTTCAAGATAAGATTTATTTTCATTATGTAACTTGAATATTAACTCACGTTCACATTTACTGATTTCTGACTTTTTCGTACTCGTGATTAGAATAATTATGAAAAATTATATTCTACAAAATCTGTACGAACCACACAATGTCTCGGAATCTATTAAAATGTAATGTTTACATTTTTCTCATTAGAAATACGGTTCTTGTCTATGCGTTCGAATACTTTTGAGACGTCCGAAATGTTTACACTCAATGCCCTGTAAATCCTGTATGTGTTGTCAACTTTTTGTAATTTTACTTATACGTTCTCGAGACTTCTATGTGATTTTACGTACGATCTTATTTTGAAAACTTAAACTTAACGTGTGCATTTTATTTATTAACGATGTAGATTGAAAGCGCTCGAATACTTTCGTGAGCTACTATAAATGATTCCGGTGGCGTGTATCCTGTTTGTTTTGTTCTCTCGTAGTATTGTGGATTGGGGTAGACTGAATGGAGTATTAAACTATTACTATGAATGTTGGGTGTGTTTGCCCAGTGGTTTCTTATTATTTTTAGGGTGAACAGATCTATCCTCGTTACTCTGGCTTCTTTGTATAGGCGATAGTTGTTTATTGTTTTTGTAAAATTTGATTCCGATGTTTTGTACATGTTTATACAGGCACCTGGTGGCAAAGGAGCGGGCAAGACTGCTGGAGAGGACGATCAGAACCAAGAACGCGCCGTATCGGACGCGGGAAGGGGTAGCAAATGAAAATAAGGCAAACAGAAAAAGAAGAGAAGAAAAAGAAAGGCAGTGGCCGAGCAGGCGAAATAGGACTGAACAAGGCGACTCATCCCAAAACTGGAGAAGTAGATTACATAAGAGCCACGGATACTGGATTTCCACCTAACCCTGATCCTGACCAGCCACGGATACTTCAGAGCATACCTACATCGTATTGGCCGGGTAGCATACCCTATTTGCCAGCACTGTGAAGGGTTCGATCACGTCCAGACATGTCCTCTTCGAATGTAGGTGGTGGAGTCTGGAAAGAGCGGACCTGGTGTTAAAGGTGGGACATCTGCAAGAAAGGAGCAAATGGCTATTGAGAAAATGGAAGAGGCCAGTGAGTTCAAGGACGCTCTGTTATGGTTTATGCACAAGGTAATAAACCAGAAAGAAGAGGAAAAGGAAAAGGAAAAGATACGTCGGAGAGACCTGGATACATAGCCCAGGAAATAAGAATGGAACCAGCTACTTATTTATTTTCACCTTATCTTATCTATTTAATCTTTTCTAATTTATTTTTACCTGATTTTATTATTTTAATTCTACTCTAATTTGGTAATTATTTAGAAAAGAGGGGGTCTTACCGATTTCGACGATTTTTGAATATGTTGTAGAAATCAACATTTTGAACAATTTTTTCCTATACATATAACCGCTGCTCCGCCTTAGTTTCCAAGATTTTTCCTCAAAAAGATTGCTGCTACTACGTCTGTGACTCTATGTGTCAGCCCACGATCGCCCCTTATCTCTTGTTTCTGTAAATAACGGCATGGCGACCAAGGACGAATAATGTATAATGTCTTAAGCTAAATCTAGTTCATTGATCTCGTTATTGCTGTCAAAGAATTTAGAATGAAATTGTATGAATATTTAAATATATGCAACAGTTATGATACACTAATTGATTTTTTAATTTAACAAAGTGTGATTCATGGTGAGATGTATTGTACTAAGTGTAAAAGTAAAGAAGCAATGAAGTTTAATCGCAAAGATTTAATGTTCAATTGCTACGCAAGTTATTTTTCAAAAAATCGCAATAAAAAACGAGTGAAAACAGATTGCAAATCAAAAATTAGTGCTCTCCATAATACGTGGTTTAATAATTTACATACTTCCATACAAGATATTTGTCGCTTTATCGGTTGTCTCAGCGCTACGGTGATCTTGACGAATGCTGCCCGCTTCGCTGAGGTTCTCTCGTTTGGCCTTTTACAACCGTCGGAGAGATATTATGAATGCAGATTGTAGGGTTTTAAAACGTATATTTGATTAGATGTGTATACAACTGTTGCTGTGTGGTGTCTCGTATGAACTGAGTGACTCGAATGAATGTGATAGACTTGAGTCTGGGAGAAGATGTCTCCGCGTCTAGACTCATGGAATGACTGAATGGTTCTCCTCGAGTGTCCTCGCGCGTTATATGACGAACCCTTATTGCGTGTCGAATTGTGCTTACGTGACTTGGCGCCAGCCAAGACGTCCTTTGTTTATTCTTTAAGAGACGTTCTTGGAATACTCTAACCCTGCCTCTCAGGGTAAGATAAATGTCCCATCGATAGACATGTGCCAGGGTATCCGGTACTTCTCCGCAGGATAGAGTATTCTAAGAACCTAAACTATCCTGTTCTGATCCAGAACATGCCGGCCCCCCTTGACCGGTCATGGTCAACAATGCCTGTTCGCGACCGTGTATTTGTGTAAAGGAGTGAGTGATGTGTGTTGTATGTTATTTCTATATACAGTAATATCTTGACTAATTGATTTCCACTGAGTGTGACCGTTGCGTTATGCTGATTCTACGGGTAGTGGTGCTAGATGTCGGATGCAGCGTTGTACTCGCCGCTCGTTGTTTTTACCGTGGCCACCCTTACTATTTGGTCGTCCCCCGGATGTAAGGCGGTGATTCTTCCTAGAGGCCAAAGGAATGATGGTACGTGGTCCTCCTTGACGATGACTAGAGTTCCGATCCGCAGCTCGGTTGGCTCCCTTGTGTGCCACTTGCTGCGGACCACCAGCTGGTTGAGGTAGTCTTTGTGCCAGCGGTTCCAGAAATGCTGCCGCAATCGTTTTATGTGTTGCCACGTGCTTATACTATTGGTTGTTGTATTGGTAACGTCTTTCTCAGCTATGCTGGTCAGTACGTCCCCGATTAGGAAATGGCTGGGTAAAAGTCGGATCATTTGAATGATATGATAGGGGATTGATAGGATTCCCATGGCTTCGACTTCAACGAGATACGTGTTTGTAACTCTAACGATGTACGTAAGTGCTTTCTGATAACTTTTAATAAGATGTTTCTTTATCGGTGTGACGGCGGCTTTCCAAATCCGCCCGACTTGTGGTGCGCGTGGCGGTATACAGGGTCTCGTTATCTGATAATCATAACTGCTAGCCCTTGTCTTGTTCGTTACTTGTAAATGTGATTCTCACAGGTTGTGAATTGTATCTACGAAAGTTTTTACTTTGTCTGAATACGTATAAATTGTTTTCAATGAAATGTTCGCGGGCCCAATCCTCCCCCCCACACGAAGAAGACCTAGTTCCTTCATGAGAGGGTCTAATGCGCGTGATCTACCCTTATACCTGGTATATTTCGAATAATGATGTTGAGGATTGAGGTGTCGGTGTTTGATACCGGGTCAGGCACTAACCCTTGATGATTGAAGGACCGTTGCCGTGGTCCGAAATCTTTGTTGCTCGCGAAGTGCGTGTGTTCATGTCTAAATGTCTGTTCGTCTTCGTACGTATCCGCGCCCGTTGTCAAATTGTCCAGGTGAGGGTCCAACTTGAACGTAGCTGCGGTTCTACTATACCTTACCTCTTCGCCGAATGTGAGTTTGTGTAATATCTTGGTCGTGAGGTAAGGTGGTGAAGTTGTTCCGTATGTCTGTATAGTTTTCGTCGAATCGTCCCGCCAGAGTATGTTTTGATAATGTCGGTCTGACGGGTCTATTTGTTTCTGTCGGTACATTGTTGTAAATTTAACTGTAAACACGAAGCTGAGGCTTCGCAATTTTGTGAGTATTGTTAATAGTTCGAACTGTATTGTCGGTCTGGTCCTCAATGTGTCATTGAATGGGAGTCTGGTTAATGTCCTTACTGCTGCGTCGGAAGCTACGCGTAGCCTGGTTGTGAGGCTATTTTTCTTTAGCCCAGCATGGGGCGGCCGGTAGTAGCCTTCGGTGTTTGTACCTTTTCTGACCCTTGTAACGTAAGCTAGAGTTTCGTACCTTTGTATGAACGCCCGATAATGATTGCGTGGAATTGGATCGCGAGCTAATGAATGTCGTAGTGAGTTAAAGTGCCCGAATGATAATGCGTGGGAGTCATCTAGCTCGCGGATCTTCGACTTAACCGATACTTGAACTGTGATTGAATTGTATCTCCCATCTTGGGGATCGCATCGCGTGTTTTGTGTATGCTGAACCTCAAGTAGGTTCTCCTCCTCCGAGAGTGAATGAGTCTGCGGACCTTCCTCAGCCTCCCAGAGTCTCGTTGACTGCTCGAGGTCTGTTTTCAGGAAAGTCATGTTGACCTGCGGTGAAACTCGATAATCCGTAGTCGAGCCCGAATGCAGCAGAGTGTTATGTCTCTGTTGACACACTCGGCACGCACTTGACTTGCACTCGGATACATAGTGTCCCTTGCGTAGGCAATTTAAGCATAAGCGATGTTCCTTTACTAATTTGATTCTATCTGGTATGGTAGATCTTATGAGCTTCTCACATGTATGAACGGCGTGATTTTGATGGCATAGGTAGCACTGAGTCGCGTACACGCGTGAGGTTGTAAGAACTCTATTCGCGGGGTAAGCTCTGGACTCTCGCGGGGTAAATGGTTGCTCGGTACGCGGTGCTCTTGCTATTGATATGGATGGTTCTAAGTGATTGCAGCGGTCATGTAAGAAATCAAAAAACTCCTGTATTTCCGGAAATTGGGTATTACCTAAGTGCTCCCTCCATTTTATATTTGTCTCATTGTCTAATCGAGAGAGACAAAGATGGATGAGTAAAGTGCCTGCGGAAGGTTGGTCGAGGGGTCGCAAAGCGCGATAATGGGCTTCGAATTGCGTGACAAAGCTACGAA
Source organism: Melipona bicolor (assembly GCA_030673865.1). Taxonomy (NCBI): domain Eukaryota; kingdom Metazoa; phylum Arthropoda; class Insecta; order Hymenoptera; family Apidae; genus Melipona; species Melipona bicolor. The sequence goes on along the minus strand of JAHYIQ010000033.1, from coordinate 2,089,682 downwards.
GTTCCCGATGATTCCCTCTAGGTACGGCGGGCATACTGAATAAAGACCGAATGTGGTTCGCGGCAATGATAGCTGGTTTGTTATATAAGCGGTTTAGTAATTCCCACGCGCAAAGATAGTTTGCCGAGGAATTCGCGAATGATTCGATAACTTTCGCGGGTTCCCCTTGTAAACACGAGCGTAGGTAAGTCAACCTTTGGCAATCGCTCAATCGTGGATTGTCATGAATTGTTGTTCTAAATTGATCCGCGAATCCTGGCCAATCCTCATAGCGCCCACTGAATCGCGGCAATGGTATGCTTGGTAAACTAATGTTATCAAGTCTCGTATTTTCTGCATGACTCGTGAACTGCGACGAGTGATTTGGATTAACATTCGCGATTGCCTCGGTGGCAGTTATTGTGCGCGTCGATTTTAACAGGGAACGTGCCAGGGCACGGCACCGCACATAATCTAACTTGATCTCTATGCGTTCTTGTAAATACTCTCCGTTCTCGTCTGCGGTATCTAATTCTGGTTGTGTCTTTAGGAACGTGGTGTGTTCAGACTCTAACTCCTCGAGACTCCCTTGAAGATGTTCGGGTGACTGAGTGTGTGGATCGTACGTTTCTAACATCTTTTCAAATGCTTGTAACTCTAATTTAAACCCTTGGCGTTTTAGTTTTAACGTTCTGATTTTATCCTCAAGTGAGGGAGCCATGCTTTTTCGTGGAGTTATTAGGAATGTAAGGAATCAAGCGACGTTAACCTAGCAAGTGAGTTGTACGTTACCGCTTATTGTTGATCTGGATGATGCGATGGCCACGATGTTGAAGCACGACACAGGGGGACTGGTTCCGCTTCTGCTGTATCGGCACTTCGATTGATGTTGATGCGGATGATGCGATGGCCACGATGTTGAAGCACGACACAGGGGGACTGTTTCCGCTGCACTGTATCGGCACTTCGATTGATGTTGATGTGGATGATGCGATGGCCACGATGTTGAAGCACGACACAGGGGGACTGTTTCCGCTGCACTGTATCGGCACTTCGATTGATGTTGATGTGGATGATGCGATGGCCACGATGTATAAGAACGACACAGGGGGACTGTTTCCGCTGCTCTGTATCGTCGCCTCGATGAACGTTGCCTGATGAACGTTGAATGATGTGGTAGTCACGATGTTGAAGTACGACACAGGGGGACTGGTTCCGCTGCTCTGTATCGTCGCCTCGATGAACGTTGCCTGATGAACGTTGAATGATGTGGTAGTCACGATGTTGAAGTACGACACAGGGTGAAAATGGCTTCACTGCTGCTGTGTCGTCACTCTGAACTGTACGCTGATATGGATTAAGCTTGTCTGAGCTTGAATCCGTGCTCGAAGGACCAAAATGTCTCAGCGCTACGGTGATCTTGACGAATGCTGCCCGCTTCGCTGAGGTCCTCTCGTTTGGCCTTTTACAGCCGTTGGAGAGATATTATGAATGCAGATTGTAGGGTTTTAAAACGTATATTTGATTAGATGTGTATACAACTGTTGCTGTGTGGTGTCTCGTATGAACTGAGTGACTCGAATGAATGTGATAGACTTGAGTCTGGGAGAAGATGTCTCCGCGTCTAGACTCATGGAATGACTGAATGGTTCTCCTCGAGTGTCCTCGCGCGTTATATGACGAACCCTTATTGCGTGTCGAATTGTTCTTACGTGACTTGGCGCCAGCCAAGACGTCCTTTGTTTATTCTTTAAGAGACGTTCTTGGAATACTCTAACCCTGCCTCTCAGGGTAAGATAAATGTCCCATCGATAGACATGTACCAGGGTATCCGGTACTTCTCCGCAGGATAGAGTATTCCAAGAACCTAAACTATCCTGTTCTGATCCAGAACATCGGTTATCATTTAACACTGAAACTACCAAGACAAGGATTTTTGCAAAATGAATTGGAAATATCGTCGACAACGGTAGTTGATTGGGCCAGTTTTTGCCGTGAATTATGCACTTTATGGGCAGAAAAACATTCTGTTCCAATCGAGGGTAAAAATGAAATTATTGAAGTAGATGAGGCGAAGATTAGAAAACGGAAATTTAATAAGGGAAGACTTGTAACTGGCCAGTGGATATTTGGAGGAATTGAAATTTTAAATACGCTCGAGCAAGCGTATATTTATTATTTCAGTTCCAGATAGATCATCTGAAACATTGAAGTCATCCGAAATTGGATCACCAAACCTGGTACTACTATTATAAGTGATTCTGGGAAGGCTTACGATTGTCTGAATAAAGAAGGATTTAGGCTTAACTTAAGAGCCAACCACAAAATGAACTTTAGTTCCGTAGATCCAGAGACAAATACACATACGCAGAACATAGGACGCGTATGGCGAGATATAAGGGCGAATATTCCAAAGTATGGAATTCGCCAAATACATTATGTAGACTATATATAGCTGAATTCTTGTTCCATCGACAATATGATTTTAATGATCGAATAATTAAATTTTTCGAAATAATAGCTGAAATTTTTCCAACTTCGGATAATTCAATAAAGAAAATTGAAACAGAAGATGAGGCGGCCGGCTACTCAAATAGAATTTTTAAGTACACCCGCAATTTTTATACACATCCATTGTCGGCCGCCTCGATGTAATTGGAAACCATAAACAATCTGCGACTCAACGCTTACACACACTCTGCCACGAACGCGTAAATATAGGCAAAATTCGTTGTAGTAGAGTACGCTAAAGAATCAGTGATTTTTTACTATGGACTGTAACCAAGGTGCACGGAGTGCACTTCTGTCTCCCTTTCCGAGACTCAGCGCAGTACTAAACAGACTTCTTGCCCAACGACAACGAGGCAATTGCACGCGAGGCAGATCCCAGGCCCGACATATAGCCAATCTGGGAAGAAAAAAATTAACAAATCTAAAATGAAGAGCAAATCAACCAAAAGGAAATTACTGATGCAGGAGACAACGGAACCCCCAGGCCCGATACAGCGGTGATGATCGTGCAGGTCCCCACTGCATCATCATCGACTGCAAGACAACTGCGAGGTGCATCCCAGGCCTAGCATGTAGACGACTACTGGGATAAACACACTTTTAAAAAATATGGAGCACGTTAAGAAAAAGAAAAAACTTACTGTTGCAAGGGGTATCAGAGCCTCCAAGCCCGGTACGAAGGGGATTGTTGAGTGGGTCATTATCCGTCATCGATTGACCGTGACAGCGAGCAAATGGCTGGACAGGCCTGCTCAGTCAAAAATACGGCTGGTGCAAAGGAGACAAAAAAAAAGACCGCGAAAGACGCCGATAATGATAAGCGAGAACGAGTTGGATTCCAGCGACTCGCTCCCACCGAGTAGCAACAAGTTTGGAGACGACAAGAACGATTTTTATAATTTATAATTTATGGACTCAGAAGTGGACGCGTTCCCTTCCTCCAGGAAGTCCAAGTCTCTCCTTACAGACGAAGAGACAGCAGCAGAGCTCAGAGATATACCAAATATAAATCTGGTGGCTATGATCTTGCAGGGTGCGAAGATTGCAAAGAAGCCACCTCAAAGAAACCCACAAGCGATATCTCCTCAACGCGGTTGGGAACATACATTTCAGCGTCTCGGAGCTATCAAAGAGGAACGTCTCGGTGGAAAATAATCTCGCGCTAAAGCAAGAGATAGTGCTTTTGAAGGCCCGAAACCGAGAGCTAATGGAGAAGATTACAGAATTGATGCATGAAGATCCGGACCTATAGCTGCGGCCACCGCCGACTCACAGAAGAACCGGCCCGAAGAACCGGAAGAACCAGTTGAGAACGTCGAACTGAAGGAGCGGTGCCAGACAACGACGATGGCGGTTTGTGATGCCGCCATGCGTCGTGCCTGGCCCTCCAACCGTGGCACCGCATATTGGTGGACGTCGGAGATCGATGAAATGCGGGCCGCGCGTATTTGCGGACACGGCGACCTGAATTCATGCGGGCCCGAAGGCGAAAGTCCGCGATGCAGAAAGAGAAGAGAAACTTCAGGCAAGTTATAAGAAGGCTGCCACCGCGTTAAAGCCGGCGATCAGGGATGCCAAGGGATGACTTGACGGGCACGTTGGATCGGGATCCCTGGAGACGTCCCTATCGCCTGGTCCTGGACAAAATCCGATCCAGAGCTCCATCGGTAACAGAAGTGCCGAAGGTTGAAGGGTGACTACCTTCCTGGGCCATCTCCTCTCGAACACGGCGGGACAAAGAAGCGAACGCGCTGCCTCTACATGGAGGTGGTTAAATCCATGGCCCTATATGGTGTCCCGATATGATCTGACGAAAAGAGTAAGCAGAGCAAAAGGATACTCCGCAGTATCCAGCGTAAGATAGCTTTAAGAATCATACGAGCTCATTGCATGGTCTCTTACCAGGCAGCAGTGGCTCTCGTGGGAATGATTCGATCGGATCTCCCTTCCGAATCCAGCGCACACCCACCTCCACCTCAACGGACACGCGATCATCTATCGGACAGTCGGGGAGAGTCCTACGTCTCCAAATAAATGACTCAGAGAAGTGTGGGGTGCATCAGATATGGCATCTGGTGCTGCTGCTGATCCAAAGTACATGCAGTTAAAAAAGGAAGGATCAGGGGAATCCTTAAATCTCCCCTATAGAAGAAGAGCCCAGAATGGGCTATTGTGCAGAAGGGAGGACATTGTTGTTAAATCCACTGGAGAATCCCGATGTCCCCTCAATGCGCAAGAGGAAGGTGGAGGTTTTAGTTGGTAAGAATTCGACACTACCTGACACCTTCCCTTAAAGGAGGCCAGATGTCTTTTGAAGATTTCCTCCACGAAAAACAAAAAAAAGGTTAGGTTTAGGTTTGTGCAAACAGTGGCCGAATGGAGAACAGAACTGGCGGTAATAGCGGAACCCTACAAACCGCCCCAACTGGGCCGTTGACGAATTAAACTCCATGACCATAATCCAGGGGAGACTCGACCTCCTCCTCACTTCGACTCTTGGAGCGGGGACAAAGATTTGTAATAGCTGCATGGAGAAAAATTGTCACAGTAGGTATCTACGCTTCACCGAGCTGGCCTCTTCAGATCTTGACGATTCTTAAATGACCTGGGAGACAACCTGGTCCATCTCCTCCTGTGAGAAACACTGATACTCGATGCCAATGACTCTGGCCACCCTCTGGCACAGACTGACACGAGGAGAAAATGGACAGCAGGACTCGACATCCAACTCCTTAACACGAGAAACGCGAACACCTGCGTTCGTTGGCAGGGAGAATCCATCGTAGATTTATCGTGGGCCTCCCTTCCCCTCCGTAGTGAAATTAGTTCCGGAATGGAGAGTAGTGAAAGAAGCAGAAACGCTGAGCGACCACCGGTATATGCTCATCCGTCTCCACCTCTCCAGGCAAGCGACGAACAATAATTACCACCGTCAGACTCTCCAGCCAATGAAGATAGGAAAACACAGACGGGCTCGCCTCACAAAATGGTCGCTCAAAAAGATGGACTCTGAAAACAATACGCCGTCATGTTTCGCGCTCGACTGTGCCACAAGAACGCCACTTATTTGTGGACACCGGACATAGTGAACAAACTCGCCACTTGTCTGCAGATGCACCGAAATTTCCAGCGGGCACGCAGGAAAAATCACAGGGATCCTGAAGAGGAGCACCTCTACCGGCAATACAGAGAAGCCACAACAATACTATGGCAGGCTATTAAGAACGCGAAGACACAATCTTATAGAAATGTGGATAATGGATCGTGACTCATCAGGACACCCATATCGATTCCTCGGGAAACTACGGTCCAAGACCCCACCAAATACGGAATCGCTCGATCTGGCGACCCTCGATCAGGTACTAGCGGTCCTGTTCCTTGAATCGCCAGCCGAGCCGAGACCCAGCGTTACCTGCCCGGCAGACCCATCCCCTCCTTTAATCATCACTGAAGATGAGCTTGCCGTGGCAGTCAAAAAAAATGGAGTCGCGTAACATTGTCCCGGGCCCGGACGGAGTCCCCGGCTGAGCTTGCTCTCTGCGTTCTTCAAGACAAAATGAGGAAAATCTTCGATGGCTGTCTGACGGTCGAGAAAATTCTGAAGGATTGGAAGAGGACGAAGCTGGCTTTGATCCCTAAGCTGGGAAAAGGAGCTTCGGACTCACTGTTGAGGTACCGACACACCTATTTGTTTCCTCAATGAGACAGGGAAACTCTTTGAGAGGATCGTGGCAAGCTGAATTAATAATCATCTGGCCCAAGTAGGTCTTAATTTGTCTGATAACTAATACAGATTCCGGACAAGTCGCTCTACGCTCGAGGCGGTAGACCGAATAGTGTCGCTGGTGCGATCGACAATATCCCAGTGCGGACTGGTGTTGGCAGTATCAACGCATTCAACTTCCTGCTCTGGGAGAAAATAAGAAGAGCCCTGGACATACACCAAATACCTCCATGCCTAAAGAAGGTCATCGGGGTAGTCTTATTCACAGAGAAATAATACAGAATCGGTCCTCGGCCAACTGCTTAGTAAAGAATAACTAAATATTATCAGGAATACTTTATTTATGTGAAAACTGCATACAATATATTTTAATTATAGATTCGGATATATGCTTTAATACGTTGTTGTCCATCTTCTCTCACATACACTATTCTTTTGTTCTTAAAACAAAGGATCATCGACCATGATCTTTCACGACATTTACTTCGCTCATTTCGCTGCATATTAACAGATTCGACATTCACACCATTATACAAATGAATTTCTCAACACCCTTCCATTCATTTGTATTCACACAAATAATACTTTCGATTTTTTATAGTACTCAACGCATTTCTAAATTTAACAAACTTTAATTTATCTAAGGCTTTAGTAAATATGTCGGCTACATTTTTATTAGTTTATTTCACTACATCTATAATCCCCTTTAAATAATATTCATGAATGAAATGATAATATACTTCAATGTGTTTTGAGTTCTTAGTCATATTACCGTTTTGAGCTATAATTAGGAGCTATAATGCTCCCAAATTATCTTCATAAATCCTTACTAATTTTGTTATATTTAGTTGAAAAAATTTAAGTATTCCAACAATAACATTAACTTCGCTTACCGCTTCGGACAACACGATATATTCACCAAAGGGGATTTTCTATCAACACAGTCCTCACCCTAATCGGCATCAACGAAACAATCTAGAATTTCTGCATCCTTGTTTATACTATATGTTAACTTTAAATCTTTTGTTAGATATATAGATTTTGTTAGATACATGTTAGATATACTTTAATACTCGAATTGCATATTTGTAATGAGTCTCACTGAAACAATTTTGGAATCGACTCAAGTAGTTCATGTTAAAATAGACAAGTAACTGAAAAATATGTTGGTATCGTAGAAAACCATGTTAATTAAATGTCATGCGATATCTATGTGAAATTACTATTACTATTTATCCTTCTAGAATATTCCTTTAAAAGGAGCCAGTGGCTCTAGTTTTTAGATATTAAGTGAGCTCTGTAGTAGTAAGACGTGCTTTTGTAAATATATCAGTCCACTGCCTAATTTTTTAATAAAATATAACAGGTTATGGGCCCAGAGCTGAGTAAAAATTAAAAAAGTGAAACTAAAATCAGTGAAAACGGAATTAATTGCGTTTTGTAAAATTAGAAACACGTGGTCGTAAGACGAATAAAAATGGCTACAAGTAACAGTCATAAATGGCAGAACAGATCAAATCGAAAAACTGAAAGATGAAACGGACTTTCAACTTTGGAAACTCCAAGTGACGATTTTGTTCAAATTTATGAACGTGTACGATATTACAATTGGAAAAAACGTGCCTGCAAAAGATTGGACAGACAAGAAAAAGCAAGAATGAGAGCTCCTAGATTCCAAAGCTCAAAAGGTAATAATTGTGTTCTTACAGAAAAAACCATTGATACATCTGTTAAACTATAACACTTTGAAAGAAACGTTTGAAAAATTAACAATGGGAAGGACACGGAGCAAACGAGGCGTTCGTTGCTACAAGAATTTTTCAATTATTCCTTCGTAAAAGGCAGCGACATAGCAATGCATGTCAGTACTCTTGAAAATTTGTCCTTTAGATTAAACGTATTACGTCAGCCTGTAGACAATACAATGTTAATAACCAAAATATTAGTCACTTTACCAGCTCAATACAGACATTTTGCTAGTGTCTGGAATTCGACACCATCGGCAGATAAAACTTTAACTAATTTAATTACCAAATTACAACTTGAGAAAAAAATAGGTTAAAATTAGAGGACAATCTGCAAGAAAATGTGTTCTCGATAAAAAAATGTTTTAAATGCAATGATTTTAATCATATTGCTAAGCATTGCAGAAATGGGACAACACTACGCGATCATTTCAGAGGTGGAAGCAAGGAAAAATACTCTAACGATACAAGAATACCACTTTCAGGAAACGCACAGAGATGCAGTATTTGCAAAAAAAAAAACAATCATGTCGAAAAAGATTATTACTTTAGAAAGGATAAAACTGAAACAATAAGCAGAAATGCTGCTGATAAGGTATGTTTTTATGCTAGTAACATTCAAAAAGAAGACTGGGTAGTTGAACAGGAACATCGAACTACATGATCAACGATATTAATATTTTAAACGATGTAGAAACATTTAATACCGAAATCTGTACCGTAAAAAAGTCCATAACAATGGAAGCCAAAGCTGTAGAGGAAGTCGTAACCGAAAATCTTAAAACATGTAATTTTAGTTCCAGAACTAACAAATTTATTGTCTGTAAATGCGATAATAAAAAATGATGGCGAAATTAAATTTACAAAGGACAAGATCGAAATACTACTGGACAAAACAAAGGTCTTAGAAGAGTCACGAGGACAAAACGGTCTATATGTTATAAATATTAAAAAGGCAAACAAAATAGAAAGTCTATTAACATTGAAAACAGCGACGCACTGGCACCGAAAGTTAGAACACCTGAGCTTCAAACATGGAGAAATTAACAAGTCTAAGTGATGAATCTAATATCGAAATTTTCTAATAACCAAGAAATTTGCGATATATATATATATAAAGGCAAAATAAACACTAGCAGAAAACTGGCTAGAAAAAAAACCCGACCTCACAAACTTACAAATTTTCGGTTGCGATGCCTACGCTAAAAAACACGGATACTTAAAGAAATTAGATGAAAGATATAAAATGGTAGGATATTCGACATGCGGATATCGCTTATAGGATAAAAAAAAAATAGTAATTGCACGAGATGTAATTTTTAATAACATGTGTAGAACTGAAAAGGAAGAAAATAATGAAGGAAAAATGTCAAAGGCCAACGTTAGAACAGAACATACAGAAAAGGATAATATACTGAATATGCAAGAAACAAAAGACACACCTAATACACAAGAAATAGAAGAAGGTGAAACGTCGATTGATTCAGAGAAAGACATACAGCATGAAACTCGTGAGGCGATAAGAAGTACAAGACAGAGAAATATTCCAGACAAATATGGAAATTATTATGTACATTTGACATATTCAGAAGCAATTAATGAAAAGGACTCAGAAAACTGGAAAGCAGCAATTCAAGAGGAGAAAGATTCACTTGTAAAAAATAAAACATGGATAGGAGCAGACCAAATTAACGACAAAAGAATCTTGAGTGCGAGATGGATTTTTAAAATAAAGGAGGATGATAGACATAGAACACTGCTAATGTTCAAACAGAAAAAAAAGGCATACACTACGACGAAAAGTATAGTCCCGTATTGCATTCAAATGTTTTTAAACTTTTAATGGCTCTTTCTGTTCAAGAAGATTATTACATATTAAAATTTGACATCAAAATTGCCTTTCTATATGGAGATTTAGATGAAGAAATTTATGTGAAACTTCCTGATGGATTTGAAAATACAAATAAGATCTTATAATAAACTTCAAAAAGCAATCTATGGTCTTAAATCAACATTTTAAATCGTTTGTAAAACGGAATGGCCTCAAACCGATTTCGTCAGATCCGTGTATTTTCAAATCTAAGAAGGAAATGATGTTAGCACTATATGTAAATGATGGTGTAGTGTTATGTAAAAGTATAAAAGATTTGCATTTTATAAAAGAAAAATTAGTTACTGAATTTGATGTAAAGTTTTATAACAATTTTGAAAGTTTTTTAGGTATTAATATAACAATAAAAAATAATAAATTAAAGCTAGACAAAGCTAACTATATTGAGATATTTTAAAAAAGAATATGGTATGGAAAATTCAAAGAATGTTTCAACGCCTATTCTAAGTATGAATCTAGATACAGCTTTAGATAATATTTTGTCTGCAATATTTATCGACAAAAACACGCCCAGATATTGCGTTTGCAGTTAATTACATTAGTAGATTTATCGAAAATCCTTCGAACAAAAATATATGTAATGCAAAACGTATTCTCAGGTATTTACAGGGTACCAAAAACATTGGCATATAATATTCCAGGAATAATTCTGATCAAATGGACAAACTAATTACTTATAGTGATTTGGACTTTGGCGATATATCCACAAGGAAAAGCACTTCGAGTTATTTGATCTTTTACGGAAATGGTCCGATTAGTTGATGTTCACAGAAGCAATCAATAGTAGATCTGTCCACAACTGAAGTTGAATATATAGCGGCAGCGGAATGTTGCAAAGAATTGATTTATTTAAAGGTAGAGACACTAACAAATAAAAAGGTAAAAGCTAAACTACTAATTGATAATCAGAGTACTTTAAGCTTAATTAAAAATGGAAATACATAAAGGAAACAAACACAGAGGCGTGAAATAGCATTTTATCAGCGAAAAGTACAATGGTTTAATAAGTTTAGAATATTGTCCAACTAATAATGCAGACTTAATAACAAAACCACTGAATAATGTAAAATTTCAAGAATTTAGAAATAATTTACTTTGTACAGTATAAGTTTAATCATCAAAAAATTATTTTACAGTTAAAAGGAAGCATTAGAATAGACAAGTAATTGAAAAATATGTTGGTATGGTAGAAAACCATGTTAATTAAATGTCATGCGACATCTATGTGAAATTATTACTACTGTTTATCCTCCTAGAATATTCCTTTAAAAGGAGCCAGTGTAGTAGTAAGACGTGCTTTTGTAAATATATCAGTGCACTGCCTAATTTTTTAATGAAATATAACAGCTAAAGGCAATATCAGGTCTCGTGCCTGAGCTAATATACAGAAATGCTCCTAACAAATTTCTGAATTTTACATTGTTATTTGTTGTTTCTGTTGATTCTAGTTTTAGTTTTGTTTCATACAATTTCGTAGTTTCTGTATATCTTTTTGCTAAAATCTCTATGTAGTCCGTTTGACTTAATGTAATTGAGTTCTTATCTGAGTAATGATAATTTATTTCTATTCCTACATAACTAAATCTATTTTACAGTTTTAATTTTTCTTTTGAGATCTTTTCCTTATTCTTGCAACATATTAAAATATCGTCTACGAATAGCAAAATAAAAATAGATCCATTATTATCAACCTTGTAATAAAAACAATAATCATACTTACATTTGTGGAACCCTTGCTCTCGCATGTACGCATCGAAACACTCATACTATGCTCTTAGACTCTCCTTTAGTCTATACAAAGCTCTATTTAACTTATAGACCTTTTTACTGTCTTTCACAAGACTCAATGGTTGATTTACATATATCTCTGAGATTACCTTACCATTTAGGAATGCTGTCACCACATCCATCTGTTCAATCTCAATACTTTCCTGACAGCAATATAAGAGTAATAGTTTCAAAGTTTGCATCGTGAACACTGGAGCATAGGTATTTTCCACCTCGGCTTTTTGTTGATAACCTTTAACAACCAACCTCATTTTAAAGATCCCATTAGTTTTTTTTAGTATACACTTACTTCACGTCAAGTATTTCCTTGTCCGGTTTCTCTACTAGCTTCCAAGGTTTTCTTCTAGGCTTCTTATCTCCTTATTCATCGCCTGTTGCCAACGATCCGCATCTTTGTGTGATATAGCTTCGTCGAATGTGTTAGGTATATCTATGCAATAATTTGTAAAGATGTATTCGTCATGGTACCTCGTAGGGGGTCTTTTGGTCCTTCCAGATCTTCTTAATCCACATTCTTCCTCGTTGTTTGTGTTTTCATTATATTTTTTAGTTTTTAGTAGTTTCCATTATATTTCTTAATTTTTCTTCAGCCTTCACCTCGGCTGTTTCATTTTCTTCAACCATCTCATTTATTTCTTCCTTGTCTTTGAATTCAATCCATTTTATGTCTTCTTCCAGTAAATCAACATGTCTTGCTACAGTTACTTTATTATTAATTAAGACTCTGTAGCCCACGTCAGAGTATCCCAACAAAGTTGCAAGTTCTGCCTTTTTTCCCTTTTTGTGCTTCGTTTTTTTTCTAAAATTCTCACAAAAACTCGGCTACCGTACGCAGATTTTTTTTGCACTGAAGTTTCTTTCCGAAGAATATTTCGTATGGAATTTTTTTTTCACATTTGTTGATCAGAGATTTGTTCATGAGGTATGATGCATTCAGGCCAAAATTTTTTTTCTACATTTGCTTCTGCTAACAGACATCCGTATTCATAGTTTTATTATAACGTTCTGCAGTACCGTTCAACTCATGAACGGAGGGAGGACAAGCATTTATTTGAAAGCCTTCAATTTAGCTAAATGATAAATTTTAGAGATACTCTCTTCCATCACACCTTAGTCTCTTTATTTTTTTTTTCCTGTAAGATTCTGTACTTCATTCGTATACTCGAGAAGATAATTGTAAACCTTATCCTTTTGATGCAATATACTTTTGATAGTCCACTGAAACCATCTACAAAAGACAAAATATTTTTCACCTCTGTATCCTACAGTCGAGTGAGGTCCATTTACATCTGTGTGTATAACATCTAACGCGCCTTCTGCGCTCTGGTGTTTGGTAGATTACACATCTTATTTTCAATACAGATTCTACATTTCATGTGTACAGAATCTAACATTTTTAGCATTCCATCCAGCAATTCAGTCTTGCTTAACAAATATAGGTAATTAAAGTTGATGTGCCCTAGACTACGATGCCTTTCTTTCTGTGTCACTCCGCTATCATTTTTCCTTGTTAAATTAGCGTTTACTCTGTTATCCTTCCTATTAATCAGGCTTCTCAATTTTATTAAACTGTTTTCTCTAGTTCCTAATGTAATTAATTCTCTTTGTTTATTAACAATCTCCGTTATATTATCAAAAACAATTTTGTTAGTATCTGTTACTTTTGTGTAACTTATCAAATTCGATTTCATATTCTTAACATAAAATACATTTGTTAATTGTAATTTGTGACTTGTTACCATAGACCAAGAATGTTGCTTGTATGTCATCTTCGTAGCTTGCAATATACGACCTCTTTCCATCTCTTATCTTGACATTCACTGGATGCTTCAGTACAGTATATTTATCAAAATATATATCTCTATTTACTATGTAATCTGTATGCCCACTATCTAATAATCAGACAACCTCATTTTTAGCTGTGACATTATTATTATTTGATTTGCCTTCGTTTATTACCACATTAAAGCAGTTTCCACTTAGTGCTTCACATTCTGTTTCTGATCTGGAATTTCCACGTACTCCTCCTCTATGTGATTGTCTATAACTTTGTTATATGCCACGCTGATTCTGGAATTTTCCTCGTCCATGTATATCATGACCTCGTCTGTTTTGATATCCTCTATCACTGTTTGTTTGACAACATTCTTTTTGTAGGTTCCTGTTTTACCACAATTATAGCAAGTGAGTGGTTGCTTATTTCCTTTAGTTGAGGATTCCACTACTGTAAACGCATTTGAATTGGCTTGTATTTCTTCTTTCTTTTTTGCTTCTACAGATTTTAACTTTATCTTACTTTTGAGAGTAAAGTAATCAACTGTTTTCTCTCTTTCAGGAAGAACCGGCTAAGGCCAATCAACGGTATCACAGGGCGGAGTGGCACTAGCAGTGTCGGTCGACTGCATTCAACTCCCTATCCTGGGAAACGATTAGAAGGGCGCTCATAAGACATCGAGTTCCCCCATACTTCAGGAAAGTGGTTGAAAACTACTTTTCCGAGAGATCTGTATACAGCGTCGAGGAAGGAACGCAGATCCAGAGGAGAGTGAGAAGTGCCACAGGAGTCAGTTCTCGGTCCACTACTGTGGAACTTAGGATTCAATCCGGTCCTAGAATCCGCTGTCTTCCTCGGGGTGCACATCGTCTGCTACGCAGACGACACACTACTCATCGCCGGGAGAAGAAACTGGACCCGAACCGTAAGATAGAAGACCAATGAAGGCAGCAATCGCAACCATTAACACGGAAATAAGGCACCTGGGACTGGAAGTCGCCGAACAGAAAACCGAAGCTATTTGGTTCCATGATCTCCGTCGGTCACAGCGCCCACCACAGATCTGACTGAGCATCAAGGCCGAAAGAATCCTTGTAGCGGAGGAGTACATACCTGGGAGTAACACTGGACGGGCGCATAAACTTCGAGACGCATTTCAACCACCTAGCCCCAATAGTAGAAGGCGTAGCCACACCGCCTCCTCCTCAACATCGGAGGACCAGAAGAGGTCTCTAGGACCTCTCTACACTGGAGATACTAAGATCAATGGTATAGGTCGCTAATCTAGTCTTAGTACATTACTAAAAGTGGTAATAATATGCTGAGGCGGATCCAACAACGAATGGCCATCCAGGTCGTGCCGGGGTACCACACGATATTGTACGAAGCGGCACTAACACTCTCCTGACGGCAACGTGGGAAGACATGGTGATTGTGGCGATATACGTCCCACTCAGCATGTCTCTCTCGCATTTTGAGGTTCTTATATGGCTCGCATTTGTGGCTTTATGTGGCTGTGGCTCGCTCTCGCGCGACTGACGTTGATGTTGAGAAATTTCAACGCTAAGTCCACCGTCTGGGGCTCCCTCAGAACGGATGCGAGGGACGAGGTAGTGGGTGGCCGAGTTGGGTCTTCAGCTGCTCAATAACTGAAATATCAACAAATATCCTGCAAGGAAGTCATCCACCAAGGTGTAGTGGCGGATATCTATCGATATCGTCATCGCCTTTAACTCCCTGCCCTGGGACAAGATCAGAGAAGCCCGTTACCAAGTGCCCTTAGGTGGTCATAGAAGCGGGAGACTTACCTTAATCGGCTAGTTTCGCGAGAATGATAACCTCTATAAAAAGTCCCTACCCGAACGCTGAGGTATCGCGACTAGTAGGCACTAGGGAGTGGACTGGTAGATGCATCAGCCCTTAACGACCACCTCAGGACACCTGGCGATTTCCTGAGTGTAGCAGCCTTCTCCCCGGGATAGGCGTCACCAGAGGAATAACAAATACGTGACGCAACTCGTGGGATTTTTATGGAGAAAAGTATTAATAAAACTGGAGTTTCTCTAGGGGGTAAAAGTGCTGATGATGTAGATATGGATGCGCAAGAGTCCTTGTGATGGTTGAGTCCCCCCTCAAAGGGAGGACGTGCTGCATCTGTTCAGTCTAGGAGTCCCGCTAAACAGGCTAAGTATGTCTTGGAGAACTGAAGTTCAAGTTCCTGCAAAAATATGAATGTTGAAGACCTAAATGTGATGAGAGAGGTGAGGAAGTTTCTGTTCACGGAAAGCAACAGAGTATCGTAGGCTGCGTGTAAGTTTGTCCTAAAATGTGTGAGGACAGATGTTGAAGAAAATGATTGCTAAGAATGAGATGCTTCTTGGAAAACTGGATAAATGTGAGAAGCAGCCAAAAGAGAGGGAGTACATGAGACCGGGTGGTATGCTAGTGTGGTAGATGGCACTGCAAGTGCGAGCGCGAGTTTGAGTGCGAACGGCTCAAAGCAGGTGGTGAGAATAAGGAATGTTACGAAAGAAAGAACGTATAGTTGTGATCAGGCCGAAGGATGAAAGCCTGAAATTAACGAGTGATCAAGTCAAGGAGCGAGTGATGAAGGGTGTGAGGAATGAGATGAATGTTCGGGTGAATGCTGTGAGGAAAACGAGGAGTGGAGAGCTTGTTATTGAGACTACTAGTGAAGACGACTTGCATGTGTTGAAAGAATGTCAAATATTTGATAACTTGGAGCTTAAGGTTCTCAAGATCGGTCCTAAGTTGGTGGTATTTGATGTGCAGACCAAGACAACGAATGACGTGTTTATGAATAAACTGTATGAGAGAAATTTGAAGAGAGCAAGTGTGAGTGACAATGAATTCAGACAGAGAGCGAGAGTGCTTTCAAGAGAGTAAATGTGGGTAATGTTGTGCAGTTAACTAGAGAAATTTACGACATATTAATGAATGAGAGGCGAGCATACATTAACTGGAGTGTGAAGTGTGCGACTTTGTAAATGTGATGCGTTGTCACCGCTTTCTTGCTTTTGGACACATGATGCGTGAATGTAATGTAAAGATAGGTTGTGTGAGAAGTGTGGAAAGAGTGGGCATCTGAAAGACAGGTGCAAGAAGAAATATGCATGTAGAAATTGTAGGTTGAGGGAGAAGGAAGGCGGACCATTCGGTTATGTTACATGATTGCCCCGAATATGAGAATGATAGAGAGAGAGAGAGAGAGCTCCCATCTATGATGGTCAGAAAGAATCTAGCGATTGTGCAGCTAAACTGTCAGAGAGCTTATTCTGTATTGTGCGAATTGGGGCGTGTGATGTGTAAAAGGGGTGCGAGTGTGGCACTCCTCCAATAGTTGTACGTGACCCACGAAAAAGTATCTGGCCAGTCAAGTTCTTGGCGGGTGTTTGTTTCTGAATGTACGCCGTCCAGAGCGGCGGTTGTTGTGTGTGATGATTCGATTGAGGCGATTGGTGTGACTGTGTGCACGAATGAGTATGGGGTGTGTATATGAATGAACGGGGATTTCAGCGAGTTATACATTGTATCCATGTGCAGGTACGGTCATAGTTTAGAGCCGTATCTGGCGTACATAGAGAGTGTGTTTCGAGTGGAGGGATGACCATCTTTGGCATGGATGCGAATGCGGTCTCCCCTTATGGTATAGCAAGAGTGGAGGCCATAGCAGGGAAAGTGAAATGCGTGGAAGATATATAGAGGAGCGGGTCTTAACGAATGGGATGACTGTTTTGAATGAGTCGAATGAATGTTATATCTTTTCAAGAATGACAGGGCAGAGTAACATTGATGTTACTATGGTGAGTGGAGATAGCCGCGTGTCAATTTGAATGGAATGTAAGAAGCGACTGGGAGATAAGTGATCACAACGTGATCCTTATCTGAATGATGCATGGAGAGGGTGATGAGGGAGAGGAATGTGATGGAAAGAAATGGGTATGCAAGAACGTGCACTGGGAAAAGTATAAAAATGACTTGAAGTTGCAGGAATAGGAGGAAAGAATGTACTGGATGAGATGAATGTTGACAGTATGGCTGCTAGTGTCACGGCGTGGATCGTAGAGGTCAATGGCAAACACATGAGAGAGTTTCAGCGTCGGGGTGGAAGAAAGATTGTATGGTGGACGAAAGAGTTGAGTACCCTCAAGGGTAAGGTGCAAAAGAAGAGAAGATTGTTTCAGAAAGCGAGAAAGGATGGCAGTGCGGATGCTTGTGAGAGAAAAAAGTAGCATAAGAGTACGCTGAACGAATACAAATATCGAATGAAGAGAGTGAAAGAGCACAACTGGAAACAGTTTGTCGGTGAGTCTTCGAACCTGTATCCGTGGGACCCGGATTTATAGGGTATGTCGTGGAAGGAGTGTGATACAAGGGTTGAGTGCGTTGTGTGTGAATGGTGAGTTTTACTACGTGGAAAAGATGTGCGAATGCTTTGCTAGAGCGTATGTTAAAAGAGTATGTGCCAGGTAGTGAAAATATGTGTTGGGTTTATTTGTTGATTTTGTAGGAGCGTTCGACAACTTAGAGTGGGCGCGTGTGAATTAAAGAATGAAGAATATGAGGAGATTGTTCTTTGGGAGAATTACTCCCAAAGGTGATCTGCTTGTATGATTTGTGTGAATGAAGTTGTATAGCGGAATGTTGAGCGTGGATGTCTACAAGGCTCCATCTGCAGTCCACTTATATGGAACCTAATGATGGATAATCTGCTGTGGAAATTGGATGAATGTGGTTGCAAATGTGTTGCACATGCAGATGATCTGCTGTTGATCGTTGGAGAAAGGAATCGTGTAGAAGACGAGCGAAAGGGCAGCGAATAGATGGATATTGTGTGTGCATGGGAAGAGAATGTGGGTCAAAGTAGGTGTCAAAGTGTCCAAGAGCAAGACTGTGGTGATGTTGAAGAAAGGAAGTATGGCTGTGAATAGATGACCGTGTGTGAAAATGAGAAGACAATAAAATATGTTGTTAGACCTTCTTAGATACAGGCACGTAAAATCACGTTAAACCTCTAGATTTATCTGAGGAGAGTGGTGGAGGACTATTTGCATAAAAGGTACATTAACTTCCCCACGGATGGAGGAACCATTGCTTGCCGGAGCGTGACCCGTAATGGTCGGTCCTCGGCCCACTCCTTTAGAACATCGGCTACAACCACGTGTTGGAGTTGGCGCTCCCCGTTGGCGTCCAGATGATTTGCTACGCGGAAGAGACTTCGCTGATCGTAGATGGGAATGAGTAGACGCGCACTCTTAGGCTCGTGGAAACGGGAATGGCAACGGTCACCACCAGGATCCGCGAACTGGGATTGGAAGTGGAAAACCGAAGTGTGGCTCCATGGCCTTTCCCGGACGAGTTCGCGTCCAAGATGACATAAAGTATCTCGGGCTCACGCTAGACGGTCGGCTGAGTTTCGAGGAACACTGTTCGCCTGACGTCGAAGGTAGAAGGGATGGCTATCCTCTTGAGCAGTCAAAGGCCAAACACCGGGGAACCAGAGAAAAGAACGCGCTGCCTTTACTCGGAGGTGGTCAAGTCCATAGTCCTGTACGGAACGGACAACTTCCTACGAAATAGAGGAAGCAAGAAGATTCTACGCCGGGCACGTGCGCAAGTGCTTCCTCCACCACCATTAGGCGTCGCCAATCAATAAACGACCGAGTGGTCAAAGATGGTTGGCAGAAAAGCAAGGAGAGAAGAGAAGAAGGGAAAAGCCAATCTCGGCTCCATCCCAGCAACAAAAGCAGGACAAGCCGTAACCTTCTCCTAGAGCACCGAGAAGAGCAGCCATAACGTTGACAATGGCTCCCGGAAGCCAGGAAAAATACAGCAACCTATTGAAAGAAACAAGCAGCGTTAAACTTAGCGAGGTAAGTATAACAAATATAGGTTGGCGACGAGTGATCACCGGCGACGTAATATTAGAAATCCCGGGAAAAGACAGCGTGTCCAAGACAGACGCCTTCACGGCCCGCTTGAAAGAAACATTTCAGGAGAAAAGAAACGTAAAAGTGGCCCGCTCTACGAAGAAAACCGACCTTAGATTAGCGGTTTAGATGATTCGATTACACCAACAGAAGTGGCACAGGCAGTTACGAAATGGCGGCATTCCTCATGTCTATGGGATCGATCTAAGTTCGCTGTCCAACGACGGCTACAAGAAAGACCGCCGCGGCCAAGAGAATAATGGTTGAATGGTCCTCGGCTCGCGTAGAGGTGCTCAAATCGCATCCGCTGCAATGTTACCGATGTCTCGAAACGGGGCACGTTATGCAACAGTGCCAATCCGAGGTGGAACGCAGCGGGCGCTGCTTCACGTGCAGTGCCACGAACCATAACGCCAGAGCTTGCAATTCTTGACCAAAATACCCGCTCTGCTCAGATCTGGAACAGGCTGGGCAGCAAAGCCTGTAACTTGGAAATAACAGCAGTCGCAACGCCGCCAACAGGAGCCAGAAACAGGGGACGCCAACTCCCACCCTCCATACACATCTGAAGAAATCGTTAACTGGACATAATTAGGAACAATCAATCGAGCATCCGGCAGCTAATACAAAAAAGGAATGCTGGACTGAAGCGACCATGGACACATAGGAGTGATGGCCTTCACGGGCCTACTGCAAACAAATCTGAACCACTCAGCCTGAATGCAAGGCCTCCTAGCGCAATCGATGGCCGAGTGAAACATAGAACTAACTGTGGTGGCAAAACCTCACAGAGTTCCGGACCGTCCCAAACTGGACGCAGACGAACTCAACTCTGTAGCCATAATCCGTGGAAGACTCGACACCTTCCCCTCGCTCCAAGCCTTGGAACGAGGCCACAGATTTGTGACAGCCGCATGGGGAAGGATCATCGTACGTTTACGCCTCGCAAAATTCGAGCGACTCGTGGACGAATTAAGGCACAACGTGGTCCCCTTTTTCCCATAGAAAATACTAATACTCGGCGATTGAAGAAGGCTGCAAGGAGAATAAATTGGAGTTGACGGCGGAAAAGACTGAGTGTATTCTGCTCACGCAAGAAAGTCCGGGAGCAGATTACACTACGGGTCAGTCCGGTCGAGGAAATTCAAGAAAATGATAAAGTACTTGGGCATCCTCTTTCTAGGGAATAGAAATGTTCAACAATGTTCTCCGAGCATGTGGAGAGGATATGCCAGAAGACCTCACGCACTGCCGGAGCGCCATCCACTTGATGATAAAGGAGTACTGGAGAGAACACAGTAAGGGCCATGACCCTTGAACTTGGCGTTCAAATTTATTGAAGCCGTCCAGATACTTGGACGCATTGAAGCTAAGAACTTCGGAATAGAAGAGTGGCACTAAGGGGAGCAATAAAGAAATAGATGTTAAGTAGAGAAGGTACGGAGTGCAAGTAGAAACCTTGGGGCACATATTGGGAATTTGTACTGCGACCAAAACAAAGAGAATTAAAAGACACGACGAAATCAGGGATTTAATAATCAATAAAGTCCCAAGGCACTACACGGTCTTCAAAGAGCCGCCTGTAAATGTTATAGGCGAACTGCGTGAGCCCGATGTGGACATTAAAAACCATGATAAAGTATACGTAATAGACATTACGATATGGTATGAAGACAGAGACAAAGTTACCAAGTACACTGAAACGATCAACTACATTAACGCCAAGTTAAATGCGGTACAGGCAATTGTAGTGCCGATAGTGATCGAGTGTAGAAAAGCAATATCCTAGAGGTCCTTAACCCTAGGGCTCAACCAAAAAGATGCCCTGACGGTTTAGATAATTGCCCTTCGGTCGTCAATAGAAATAGCCAACGACTACGATCACTGAAAGTGATTGAATATTTATTTAACTCAACCTATTTATTTATTTATTTATTCTAAACCAAGTCTAATCAATTATTTATTATTTTATCATAGACGTTTGCTTTAATTTTAATTTAAAACTATAATATTTTTAACCATATTCAACTTCACTACACGACTTTGGCTAAAAGACTAATCAGACATAGAATTTATACATTTGACGAAATGACGAAAACGTCTTTGACAAGGCAGCTCCCAGCCGATTAATTTCAGCACACTCGGCCTTTCGTACCGTGTATACTATTATATGAGTGGAACGAGACTAAGTCACTTCCGGTAATGGTCTCAGTTTCTAATTTTTCCAAGTTCGTGGGTAGAGCCTTGGTGAAAGTAAGCTCATATGTAATTCTAGTCACTTGTTGTTATTTAATTTATTGTTAACCAGTTATAAGTTTTATTCCTAACGGGGAGGATAAGCATAAGTCGGAATAATATCTCCTTCAGAATCCTGAAGAAGATATAAAATACGTAAAGTGAGTAAACACGAAAACACATTCTTAAAAAACAATTTTTAACTAACCAAATTTTCGATTAATTTAAATTATAATTAATATTAAAATATTAAAATTATTATTTTTTTTCATTTACTTACATTATATATACCATTATATATATATATAAAACTTCTAACAATTTTATTATAATTATGCAGAATGATGCATTAGGTATGAAAAATAACATAAATTGTAATATTCATTAGCTAAAAATTACGCTTACGCTAATAAAAATATTATTCGAAATTTTTTTATAACTACATTTATCTATCAATATTATGATAATAACAAAACTTTGTTATTTATTTAATATAAATCATCGTTTCATTAAGATTTAATGAAAAATAAAAACATATATACATATATACGGAATATATCTCGTAAAATCAACTAGAAAGGATTCCTAAAGTTGAGATCCACACGCGAAATAAAGGTCACTAATTGTTAACTACTTTATTAACTTCACAAAACTCTAGAGATAAGATTTTCCATTCTCTCTTGTGCCTGATAGACAAAAAGAACAAAGACTCATCGTATGGCTGCGGTCATTATGATGATACTCCCCCCCCCCCCCCAAGAGGGAAAGAGATCTATGTCCAGGCAATGATCAAAACCAGAAAAGCCATTAGCCTGTCGGATCTGAGCATAGAAGGCATGCACTCGAAGAGGATTGTAGCGACACTTACCCACGCAACTTAAAGTAACGACATCTATAATACTTCTGTTCAAACATCCCGCGTAGAAGTACATTTCTGGTGAACCAACAACGCTATCTATAGAGAACGCAAAGAAGAGCGTGGCAGATTATCAGCCTTGTCATTGCAAGATGCCGAGAGATACAGAAAGCTTATCATTGATATCGCCGAGAAATACGGACAGCCGGAGAGTAAGAATCCACGAAATCAAAAATCGGCCGTATGAGGAACTCTTGCTGGCTCTGAAATCGGAAAGAAAAGCTTTGGAGAGGCCATAGAGGCATCCCCATGCCCCGTAGAGTTTCTTCAGGACGGTCGTAACCACTTTCAGTGAGCTCATGTTCCAGAGTTTGGCTGAGTGGAAAATGTTAGCTGTACTGCCAGGAGAGGACTGGAAAGGAACACAGCGTTTATTGTTCTGAAGAAAGTGGAGCGACATCGTGTGGGTTGGAGTGTACGTGTCCCTCACCGTGCGTACACCGACTGAATATGCCGTTTCCTTGGACTGGATTGCAGCGTGCGTCACGCATTTCGTGAACGTCCTGGAAAATTTCGATGCTCATGTGACGGTGACGAGCTGAAGGAGTCGTATGACCTTGGAGTGGGCGGCAAGCTTGGATCTTAGGCTACTAAATTGGAGGACGACGAGTCAATACTGGATCTCATTTGGGCAAACGTCTCTGCTGATTGTCGTTGTCCTGGGAGGAAACCCTCTCGGACAATCTTTATATCAAAATGATGCGCTTCATCACTGGATGTGTTTTGAGACAAAAAGGGTCGCTGTTGACACAAAGCCACTATTCATCATAAACGGCAAACTACTTACCTTCCAAGTACTTAAACAACTAAATACTTAGGACATAATTATAACCAGTTGAACGATCGTGCTTTCCACTTCCTGTTGAGAACAAGATTTTATATGCAGGGACTTATGCATCCACGAAATATAATCTCGCTCTTTATTGTGTCTTTACACAGAGGTCCAAAAAACAACTCAACATTAATTACAATTACATGGTTTCTCCAGATGGCTAACCACATATAACAAAAGAAGCTCATTATCAGGCTTCTGCCTTGCCGACACTCCTCCTCGATGTCACCAATTCTTGAATCGGTCCCAGGCTGCAATCTTCTATCAACCTTTTTATCTTCATTGATCGCAGCGGCTTGGTCAACAAATCTGCAATCATATCACAACATAATCACTTTCGCAATAGATTAACTGTTAACTACCTACTTACTTTTTACTATCTTTTAAATCCTGCAGCCGCCTTGTCTTTCGCTGCAGCCACGTTCTTGATTTCTCTATTCACTGCTTTGTGCGCGACTGTGTCCCTAACAACTAGCGTAACCCACTTTCTCAGGTTTTACCTTTAGCGTCCTTTGCAATTGCAGCAGTTTTGTCTCTGGCATTTTACATCCGCTTGTAGCGGCCCTACGATTCCTCGAGATTCGAACACTCGACTAGCACAAGCCGCAAATGGCTGCGCGCCTAGCGTCGAGGTCCCTCCGATCTCCGATGTTAAGCAAGCAGAATGCGGAACCCCGCTAGGATGGTGATCCGAGCCAGCCTTAGCGGGGTAGTTATAACAAGCGTCTGGGGTAAGGAGTCGCTGCCATCAGCCCCACTGATGAGTCTTAGGCAGTGACTCCGAAACGAAACGCAATCGCCTTTCTTCTCACTTTCACACAATTCCTTTCTCCTATCCTTCCAGCTGTGCATCCCAGAATCTTTAAATCCTTTACAGTTCCCACAGTGGTGACCACCGACGATTGAACACGCAACTTTCTGGAGTCAGCATAGAAAACGGAGTTCCACATCGACTACAAAGGAAGGGACGATACCCAAACAAAGGACGCAGCAATATCTGGAAGGACCAGACCAGACGCTGAACGAGGATACAACATGGAGGACAGAACACACATGGCACACAGACGCGATCCCAGAGGACGGCCCCCTTATACATACGGCCTTATACATATCCGCCGCAGCGCCTCCACCGACCGCAGACGAGTGTAGAAGGCCCCCACATATGCGCCGCGACGCCTCCGCCGTCGCATAACCGAGTGTAGAAGGACGCAGCGTAGCTTGGACACATTTAAAAACGCCGCCTCTGATGACAATTACACGAAGCCTCCAACACATGATGCCGGCCCTGAATGATCAGATCTTACTAGACGAAAAGATATCAGGACCGAGCGAAAAACGGAGAGCAGCCATTCTTCAATCATTCCTCCATCGGCCGCAACGCTACTATGAGTCTCCTCCTCTCCTCAGTATCGTTTACACTGGGAAGGGAGTGATGTAGCGGCCCTACGATTCCTCGACTACGAGATTCGAACACTCGACTAGCACAAGCCGCAAATGGCTGCTCTCCGTTTTTCTGTCTTTGGCTCGGTCCTGGCATCTTTTCGTCTCGTAAGATCTGATCACTCAGGGCCGGCGTCTATGTTGGAGGCTTCCGTGTGGATGTCTTCAGAGGCGGCGTTCTACTTGTCCTGGCTGCGCTGCGTGTTACATGCGTGCTATTCTTTGTAGACCCCGACGTGATGTCTGCATGTGGACGTGTGTGTCTGCCTTGCAGCGTGTAGCCTGTGTGCGCGCGTCCTTCTCAGCCTTGCATTCGGCGGAGGCGTTTGCGTGCGTGCGTGCGTGCGGCGGGCCTTCTACGCTCGTCTGCGGTCGGTGGAGGCGCTGCGTCTATACGGCCGTCCTCTGCGCTCTTCTGTGTACTGCCATGTGTGCTCTGTCCTCGATGTTGTATCCTCGTTCAGCGTCTGGTTGGTCCTTCCAGATGTTGTGCTGCATCCTTTTGTTTCCGTGTCGTCGTCCCTTTCCTTTTGTTGATGTGGAAACGTCCGTTTTTCTGACTCCATATCTGCGTGTTCGAACGTCGGGTGGTCACCAGTTAAAGGGAACTGTAAAGAATTTAAAGATTCTGGGATGCACAGCTGGAAGGAGAGGAGAAAGGAATTGTGTGAAAGTGAGAAGAAAGGCGATTGCGTTTCGTCTCGGAGTCATTGCCTAAGACTCATCAGTGGGGCTGATGGCAGCGACTCCTTACCCCAGACGCTTGTTATAACTACCCCGCTAAGGCTGGCCCGGATCACCATCCTAGCGGGGTTCCGCATTCTGCTTGCTTAACATCGGAGATCGGAGGGACCTCGACGCTAGGCGCGCAGCCATTTGCGGCTTGTGCTAGTCGAGTGTTCGAATCTCGTAGTCGAGGCATCGTAGGGCCGCTACACGCTGTTACTTTATCCCTTATCTCCTTTGCACTATTAACGATTCTTCGAGCTGCAGACTCGCCTTCTTTTTCGGCTCGTCTCATCGAATGTTTTACGTCACTTTCTGCGTGGCGTCGGATACTTTGGCAACGACCGTGTCCTTGGTGCTTTCACATCTGCGTCGACATCTTTTATCTTTTTTACTACTGCTTCATCCATTATAATTGCCGTGTATTGTCCGAGTCCGCACGGAGGCACTTTATTTATACGATTGGATCTTTTGGGCTCTTGTATCTGCGTATGTTCGATTGCATGCGTATTATCATCTACCTCAATTTCGTTTGTTACGCGGCTACTTTCAGAGGACTTTAATTCTACTTTCACTTCCAAATTCCCTTCATTCAATTTTTGTTTCTCTTCCTGTATCCTTATATTATTACAGAATGTCATGTCTCTGCTTATAACAATTTTATTGTTTTCCTTATTCAATAAACGGTACGCTTTCGACTCTTCGCTGTACCTAACGAAGCATAACTTTTGAGCCTTCTTATCAAGTTTCTGTCTCCTTTGGTCATATATGTGCACGTACGCATCGCAACCAAATATTTGTATATCTTTTAAATTTGGTTTTCTCAAATTAAAATATTTATGAGGCGTTTTTTCTCGCGTTCTTGTTAGCAATCTGTTTTGGAGATATTTCACGATCATGACAGCTTTTCCTCAATATTTCTTTGGCAACCCACTATTAACATGCATTGCGCCATTTCTATCAAATATCTATTTTTTCTCTCGGCCTTTCCATTTTGCTGGGGAGAGAATGGTGCTGATAACTGTGTTTCTATTTTTTCCTCTTTTAGGAACTTTGTCAATTCGTGATTGAGATATTCTCCTCCTCCGTCAGACCTAATTACTTTTGGGTTTTGTATTAAATTTATTTTTCATCAGTGCTATATACTCTCTTATTTTTTGGTATACTTCAAATTTGTTTGACAGTAAATGAACGTGTACCACTGTAATCATTTATCACTGTTAGCACGTACCTTTTCCCGCTGGGTGTTGGTATCTGCATTGGACCGCAAACATTAGAATGCACCAGCTCTAAGATGCCTTAGGTTTTCTTGTCCGACCGCTTTGGGAAAGGCTTTCGTGTCGCTTTACCTTCGATGCATGTCCCGTAAGTTTCTTTAATGCCGCAGTTATTAATCTCCACGCCTTCGGCCAAACCTTCTTCAAGAATTCTTTGTATTACGTCCGGGTTTCTATGATCTAATTTACCATGCCTGTGAATGCAATTATTTCTGTGGTTGGTGTTGACTAGAAGGCTTTTATAGTTCGTTCTTAATTTATACAGATCGCCAACGCAGTCTGCCACGCGACTTTTAAGACATATATGACTTAAAGTTGACTTGAAAACCTAGCTGTCTAGGATCCTTTTTACTGATAATAGGCTTCCATATAAATCGGGTATGTATAATACATTTTTTACAATTACACAAAAACATTTATTACAATGTTTTCTTTATTGAAATTTGTAAAACATCTTATCATACCTGAATCTTTGCCTTCAATATTCAGTTCCTTACCGCTTGCAGTGATCACTTTTTCTTTGGTAACAGGAAAGAGCTTCTCAAAGAAATCTTTGTTATTAGTCATGTGGCTCGTCGCTCGCGAGTCAATGTACCACCCTACTGTATTGAATGTTCCTGACCTTGCGCTGACACAGACACTATCACTGTCTGTTACCTTGTTTGTTTTTTCCTTCTTATCTTTCCATGTTCTATACTTATAGTATTGTTTCTTTATGTGCCCTTTCTTTTTGCAAAAGTGACACTCGACCGTTACTTTATTTGCTTTCCTCGAGTTGCCATCTTGCGTCTTCAAAGCCGTTTCATGTGATTCTAGAATGTTCACTTTCCTTCGATATTTATCTATTAATTTATCTTCTACTGAGCTTAGCATTATGTCCGTTTCCGGACATATGTAATCCAGATATTAAGTTATTGTAAGATTCTGGAAGGCTATTTAATATTAACGCTATGAAAACGTCTTCGTCTAGATTTTTTTCAATGGTCATCAATTGAGTTCTGAACTCGATCATTAAATTGATATCTTTTTCCATATTTTCACTTTCTGCTAAATTCATTCTACATAAACATTTTAAAAGTAATACCTTATTTGATAATGATGACTTCTCGTGGTATACTTTTAACGCCAGCCATGCTACTCTCGCACACGTAACGCGAATGTGTATTAGCTGGTCGTCTTCTACCAATAATCCGATCGCCGTAGCTTTTCCATCGTTCAATAGCCAATTCTCATCCGGAGTTGCAGGTGGAACTTTATTTACGATCCAAAGACTTTACTTAATTAAGAGCAATTGCAATTTGTACTTCCACGACTAATAATTGTCATTGTTCAATTTAGCAATTGTTACATGGTGTATCCGTTATCATTTGTTCCACACACTTCGTGATTTCTTTATTTAAACAAAACTTTCGTGAATACTTAACAAATAACTTTTTTCTCTGGGCCCATAACCTGTTGAGAACAAGATTTTATACGCAGGGACTTATGCATCCACGAAATATAATAATCGCTCTTTATTGTGTCTTTACACCGCGTGCACACTTTACTAAATCCAGAAAACAACTTAACATCAATTACAATAAATGGTTCCTCCAGATGGCGGCACCAACTACATATAACAAAAGAAGCTCATTATCAGGCTTCCGTTTTGCCGACACTTCTAACTTGGAAGCGTATAAGCCGTGGCAGAAGCTTCACATACTAAATCGCCACTTAATACCTAGACTAAATAGACTGCGCTGCAATCAGTCATCAGACGTACAAATTCAGTCAACAGTGGACAATCTCGAACACACTGATCGTTAGATCAAGAGATTCGTAAAGACTACCCTCCATCTTCCAAGCACGATACCCATTGCATACCTGTAATCAGGGATGGCAGCCTATTCATTCCATGCCTCCAAATAGGCGTAATATAACGTTGACGCCTCCAGTGCATTAGTCTAGCGACCCAGATTTCAGCGCTGCCTTCCAAACTCTGTTACAAATCCTAAAGGAGAAACGCTGGAGGAGCTATTATCGCAGTACCAACTTTACATAGCAGAGAATGAATGGTAAGTCAATAAGGTATGTGGAACGTGTGAAATATCTAGGTATCCGTGTGAGTGAGAAAATGTACTTTAAAATACATTTAGACCAATTGAGAATTAAGATTACAAATGTTGTGGGACAGATGAGGTGAGTGTTGAAGAGTGAATGGGATATGAGAAAGCGTGCTGTGAGGATCATGTAATAAGGGTTTCTTTGTTGCTTGTGTGATGTATGGTTCGAGCGTGTGGTGTGAGTATATGAAGTCAAGGAAAATAATGCAAGAGAAATAATGAATAGATGCCAGAGAATTGTGTTGTATGCCTGCTTGAAAGTGTGTAAAACAGTGTCAACGAATGGTGTGCAAATTTTAGTGGGAGCGCTATCTTGAGACATTGACTGTATAAGGAGTGGATTAATAAGAATGGATAGAGTTCGTGTGAAAACGAATTCTGGTGACAGATGAGGATTTGAATGGGAGAAGTCTGAAAGAGACAATGAATTTGGTGAATGATAAATGCCCGATGGCAAACCAAATGGAATAAAAGTGTGCATGGACGTGTGACGTACGAATACATGAAAGATGAAGAATACAGTTCAGTGAAAGAAATGCCTGGTTTGATCCGAGTATATATGCGTGTTATCTGATGACTGGGCATGGGAGTTTGAATGCGTATTTGTTTGAGCGAAATTTAAATAAAGGTGTGGGTGTCGAGCTGAAAGAGAAGATTGGAAGCATGTACTGGTTGAATGTAGTACACTTTTAGTAATACGCTATCTTTCTACAAACTTTCCTTTCTATTCAGATTTCAAATTTTCTAAGCCTATTGCATGAATGCTGGCGTCATTGCGTGCATGGGTGCTAGCTCCATATCATTCTCGTTATCGGTTGCGACAACAATGGCCATCGCAACGATCACAAGGCTACAACTGTGCCTTCATATTCCCCCCAGGGGCTGTGGGGTACTGTTTGCACCCTGCAGTACGGGAGTTAGCGGTCCCGGGGTGCCCGAGCTATCGACACTGCATACGCCGCGAGTCGCCCTTAGTGGCCAAATGGCTCCTGTGCGGCAAGGTCTTCCTCTTGGAGGAAAGCCGTATGCCTGTACATACCTTTATGGGTGTACTTGTATTGAGATCCTCAGGGACTTCGTAGAGCCACGAGAAATAGCGCTCCCAGAGGTACCCGAAGCGAACTGTGCATATGCGCGTAGCCGCACATGTTTCATGTGCGGTATATATTGCACGAGTTACGCAGCTTGCTGTGCACGCAGGAGGCTGAGCGTAAGCTGGTGACCCCGCCTCCCCGCAGCCCCCGCTGGAAACCATTCACTCGTGGAGAACCTTCGGGAAATTCCGGGTAAATGGGCTAAGTGGGTCACCTCCCGTAAGGAACAGTCTACCCTTCCGATGATCCTCAAGTAGGAGGGGTTTTTCCAAGTCTGCTGTCTCCAACATCTACAGACGTGACTCTTGCGGTGGTTTCCTACCGCACCAAGGCTATCACTGGAGCTTCTCTCTGGGGCGAATTGGTAGTTCCCCTTGTGGGATCGCGCTGACTGGGCGTATCCCAGTCCCACTGGGACTAAAATCTACACAAACAGGTCTGTGCCTTCATATTGTTTTAGCCGATTTTACTATCTCAACCGCGCGTGAAAGAGAGAAGTTCTGATCGCTCTCTCCTGTTTATTATCAGAGGCAAAACCGACCAAGAGGCCATCTATGATAGAACTTTGTCCCATCAAACATTGCTTGAAGAAATAAAAGGCTTTTTATCTGTATGAGAGGTTCACATTCCTCGTGATTGTGAACATAAATATTTGCCCAATGTGTAAGGAGGAGGAAGATACTCCCAATCTTTGACTACACGGCCTACTAAAGGAGATTTGCCAACATAAATTTGTACAGAGGCAATAGTTGGTATGGTTTCGTATTAAGCCTAATAATGAAATCAACATGCTCAGGAGGACATCATACGACAAACAAAGAGACACACGAAGAACGAATACTCGAAGCCTGTCTAAAGAAAAGTTATTACTCGTTCTCGCCTATGAACATTTTCTTCGAAACTTTTACAATTTTTGCAATCACTGTCTCTTTAGCGTATCTATAATCACAATTCGAAGAGTATGAGTGGTTGCTGTATACATAACACATACGTGGTGTTGATCCACCAGATCAACCAAATTGTCTGCAGTCAAACTTAATCTTGCGCAGACGTGTTACATGGGACATTTCCTGTAATTAATAATTTAATTTAAAATGAACTGTAGTCTTCTAAGTATATCTGTGCGTTGTAGTACGTTTGTAACGTACCATTTATAGCCATCAAAAACGTGTTATTTTTTAAACAATGTTTATCATACTAATTGGGTTGCTAAATTATACATCCTTAGAAATACAAAACTGTTATACTATACTGTTATCAGTTACCAATATTTTTAAATTTATCAAAACGCAACCGTTAAGTATTTTGATTTAAGAATAAATGGACTTAGATCACTTTTAAAAGGGAGAACGTTTCGACCACGGTTTTTTTGTTTCTTGAAACAATCTGAACTTCAACATCAGTTACAAATCTCTCGATACTATACGCGATATACTATACACCCCACTGTATCACCAACAATTAAAAAAAATTGCAGCCACGCTCTTGAAAAAGTGCGAGAAGTAGGCAGCGCAATTTCGAGACAACGTAATTGGCTGAAGCCTTAGGTTGAGACTAAAAGCGACTTAAAAATGTCGAGAAGAGAAAACCGGTTTCGTGGAAGCTTCGATAAAAAAAACTCAGAGATTTTCCAGTTTTTAGTTAGAGTTTCGGTTGAGAAGTCAGTTGCGAAGAAACGTTCGTGATACATAGTTCGTAGAAAAGATTCTTCGCGAAACAACCTCGAAGTTGTACCATCGAAACAATAAATTGAACTAGACATGAAACAAGTGTTTAAATTATTTCCACACTCTGAAACACTCACGCGGATGGTCTTTTATTCGAAGGAAAAACGGAGAACTCACCCTTGGGACGGGCCACTGTGCTTGCTGGATGAGACGGGCAAGTTATTCGAAAGAATTATAGCAGCCTGCCTCGAGGCAGGCCTGGGAATTCCCGGATTATGTGATGGTCAATACGGCTTGCGGAGAGGCACCGATGCTGTCTCTCGTGTTAGATCGCTCTCGATGAAAGCCAGGAGAAAGGGGAAAAGGATTGGCTGTGTCCTTGGACATCGTCAACGCCTTGAACATCCCTGGGACGTCCTGGGACAAAATCGGGTTGACCACGCTTAGTGCACCACCAGATCTTGTACCTGAAAAGGATTGTGTGAGAATGGCGAGTGCTATACA
Source organism: Melipona bicolor (assembly GCA_030673865.1). NCBI lineage: Eukaryota > Metazoa > Arthropoda > Insecta > Hymenoptera > Apidae > Melipona > Melipona bicolor. The sequence continues at coordinate 2,057,526 of JAHYIQ010000033.1, read as the reverse complement.
ACGTGGAAGGAATATGCGAACGTGTTACTGGAATAGTTCTTCGCAATGACGAGTTTAGTTTGCGATAAAAGGTTGAGATTGTACAGTCTGATGATTCAAGCGGTAAAGTGAATATAGCAGTATCGAAAAAGAAACTACGTAAGACATCCCATTTGAGTAACTTCTGAATGTCGCGAGAGATTTGACGTACGATTTCGGAATCGACGATGCGACGAAGGTTCTTCTGAATGGCGAGTTTAGTTTGCGATGAAAGATTGAGTGGAAGTGAGATTGTACGATCCAATGATTGGGTGAGAGGAAGTGGAAGTAAATATGGCAGTATCGAAAAAGAGGTTGCGAAAGACATCCCAGTTGGGTAGGAATCTTCTGAAGTGTACACATTTCTAAAGTAAGTGAGGGCACACGTTACATATACGTCCAATCATCATGGGAGTTAACAAAAAATTAAAACAAAACTTTTTTACCTGTTATCAGGTACTCGACCATTAGATTGCTCTTAGCTTTGTCCATTCAACTAGACTTGGACATAGACCATCTCGATGTAACTACTGCCTTCTTGAATTCTAATCTAAAAGAGGAAGCTTACATGGATCCTCCACTTGGATACGAGAACAAAGGTGTGTCGACTCAAAAAATGTATCTATGGTCTGAAGCAAGTTGAGGAAATTAATTCAACATTAATAGATCTTGGTTTTAAACGTTGTATTGCTCCTTGTATGTTTTATTGAGAAAAGAATGTTAATCTTGTAATAATTGCGATCTATGTTGACGACATTTTGTTGTTGAGTAAATGTAAAAAGGAAAAGTTCAAAGTAAAAGAGGCTCTAGCTTCTAAGTTTAAAATTAAAGATTTAACATTAGTATTAAGAATTAGAGTTACGAGAGAAAATAATAGAATAGGAATAGATCAGAGTCATTATATGGAAGATCTAAAAACATTTAATATGGAAAATTGTGCTCCCGTTAATACACTATTAGCAGTAAGTAAAAAAGTAGAAAATGCCACTGTAACAGTTGATCGTCCATTCAGAGAATTAATAGGAAGCCTAAATTTTATTTCAATTTGTACAAGGCCAGACATTTCATACGCAGTCAGTTACTTAAATAAATTTAACAATAAGCACGATGAACATCATTGGAAAGCTGCAGAAAGAATTTTGAAATATCTCAAGGGTAATAAAAAGTGTCGAATGTGGTATGAGAAGTCTGATCTTAATATAACAGGCTTTGTAGATTCTGATTTTGCCGGTAATGAGACAGATCGTAGCTCAACGATCAGATATGCATTTTTAATGGAAAATGGTGCTGTGAGCTGGGAAAGTAAAAAGCATGCTACAGTATCAATTTGAAGTTGTGAATCCGAATATATAGGTGCGTCAGAAGCATGCAAGGAAGGAAAATTTCTTAGATTTTTTTTGCATGAATTAACTGGTGTAGAAATTTGTATAAAGCTTTTTAATGACAGTCAGTTCATTTGTGAGAGAAAAAGCATTTGCCGTATAGTAGATCAAATATCGACATTAGGAATCATTTTGTTAGCGAAGCATAGATTCAGGTTAGCTATCGTAAATTTAAATTACTTAAACACTAATGATATGACTGCGTATATATTGACTAAACCTATATTAGCCTCAAAGCATGAAAAGTTTTGTAAAGGATTAGGACTAGAATTTGGAAGATAGCCGCGATTAGAGAGAAGTGTGCTAATCGCGTCATCTATTGTCGTTTGAGAACACTTGTATGAATCATGGTTTTTTATTTTAATGGGTTGTACATACCGCGTTAAGGCTGCTCGCCGGTGCTCTGTTTGTAACCGTTTTAAGCGAAAGTTGTTTTCTGTATCACTTGTGCTTTTGTGAAGTAAATCTCGCACGACTTCGTTTTCAATTTGTTCGATTATTTCATATAAATATCTAACAATATTAAATTCTAAATTACGTTAACACTGAACCTACCGAGACTTCACGTAAACGTGAGCGGTCGTATGACCGCTTTAAAAAAAAAACATATTTCTTAACATAGAATGAAGATTATAAACAATTAAGCAGTGAACAAAATATTTTCTTATATTTAAAAATAAATAATGTTTACTTTATTCAGTTTCATCACATTTCTTACAAATCATTCTTGATTGTACATTTTCTACATACGCATTTCCACATTTTAGACAGATTTTATTAGTCTTATTGCCTTTGCAAAATCTTGTCTGTTGTGTCTTGGTTACGTGGTTAAGTATTGCACTTACCAATTATTTTGCTAGCCACTGTGTATTGTTATTGTATGCTGTTTTACTGACTGTTCTTCTAGACTGCTGCGGCTATATTTGTAGAATTTTATTGTTTCCGATATACGGACATCATTTTTTTTCATTTCAACGCATCTTCAGATTCAAACAAATCGAAGTGCAATTCGTCATAAGTCAAATCACGAAAGACAAGACCAAGCTCGGATACGTCGTTACTCAACTAAACGCTTAATACATGGAGGAAATGAATATGGTGTCAAAACGAGAATCATTGATCAAGCCTTCGATTCGAATACTACTCGAATAATCCAATAATAAAAGAATAATAATAAAATATTTCGAATAAAATCAGTTTGCTTATACTTTGCACAAAAATTCCATAAAAAATAAAGAAGTGTGGCGGTTTGTTTCGGAGTCACCAACCAGACTCATTCTGCAAGGTTGATGGTAGTGATTCCTGGCCGTTTGGTAAGTTAATAACAGTCATAATACAGTCATAATAAAGTCATCATTTATCCTAGATTTCTAGAAATCTAACAATCGACTCATCGGTCAGCTGCGACCATTTGCAGTTGTTGGAAGTAGAATATCAGAATTTGTATATGTTGAACAATGAACACTGCGGAGATTTGACACTAGATGGAACAATTATCTCCATCCTGGCTGTCGGTCGAAGAGAGATGTAGACCTTGAAATTAGAATTAGACAGATAAAGTGGAAATTGAATTGTGAAATACACGCGCTACGTAGGAACTCCAAGACAATGGATGATATCACAATTTGAAAATTGCATTAATGAAGAAAACGTTGTGAGTGAGTTGGCTTTAGGTGTGTAGATGGGAGAGTAGTTGTGGTATAGATGTGTGACATGTATATGTGTGTTGTGTTTTGTTTTCTGGACGGTGCCGGGGAAAATTCATTCGTCGAGTAGAAATCATGATGTGAGGATCTGAGAAAAGAGAATAGCGAGTTCGGACTAGTGAAGAAAGTGAGTGATTGAGAGTGTGAGGAATCTAAAGCTGTTTTGTATCTAATTGTGTTTGTTCAATATATATTTTTAATATTACTTCGTCCTTTATTCCATTCACAATTGGTAGCAGAGCGTGGTTGATTGTGCGAAGTTTACGATATAAAAAGACGGTAGAAAGTTCGAGAAGATGAGAGAAGATTGACAAATACGGCGGACCAATGAAACATTATGAACGTTAAACCGCTCGTCGACTCAAATTACTTTCTGTGGAGTGAGAAAGTGGAAGGTATCCTAAGGTCAAAAAGGCTATGGAAAAAGGTGATAGACGTTAAGCCAATCGAGAAACCCAGAGAAGGGCACAATGAATATGACAACAAATGGAAAGTGGAACGAATGGGACGACAATAATTGTGCAGCGAGGACAATAATGATCAACACTATGAGTAAAGCACAATTACTTAAATATAGCCATGAAAAAGATGCGGACAAATTATGGACATCGATCAAATTGGATATGGCAGCGGAAACTGAAGAATTAAAAGCGAGAGTTCTTAACGAACTAACAAATTTAAAAATGGGAAAAGATGAGACTGTTGACGCGTTTATAAACAGGGCAGAAGCGTTGAGAAACCAATGTAAACAACTCGGAAAGAACATTGAAGAGTTCGAGCTCAAAATGTATATGTTACCGTGAATGACCGAAATCTGGAGAATGTCGACTTTCACCGGTGAATGTCAACAGATACCAAATACGTTGGTGAAAGATCGAATATTTCATTATATTGTTGTACATTCGGACCCTCTCCGGTGTGTGTCGACAATCACAGATATGCTCTGGTGGAGGTCCAAAACAGAAGAGTCAAAAAACAAGTGACTGGCTCTCTCCCGCCAAATCCTTTGTTCTGCTCGGAGTCAATCAGCTTTGTCAGTCTTATGCAAGCTTTGATAACGCGAGCAACGTTTTCTTAATTTTTTTTCCGATACCCTAATTTATACTAAATGGATACTGCAGTAAATCGTGATCTTTTTCTTGAAAAGTTAAATGCATTAATTGCGGGTAAACGAGAAGACAATTGTTTTTATTTTTCTCAAGAAAAGTATTCTAAAATACTTTCTGAAGTGGTTTCTGCTAAAATTAAATGCAACACACCTTTGGATTACAGACGATTAAAACGTTTTGATGTTTTAAAAACTAATGATGAAGAGAAGTTAATTGTACCATTAAAACCAGGGGAAACGAACATACAGTATTATGTTACCAATGAAGAATTGTACAGTATACTATATGAAACTCACACCAGAATAGGCCACGGAGGAAGAACACGTATGCTTAAAGAGTTGCAAGTTAAATACAAAAATATTACATATGAAGTTGTAATGTTGTATTTAAATTTATGCAAACAGTGTCAAATGAAACACAGTGCACCTAAGAAAGGTATTGTTGTGAAGCCAATGGTTAGTTCTGAATTGAACTCAAGATGTCAAGTTGATCTGATAGATCTGCAGTCAAACAGAAATGGCGAATATAAGTTCATAATGGTGTATCAAGATCATTTAACTAAGTTTGTCCAGCTACGACCTTTGAAAACTAAAAGAGCTGAAGAAGTAGCGCATCACGTTCTTTCAATATTTTTAACATTTGGTGCACCAGCAATATTGCAATCAGATAATGGCAGAGAATTTAGTAATCAAGTCATATCCGAAATATGCGCTATGTGGAAAGATGTTAAAATAGTTCATGGAAAGCCTCGTCACAATCAAACACAAGGCTCAGTTGAAAGAGCCAATCAGGATATACAGAATATGCTAACTGCATGGATGAACGATAACGATACAAATAAATGGTCAGATGGTTTATCCTTTGTTCAATTTGCCAAGAACACTACATACCACGAAGGAATACGCCAAAGTCCTTATGAAGCCATGTTTGGCGTTAAAGCAAAAAGAGGCATAGCATCGTCTTTTTTGCCTGGCGAACAAATCGCAAATATTGAAACTGAAGAACAACTCGAAGAAACTGCCAATACTTCTGAAACCGAAGAACAGCTTGAAGAAACTGTTAATGCTTATAAAAAAAATTTGAGCGGTGGTCATACCGAAAACCATATTCCAAAGAAAAATATTGAAGAGGAGCTACAACCTACAACGTCTTCACATCAAATTCTGACTGAAAAACACGAGTTGATTTCAACAAAAAGAGCGGCCGCGAAAGAAAATCTTCTACTGCAAGCAACAAAAATGTTACGAGCCTCACAAAAACAATTTCCTCCTGCTCAAATTGGTGATAATGTACGAATACAAGTCTCTGATGTCGACCGTGGTCGTACAGATAACCGAAATGTATTAGCGGTTGTTGTTGGAATAGAAGACTCCGACTTCTATAAACTGGCAAATAAAAATGGTACCCTCAAGCAGCTTTACACACGTAATCAGTTCGTAATTTGTAAAGAAAAGTTATTTTCCATAGATGAGATTTCTTTTCAAGAAATGTCGCTGAGAGAAGCAGTTGCAGCTAATTCGAGAAGCGGGGGACAAGGCTATAGACGCTGTCATTGCAAAAGGAAGTGTTCCACAAATAAATGCAGTTGTAAAAGCAAGGGACTCTTGTGCAATTCAAAGTGTCATAATAGTTTAAGTTGTTGCAATAAATAAGATTTGAATCACATAAGTAAGTAATTTTTTTATTACTATTATTTTCTTTTCTCATGTAGAATGTACCGTGTATTTTAAATTCTTGGTCATTCCTTTCAGAAAGAGAGGCGAAAAAGTTACGTCACCCTTGTGGCGTTTTATAGCGACTGAATTACGGAGAAGAAAATATAAATCTTCAACATGTTCAACATTCACCATTAGTGCATGGTGAATGTCAACATTTACCGGTGTAAGTCAGAAATAAGGGTATTTAGCAAATATTTCGGACATACACCAAGCGACTATGTGAATGTTGACATTCACCGGTGAAAGTCGACATTCTCCAGATTTCGGTGTTTCACCGTAACATATATATTAAAAGGCCTTCGTCCTGAATTTCACCTGAACGTGCGAGTGTTAGAAGCGCAAAGAAATACATCTGTATTTGATATCAGGTTTGTGTTGAAACAAGAAATACGGAGGAGAGAAAGAAGTAAAGAAGATCGACCATCCAGAGATTGGGAGTCGGTAAGAAAACTAAAAGGACAGAAAGGTGATATTTATTGTTAAAATTGTGGAAATAAAGAACATATGGCTGCAGAATGTAATCGAAACAAACGCTGCTTTAACTGTCAACGCTTCAATCATATTGCGGCGAAATGTCGCGAACCAAGGAGGAATCAACCACCTGCGGGGAGAGGACAGGAAGAAAACTATCAAAGGGGAATTCGTAGAAGAATCACAAGACAACATGTAGGAAGAAGTGAAATAGCAATGAAAATCGGCGATGAAGCCGTGATGAGAATAAAAGAAATTCCGCCAAAGGACAGATTGTGTGAGGTGAGTGAGAATATTGAGAGAGATATGAGTGAGTGTGAGAATGATCAATGTTGTACATGGTTGTTAGATTCTGGAGCTACGAGTCATATGACTCACAATGAACATATCTGTGAGAATTTAATTCAGGAAAAAGACAGATTAGCTTAGCTGACAAAGAAGGTAAAAAATTGACCTCAAAAAGTATTGGCGATGTGGTTGTGAAACAATCTTCGAGTAAGAGTAATTTGCGATTTAAAGATGTATTGTATGTACCAGAACTGAATTGTAATCTCCTTTCAGTTGCGAAAATGGCCGAACGAGGATACAATGTAACTTTTGATAGATTCGGAGCGATAGTATATAAACGTCCGAATGAAGTTGTAATGACTGCGGTAAGAGCTGAAGATTCATATTATGTAAGAACATTTTTAGTAAAGAGAACTGCAATGGTGATAACGGGAAATGATGTGTGGTACAAGAGATTGGGTCACGCAAATAAGGAAGTCTTCGAAGACATGAAGAAAGAAAACTTGGTAAGAGGGATGTTAAGCAACTGGAAAAATGAATGCGAGTCATGTATCGAAGGGAAAACTTCAAGAAGATCACATCAAAGACATGAAGGAAAAAGGACAAATCGAATTATGGAGCTATGGCACACCGATCTAATAGGACGCTATAAAACGATCCTATAAAATAGGATCCTATAAAACGATCAACATTCGGTAGAAAAAACTATATATTAACCGTAATAGACGACTATTCCAGGATGATATTTATACAGTTATTGAATGAGAAGATTGAAGCCGTAGAAGAATTAAAGAAACTAATTATTTTGAACGAAAATCGGACTGAACTGAAACTAAAAAGAATTAGATCAGATAATGGAGGAGAATATTTGAGTAAGGATCTAAGAAAATGGTTTGAGACTAAAGGTATTGCACATGAATTGAATCCTCCGATGACCCCATAATGTAACGGAATTACAGAAAGAACGAACGGAACGATAATTGAAACTACAAGGCGATGCTGGCGGATGCCGATCTAAATTTAAAATTTTGGGGAGGAGCAGCAAATACGGGCGTCTACATAAGAAATAGAGTGAAATCTCGGGTACATGGAAAAACTCCATATGAAATTTGGTATAATAAAATACCAAACATACAACACATGAGGAGATTTGGATATGCAGCGTATGTATTAAATAAAGGAAGAGTTAAAAGGAAATTTGAATCAAAAACAGTGAAAGGAATTTTTATGGGATATAATGATAACAAAACATACCGGGTATACATACCTAAAACAGGAAGCATCAAATGCGACTGTGATGTGAAATTTGACAAGGAAAAGAATTTGGCTGGAATCTATTACATCATGAAGAAACAAAAAATGATGATAATGATGAAAATGATAACTTAATTACTATTAGATTGGACATGGAAAATGAAGAAGATGAAAGTGAAGAAATAGAAATATTTGATGGAGAAGAAAATAAAATTTGAGAGAAGAAGAAACAGTGAGCGAAGGGGAGATGAGCAATGATTACAATGGAGATGAAATGGATGTTAATAATTGTTCGGGAGAGTTTCCGTGATACAATGCCTACGGTCTTGGTGCGGGCCCGTCCGGGCAGATTTATTGGTCTGAGGACCTTTAGCAGGCCTACATCGCCATAAAACTATGGCCAGATGTTGGGTCTTTGTCTCTACCGGACAAAGCCCCCGACCGTGGATTGAAGCACGATATTAACTTTCCCGAACACGTGAAAAACATGTGCCAGCAAGGTCACCGAAGTCGGCGACGAATACCTGGCCATTCGTACCCCACCCTGGACCCGCGATCGTCCGAAGCCGAAGGAAGGGGAAGCGAGAGAGCTTTCGTGCTTTCCTTCGGCTTCCTATTTGAGAATCAAGACAACCTCCGAGCCATCAAGTCGGCTCTCCGGCGCCTAAGTTACTACGAGGGGACAAGCCCCCAACCATCAACGCGTGCGAGAAGATATACAGTCCACTTCCAATAAACACGATCTCGGTTCGCTACTTCGCGCGCGAACAATAATCAAGGAATGAATATACCATCAGAAGAGCCAAATACGAAAAAAAGGAAGAAAAAAGGGAACAACGAAAGAAGAAATACAAGTGAGAGGATATTTACGAGTACAGGAAAAGAAAAAATTAGATGAGGAAAAGGATGTAAGGAGATCAACGAAGATACAAAATAAGATGGCAATGAAATGCCATGACAAAAAAATTTCGAACAGGGAGGCTAAACAATCGTCCGAATGGGAACAATGGAGAGAAACAATGAAAGATGAAATGACATCACTGAAACAACACAAAGTTTGGGATTTAGTTGCGCATCCGAAAGGAAAAAGGGTGATAAGAAGCAAGTGGATTTATTCTATTAAAGAAGATTCGGTCACATTAGAAAAAAGGTTTAAAGCACGACTAGTGGCTATGGGGTGTGCGCAAAGGCCAGGCTTTGACTATGAGAAAACATTTTCACCAATAGTTAGGATAGAAACAGTAAGATTGTTATTCAGTATATGTGCGGAATACAAAAGAAGAGTGAAAGTTTATGATGTAAAAACAGCCTTCTTGCACGGCTCATTGGATGAAGAGATGTATTTGGAATTACCCGAAGGATATGAAAATAATAACAAAAAGGTTTGTAAATTGAAGAAAAGCATCTACAGACTAAGACAAGCAAGTAGATGCTGGAACAAATATTTAAATAACATTCTTCAGAAGGTTGGGCTGAAACAATGCACACATGATCCTTGTCTGTTTTATGTCAGACAACAAAATGATTTCTTGGTGTACATGTCGATGACATGGTGGTGAACAGTACGGATTCATTCGAGAAAAAATTCGTTAAAAAATTGAAAGATTATTTAGAACTGAAAGATCTTAGTGAGGCGAAACAGATACTTGGAATAGAATTGACTTATGAAAAGGGGAAATTGTTCATCAATCAAAGAAATTATGTGAAGGACTTATTAGAAATGAGTAATAGTAACGAAGTGAGCTCTCCGGTGGATGTTAATCAAAAATTGAGCGAGGACGAAGGAAGTCCAATGAGTGATCAAAAGGCGTATCAGTAGCTATTGGGACGTCTGATGTATCAGAGCGTAGCAACGAGACCAGATATATCATTTTCACTTAGCTGTACAATATAGTAAATATCCAAAAGAGATACACATGAGGGCACTGAAACGTGTTCTTCGGTACCTGAAAGATACGATGGATTATAAATTGAGTACGGGAAGGAAAACTGCGTAAAAAAAGTGAGATGTGAAACGGACGCATTATGGGACAGCACATGGGACGCAAAGTCATTTAGTGGAATGCTTGTCTATAGAAATGGAGACCTTATACAGTGGAAAAGCAAAAAGCAAGGGACAGTGGCCCTATCATCCACTGAGAGTGAATTAGAATCGATGTCAGAGGGGTTGAAAGAAGTGATTTGGACAAGTGAAGTATTGAAAGAACTAGGAGTGTCTAATGAGATCTATAAAGAGTTAAAATGTGATAATCTAAACGCTGTGAAACTAGCGAAAGGTGGTAGTTTTAAGACGAAGTCAAAAATACTGAATAGAAAATGTCATTTTATTCGTGAGTGTGTGAGAGATTATTCAGTGAGAGTGATGCATGTTCCAAGACAGAATATGACAGCAGATTGTATGACTAAAGCATTGAGTGGGCCTGCGTTATTAAGAAATGTAAAAGATTTTATATGTGTAAAAATGGAAAAGCCAAGAGGGGAGAATGTGAATGTGTTGGCTTTAGGTGTGTAGATGGGAGAGTAGTTGTGGTGTAGATGTGTGACATGTATATGTGTATCGTGTCTGGTGTGTTGTGTTTTGTTTTCTGGATGGTGCCGAAAAAGGTTCATTCGTCGAGAAGGAATCATGTGAGGATCTGAGAAAAGAGAATAGCGAGTTCGAACTAAGAGAGCTTGAAGAGAGTGAGTGATTGAGAGTGTGAGGAATCTAAAGCTGTTTTGTATCTAATTGTGTTTGTTCAATATATATTTTTAATATTACTATGTCCCTTATTCCATTCACAAACGTAACTAAAAGAATTTTTACAGAGATCGAGAAAACGTCAGGGACGTCAAAATTGACAGCGATGAATCAATTGCCGCTTTCATTTCATTCGAACATCGAATTCTAAAACTTTACGTTAGTTGTTGAACCCAATTATAAACCCTCTAACGAACAAATAATCAAAGGAAGATTAATTTCTTCAAACGAATCGATCGATGTTTAAAAATAAAGATCTGAACGCTATTACCAATGTAATCTATTTATATACTGAATTGATTATTCATCTTCTTTATCTCAGAAATTATATATTATTATAACTGCAAATATTATTAAAACTGAATGGTGCACAATGTTTTACACCATCACAACGCACAAACTGGCAGAAGCGAAAGATCTGTCTGATGAATTTTTTTCATTTTTTGTGAAAAATACAAAACAAATTCAGTATCAATGCCATTTTATTACTATATAATTTTAATACAAGAAGTGCAATACATTTTTAATAGCTTCAATTGGTCATTAATAGTGCACTCAAAATAGAAACTTCACTGCACTCATTCAACAATCAATTCAACAATATAACAAGATAATTAGTCACTTTAAACATGCGAATGTCGCGAAACATAGACATTGGAACATAAACAAGATAGGTATGTTAAAACCAACAGCCTGATTGAAATGTGTTAAGGTCAAGGGTAAATCTCAATAATTGCAAATATTACTTTATGGGGCTGACTTTGCTCGACACTATCTCCCAGCCCAAAATGAATTACCTTTTCAATCACGTAATCGGGAAGGATACAATGAAGTCAACCGTATATAAGATCTTATACACGGCATAGAACAAGACAGTTCAGTTTTGATCATATCACAAAGCAAGTTCAAGAATCATTCACGATTCTAATTGCTGACAATCTTGTTATCGTCAGTGTTGTACATCACTCACGCACGCAATCAATAACAGTCGTACAACACTTTTGATTCAAGCAAGAATCGCATATCATAAGCACCAAGCTTACTGCATAATAAAACGGCATATTCATTTATTCCTATATCAGTGGGATGGTTCTTCGAACCCAAAGTGGACATATACGCAAAACAGGATCACCATCAATCGTGATTTTCTTTAACTATTTGAGTCCCAGGCAGCGCTGTTTAGATTTCATGTCGAAAAATCCCAGTACATTCGAATCTATAGCAATTTCGTTCTTATTTTCTCAATAATTTTTATTGAACAAAATTTGAAATATTTATAACTAATAGTACATATGTATGTGGGATGTGCCCAGCAATCGCCTGCTGAGTGTCATCTGCAGTTATAGCGAAAGCTAAGCCTGGGACCTTAGGAATGTTCGTTTCAGCCATAAAACATAAAACATGTCTAGAACATAAAACATTAGGGTATGGTTGTTTTTGTGTGCGTAAATATGAGTGACGAATGTTTCAAGCAGACAAGGAATTAGTATGTAAAGGATGTAAATCTAAAGAATATCGAGACGTTTGAGAGGTAAACGAGTTCTAATTTTGCTCTTCCCTATTACCGTAATATTTGAGCTGCTATTTCTGTCTATTCCATTTAATAAACATTCTAGTTTTATTTAAAATAAAATAATCCTACTGTTAGCGCGCTCGGATATGCGTGACGAGCTCGTGTTGGATTAATTGTTGAGTGGACTGTATAGTTTTATCATTTACGCGCTGATATGGGTGGGGCATTAGCCCTCGGTATCGCTTGATAGAGGATGTCGCATTTACAAGGTACGCGGTACGCCGATGGGACCGAAAGGACTTCTTTCGGACTTTGACCCGATATTTGTTGATTCTGCCGATTGCGTAAGATGACTCCGGACGACTCGTGACGAATTCCTTTCCAGGTCCGAGGGAGGCGTATATATCACCCCGGTGCCCCTACTTCAGGGTAGTCACGTGATTGGACGAAGACTGGGATAAATGTCGCACGCCGTATCCGTATATGGGTATAAGGACGGTTATATCCAGCCTTTGTTTTCACGCCGCGCCGCGGAAGACGTTGTGGCGGGCCCTTTGTGGCTGACGCAATCCTGGTTCGAGATGGTTCTATGCGCCACGACCCCGGCAGAGGGGGGTCGGTGGCGGAAAACCGAGAACTCTCGCGAACGTATGTGGATGACGCAATCCTGGTTCGAGATGGTTCTACGCGCCACGACCCCAGTAGAGGGGATGGGTGGCGAAAGAGATGGAACTCTCGCGAACACCTACATATATAGCAATACATGCATGTTTCATTCAAATAACAAGTTACAAATTGAAAATATTTTTAATATTAAGAACAAACAATATTTAAATGAAAGTAACAGTTAAAATTTATAACAGCGCTATTGCGCTCTTTGGCACTGTTTTTTCGGCAATGATCCCTGGAATTTAAACCGATAACAAGGTGAATGGTATGAGTGAATAACAATGGATAGAAATAAAAGGATTTTAAAAGTAGAGATTAAGTAAAAGTTCCGGTTTGGTTTGCTAGTATCACCAGCTCTTCATGGTGAAACTAGGACACAGTGGCTTGCCAGTGACTAACAGAGCAGTAGCTGTCCAATTTGCTCCCTATTTTTCATACTTGGGTCGTGGAATCTGACGCGAAATATGAATACGCGCAATGTTTAAATTTGTATTTGCCAAAAGATCAAATTGTATGAGGCGTAACAGGACGCATCAATGGTTTTTCAAAATTAAATTTATTCATATCTAAAATAGTATCGCTTCCAAAAATTCACAGGGTCATTAACGGAAATTCAACAACAATTTGATCTGATTTTGAAAAAAAAGAAATATTCAAAAAATGAGATGAGAGACTAGAAATATCAAATGAAAGGTAAAATGAAGCTATCGAATGAGGAATAGTAGCAATTAGACAACGGCGGCGTGCCTTTCGAGCAACGAAATCTCGCACAGGCCTTCCCAGAGTACTGGAGGTGCCTATGCAAAATTTTCTCTTCAAGAAAAAAGGAAGTATTCAATTAGTTAAAAGACCAGAAGTATCAAGAACACCGAGTGACGGTGGCGGGCTTTTCGAATGGCAAAGTCTCACGCAAGCATTACCAGAGGACTGGAGGTGCCTATGCAAAATTTTGTTCTACTTCAAAAAAAATAAAAGAAGTATTCAATTACATGGGGGACCAGAAATATCAAACGAAAACTTAATAGAATGAAGCTGTCGAAAGATTGTAAAACGTGAAGAATACACGGGAGCAGAAAAAAAATTCAAAGGAAAAAAATTATATTTTCTAGCTCCAAAATTGAAGTGATGGATAGTGCATAAGTACGGGCAACCAGACAACGACGATGCGCCTTTCGAGCGACGAGTAGCAGGCAGCAACCCCACTAAAGATTCTGGAAGTATGTGACTGCTTTAATTATTGTAAATTTATCTGCATTTTTGTTATTCTGTAGAACGGCCTGCGTAGGTTGTCGCTCTTCATCGCTGGGGTTTGCACGAGAGAAAGAAACCTTGTATTGTTTTCGTGATAGATATCGCTACTCTATAAGCTACACATTATTTTATAATTAATTCAAACATTTGTTTTATTTCCTTTTTTTTATTTCTTTCTATCCATCGGCTTACAGACAGCCGGTTGAATTTTTATTTTGTAGAGTATTTTGGCACGGAGTACTCTGCTAGAACAGAAAACGTATTTTAATCTATAAAGCAGCATGTTCTTGGTTCGTTTTCTAATCAATACTTTATTTTATTTTACCCGTTTATTCGAGGCTGGTCATACGCACTGTGATGCCCAAGGGAAACACCGTGTTTCGGAAATAAAGGCTTAGTAATTTGTTAAACATAAACAAATATTCAAAACAATTTATTAATATTTACTTGGAAAAACGTTTTAAAAATACGTTTTTTAAATATATTGTTTAAACAAAAGGGTTTTTGGAAAACGGTATACACTATTAATTTTGTCGTTAAAAAACACTGATTTCGACAAACGATATCTTCAATTTTCGAAATATTTAGCAAAATATGTTTCACACCTTTGAGGATAGTTTCAGCTTTAACATCGATCATTGCCGATAAAAAAAATTACATTTCTTCATCTTTATGTAACAAATTGCTTATTGACTTAACTTCAGTTCACACCTACCATGTCCATGAACGAGTATTCGTTGGATATTTATCCATGTATTTCAATAAAATTCAATGCTTCGAAACTAGTGAATACGTATAAATATAGAAGTCGAAATTACGTGTTATTATTCGATGATATCGCAATGAAAAAGCCTAAAATTTTCATTCAATTCCAATATGAATTTTCACTCCATAACGGTATATAGCTCTTTTTTGGTTGAGAAACAAATGAACCACTATAATGGCGTATCATTCAAAAAAAGTGATATCTGTAAAAGTCACTATAGTATCTGGATAATATTGGTCTAGTAATTTTTATGAACAGAATGTACATACGATTCTTTCATTTTAGAAAGAAGAATTAAATGTAATTAAATACCAAAATGTAAAGTTACATATTACAATAGATAATATAGTTTTTAGATTAACTTCCATTCCATAATTTTTTGAGAATTAATACTAACAATTCTTCACAAACATGTAGCTTCGTTCGTTTAATATTAATTTAAAAAATCAGATTCTTCTATCTTATACTTTCTTTGCTATACAGAGAAAGAACTTTTAGTATTAATTTGATAACACACTGAATTCTAAACAATCACAGAGGTCAATATACATCGGCTTTGAATATTGAAATATTTGTCAAACTAATTACAAACGGAAATACAGTAGCCAATGAACAGACATTGGCTTCTATTTCTTCTGTTTTTTTCCTTTCTCCAATATATCTTTTCTATATTACAATAAATTATTTTTACAGTACATAAAAAAAACATCTTTCTGTAAGATCAAAAACAAAATTATGTGAAAAGTCAGATACACTTAAACGTTTGTGTTAAATTTTCTCTCGATTCTCAAACATAGAATTTCTTACAGCAGAAGTTTAACGAAAAATGTAGCTATAGAAGTAGCCATAGAAATTTGCATTAAATTTCTTCCTATTATCGAATTGTCCGTGTCGATTTTTAAGAAAAATTCACAGGTAATTTTTTTTGTATCGACGTTTATTTACTTAATTACGTCTTCACCATTTTGTTCTACAATCTTTCTCCACCTTTTATGCAACTTGAGGATTCCATTCTTCTAGAACTTCTGAGGTTTCTCAATGAAAAACTTTTCAAGATGATTTTTTATGTCGATCAGGGAGTTGAAGTTCTTACCACTTCACTAAGAGAATTTTGCACAGACCTGAATAAGTGAAATTCTGAAATCGGAGTGCAATATCTGGTGAATACAGCAAGTAGGGCAACACATCCTAAGCTCGAACAATTTTTGTCGGATAGTCAATGAGACATAAGGCATTATCCTGATGGAGCACGACGCTTTTCCTATTAGCTAATTCTGGACGTTTTTCCTGAATACTATCTTCAATTCGTCCAATTGCGAGCAGTACTTATCTGAATTTATGGTATTTATCAATGGGAGCTCATAATATAGGAATTTCTTTTACAATTCCACCAAACAAAGAGCATGATTTTCTTCGGATGAAGACTTTATGGCTAATAGTGGTTCATTTCGCAGGATCTTTTTTACACAACTTGATATGCTCTTCAAGAAACCATCTATTCTGTTCAGGATGTCAATAACAGTTGATCCTTTCCATTGATTAATGCATCACTCGGAAAAATAAATTTCATGATTATATGACATTTTCTCTTCGATCAATATAAATATTATTTTCATCGTCGGATGCTAATAATTACTGATTCCAGCAATGACATCTACTGTAAACCAAATTTTTTACATCAATATTTTTTCGATGCTCACTTCATATATCAGTAATCTGTTAATCAGTGTTAATTGTGATTTTTTGCTGAGACTTGTCTTGAAAACTTATTGGCTGCATTATTCTCAAAAAAAAGACACAGCATTTCTTTCGTGTCAATTGCAATTAAGAATAATCTATCACGCATGATGTTTTACATCATATGTTAAAATAGTTCTTCCTTCACTGTTAAAACTTCTAGTTATATTACATTGTCTTCTTCCTTCCTGTGAGAATTTCAGGTTTTTGGATTATTTATCCAAAATACACCAACCTTTATTCAATATGGATTTTCCTTGCCATTTTTGTATAGTTTTATTACGCTGTTTTTGATTTATGTTTCTATTAGAGGCTGTATACACAGATTAAATTTTGTATATTGTGTATTAAACCAATATTATCACCAATAATAATAATGGAAATAAGTACAGTTATCTACTGTGAATACATCTTACGAACGTACTTATATGAATCTTTATCGTTTTGTCGATTTCAGCAAAAGTCTATTATACACAAGACTTGAATAGTCTTCAATATAGTTGCATAAAATTGAAGCAAACACGAACGTTAAAAGCGAAAAAGAACTTTTTGTAATTTATAGTGTATATTGAAATAATTATCCATGCATCAAATAACTGTCTTTCATGAAAGAATTAGTATATTACATTGAAACTAAGTTTTTTATTTCATATTTGTTCAAACTTTTCGTACTATTTGCTCTTTAACATTCATTACAAATATATATCTTACATGTATGAATATGCGGTCGTTTTAATTTTTTCGATTTCAGTAGAAATTAATTCAAACACATTCAAATAGTCCCCAAAATAGTTAACACAAAAACTCAGATAACCATAAGAATAAGAATATTAAATATGAAAACGAACTTTTGGGTGATACATTATCCACATATCAATCCATTGTCTCTCATATAACTGTTACATAATAGTATACAAAATTGGTATTATTTTTAGTGTTCTTAAAGGCCTTTATTTCACTAACAAAGATATTTGCACGAGTAACGATTATAACAATAATAGTAATAACAATAATAGTAATAACAATGATCACAATAATACTGTGATTAAGTCTAGATACGAGAAGTGTATTAAAGTAATTATTACTCTTAAACGAGAGTTACGTAGGAAACGCGACAGACTGCACACTCACCCGACGTGAACTATTGAATGCTAGACCTTCAAGGAACTGTTGTCTTAACGCGTCGAAGTCAGTTCTTTTATACTATAGGTCTAGGTATGTCCTTTTCCCTCAAGGGCTCGGAGAGCGGGTGTTATCTACGGTCAGGCCCATGAAAGGCTTTTTGACAATCACCTCATGGCCCTGCCGATACTGTAAACTGGATCCACGTCGTGAGAATGTTTACATATACAGTCTGGGCTGTGTCCCCTATATTACCCCCTTACCAGTGACAACGCTATTTATTATATGGATAATTAATTGTGGAGGCTGTTTACATTCCAGCTTGAAAACGGTCCGGAAACTTTACGCGTCTGCCGGATCGTGTTCTCAATGTTTCTTCTGTTTTGTTCGACGATGGTATAAATATGTCAGCCCGTTCGTCGAGTGGTTCGTTGAGTGGTCCCTTTTGCGAAAGATTTTCCTCGTCAGTTAATATAAATGCAGGTTTTAATCTATCTATGGAGACCCTGGAGTTCTTGCCATAGATATCAATTACGAAAGTTTTGTCGCCACGTTCGATTACCCTGAAGGGGCCGTCATACGGGGGTTGTAGAGAACCCTTGACGGTATCGTGTCTTAGAAATACCCGCGGTGTTATATTCAATTCTTTATAAACAAATGGTTTACGCGACCCATGTCGAGTTTGTCCCGGTATCGGTTTAATTTTATTAATATTATCGCGTAACCTCTTTGTAAAATCTGTATGGGCTAGTTTGCAGTTATTCGTAAAAAATTCCCCGGGTAAGCGAATTCCTTTTCCGTAGACAATTTCTGCGGCAGAAGTTTTTAAATCTTCCTTCACCGCGGTGCGGATACCGAGTAGAATGAGAGGTAACATCTCTACCCAGTTCTCCGTCTCGTGGCATTTAATTGCTGCTTTTAACTGACGATGAAATCTTTCGACCATACCGTTCGCTTGTAGATGGTATGCGGTCGATCTCAGGTGGGAAGCGCCAATCAATCGCGTTAATTCATTAAAAAGGTGCGATTCGAATTGACGACCTTGATCAGTCGTAACTCGGAGAGGTACTCCATAACGCGCGATCCACGTAGACAAGAACGTTGTTGCGTTTCCGCATCGATTTCTTTAATAGCGACTGCCTCAGCCCAGCGCGAGTAGCGGTCAACACAGGTTAAACAATACTTGTATTCTTTTGAGACTGGTAAGGGTCCGACCAGGTCTATGTGGACATGGTCGAATCTCGCCGCTTCGCCGAATTCTCCCAACGGTGCCGTTCCATGCCTCGTTATCTTTGCACGTTGACGTGGAACGCAGTGCTTCGCCCATTGGCGACAGTCTTTATTTATTGATGGCCATACGTACCGGTGAGTGATTAATTTCTGCGTTGCACGTACTCCTGGACGGGAGAGGCCGTGCAACGAGTTAAAAATTGTGCGACGTAAGCTCTCCGGGACATATGGCCGTACAGTGTCGTTGCTTGTATCGCAATATAAATATACATTTACCGCAGGAAAATGAACTTTCCTGAATTGCAACGCGCATGACTGAGATTTCAGGAGCTTTTGCAGTTCCTTGTCCTGTTCCTGTGCCTTTTCTAAAACAGAATGATCAGGTGGATGGGATATTGTTTCCACCCGTGACAAGGCATCTGCTACCTTGTTCTCTTCACCTTGAATGTGTCTAATATCTACTGTATACTGACTAATAAAATCTAGATAGCGGAATTGTCGCGGTGAGCATTTTTCTAGTTTTTGTTTAAGCGCAAATGTAAGCGGTTTATGGTCAGTATACAATGTAAAGTTCCGTCCTTCAATGAAGTGACGGAAATGTTTTATGGCACAGTACGCAGCCAGTAGCTCTCAGTCATACGCGCTGTATTTACGTTGTGCGGTAGAAAGAGTCTTCGTGTAAAAGGCAAGGGGCTGGCAGGTATCTCTTATTACCTGCTGTAAAACTGCGCCGATTGCATAATCTGATGCATCGACTGTTATGTTTACCGGGGCGCTCGGCATGGGATGCGCCAACAATGTCGCCTTTGCAAGCCCTTCCTTTGTTTCAACGAAAGCCCTTTTCGCCGTTTCAACTCATTTTACAGGTGTATTGCCTTTGTTCGAGCCTTTGAGCAGTTCGTTCAACGGCATCATAATCCTCGCGACGTGTGGGATAAATTTTCAGTAAAAATTAACCATCCCGAGGAATTTTCTAAGCTCCCGTATGACGGTAGGTTTAGGAAATTTTCGAATGGCTTCAACGCGATACGCGAAAGGTTTAATTCCGTCTTTATTGACTGTATATCCTAAAAAAGTGATCTCGGGGACGCCGAAAACGCATTTCGCGGGATTAATTACGATGCCGAATTGATTCAAACGCTCGAACAGTAACTTCAGATGCTCCTTATGCTCGGCCTCGGTGGCTGATGCGATAAGGAAATCATCTATGTAAGCGTAAACAAAATCTAGCCCACGTATTACTTGGTCTACGAAACGTTGGCAAGTTTGCGCCGCGTTCCGCAGACCGAAGGGCATAAAATTGAACTCGAATAACCCGACGTCGTGATTGCCGTTTTTGCTCGGTCATTCGGAGCGACCGGTATCTGATTATACGCGCGTACTAGATCTATTTTAGAGAAAATGTTCTTACCGTACAACGCGTGCGCAAAATCCGCGATATGCGGTGGTGAATACCTGTCCGGTACGGTACGGGCGTTAAGTGCCCGGTAGTCGCCGCAGGGTCGAACTTTCCCGTCTGTCTTTGGCACCAGATGTAGAGGCGACGCCCATGGACTCTTCGACGGACGGATAATGCCTTGTTGTAGCATGAATTCTATCTCGTCCTTCGCTGCCTTGTACCGGTCCGGCGCCAATCTTCTGGTTTTACAGCATACGGGTGGTCCTGGTGTCGTCTCAATGTGCTGCTCGACCTGATGCTTCGGCGTTTCCTTTCCAAATACGGCTGGCCTTGTAATAGCTGGATATTGTGACAGTAATTTATTGAACGGAGTATCGTCCACTATCGTGCGAATGGACTCGATGACTCTGTTCATAACTTGTCCCTTGGCCGACATGTGTGTTACGGCGTCGAGCAGGCGTCGGTTTCGCGGGTCCACCAGAAGGTTATAATGGGATAAGAAATCTATCCCGATGATAGGGCCCTCGACGTCTGCTATCACAAAACGCCACACGAATTCTCGGCGAAGTTGTAAGTCCAGCTTCCTCATAATAGTGCCGTATGTTGTGATCCGTGTTCCGTTCGCTGCATGTAGTACGTACTCACTTTTATGTAACTGTCCTTTCACACGCGAACGGGGGTACACGCACAAATCCGCACCAGTGTCCACCAGGTACCTAACGTTCGTTTGGCGGTCCGTAATAAATATGCGGCCGGTTCGGGGACCGTCAGATGATGCCGCGTTTTGTTGCGACAGTCCTACTCGTTTCCCGCCGACCACGTACATGGAGGAATACACTTATGCGCTTTTTCCTTAAAGTTGGCATGGTAGAAACACAGGCCCGTCGGTGAAGCTTGTTTACTTCTTGATTTCGAACGCTGTTTTCTTCCTGGCGATCGGGATCTGCTTCTTCTGAATAGGCGACTCATCTGGTGTTGTAACCGATTCATCATCTGCAGTTGTTGATGTAACAGCTTCCGGAGTTGAACATTTTCGGACTCTTCCGTTACCGAACTTACCGCCGGCCTAGTCTCGCAGACGTCCAAAATTTTATCGGCCACGTCTGCTAATTCCTCAGGGGAACCTTTTTGCGCCAAAAGGACGGGTTTTATTCTTTCCGGCAGTCTCCGTAGAAATAGCTCTCTTAACAGATCCCTGTCGAATGTTTTTGCCTTGTCTCCCAGTAATTGTAGGAGTCTCCGAAGGAACTGCGACGGCTTCGTATCTCCTAATTCTTCCTGGCTTAACAGCTGCTGGAGTTTCTTGCTACCGGAATCCGTTGTTCGTTCGATAACCACTGTTTTTAAACGGTCGTACGAGTCGGCCGCTAGTGGACTTCTAAGTATGTCGATTACCTCCGTCGCGATTTCCGGATCAATCATTCCGGCGGCATACTCGAATTTCGTTTCTTGTTTCGTTATTCCGTGCGCTCTAAATTACAATTCCATTTGTACGAACCATGTTTCTGGATATTTTCTAAAGAACGGCGGGGTTATCTTTATACTTATTCCCTTGTTCTCCCCATCCATGTCGCTGGATTCGCCGCGCGGCTCTCAGTTTTCTTTGTTGCTCCTTGTGTTCATTTTGCACTCGGGGTCACCAATTTAGTGTTTTTAAAGGCCTTTATTTCACTAACAAAGATATTTGCACGAGTAACGATTATAACAATAATAGTAATAACAATGATCACAATAATACTGTGATTAAGTCTAGATACGAGAAGTGTATTAAAGTAATTATTACTCTTAAACGAGAAGGAAACGCGACAGACTGCACATTCACCCGACGTGAACTATTGAATGCTAGACCTTCAAGGAACTGTTGTCTTAACGCGTCGAAGTCAGTTCTTTTATACTACTATAGGTCTAGGTATGTCCTTTTCCCTCAAGGGCTCGGAGAGCGGGTGTTATCTACGGTCGGGTCCATGAAAGGCTTTTTGACAATCACCTCATGGCCCTGCCGATACTGTAAACTGGATCCACGTCGTGAGAATGTTTATATATACAGTCTGGGCTGTGTTCCCTACATTATTTATAATATAATACCGATGACTGAATGTGAGTTCAAATTCTTTTAGTTTCTTTGAATCTTCATAAATGTAGAACAGTTGCAGTTAAATTGTTGGGACAGTATTTTAATCACTGTCAAAAATTTTTATGTTGTTATTTTGTTATCTTTAATGTCAGAATTTTTTCTGAATTATTTAATCAAAATACATACTCATTTCTTGTCTTTACGTTTCCCTCAAATTCTTCTATTTCTATTAACTAACATAAATCGATTTGATAAAAGAATTAAACATCACAGTTATGCATACTTTCTAATTTACCTAGAATATGCAGTAACTTCTTTTCCAATCTCATATTAAGTGATTGATAACTCGTTTATCATCCAGTGATATATTTTAATAGAATCGTGGCGTTCCATTCATATTCTTCAATAATGAAGATTTAAATATTACAAAAATTAAATTTTATTACATAATATTGTATTTTTTTAGAAAGGAGAAAATTTTTGAGATTTTAAAATTTTCATTTGAAGTTGTGTTACTTCAAAATTCAGCCTTATGAATCTATTCAATATTTTAATCTTAAACTCTCTAAAATTCTGATTAATAGTATTTTGGCACAAAGACACAAGTTGATGAATGAATACAATTTAGAAATTAGACAACAATATGTCACTTTTTCCATTCATAATTTCGAAAGGAGATACATTTTTTAATCATTTCTTTTTATTGGAAATTTCTTCTCTGTAGGAAACTGTTAAAAACACATAATACATCAGTGAAAGAGACATGTTTATGAAGAATCGAACACATTCTTTCATCGAAAAAGAAACAATTAATATTTATTATTAATTATTAATAAATATTCTAACAATATTGTTTTGATATCACTTTTTACATTTTTAGCAGATCAAAATATAGCTGCATTAACCTCTTATAACATCGAGTAGCACAGATTTCGAATTTAGTATAAAAAAAATGAAGTAGATTCGTGATATGTGATATGTGATATGTGATAGTACAGCACGTGATCAACAAGTAAAGAATCATAAAATTCCCATCAGAGACGATAAACTAAAAAAGATAGGAAAACTCTATAATACAACTGAATACATAAGTTTTTATTTATATATTTCATGAGCAATCGTTTAAATCTCTAAAAATACATTGCTTTTACATCTATGAAATATCTAAAAAAAATTATGAATTCGTCATTTTGATCACAGTGGTAGTTCGAGCGTTAAACATAAGAAAGACAATTTGCACTCGTAGCCTATTCATTATCGTTCTGTTTTAATATTTTTTTAATATTTTTTGTTTGACTATTTTTTTAGTCCAGAATGGACAACCGTGCAAATCATACTATTAGTGATGCCGTGCACCTAAACATTTCTAAATATCCCTTACTCAATGCCTAGAAGAGGAAAGATTAATTTAATCCAACGTTTTGAGATTAATGATAAACAAGTTTCAGTTGCTGAATTTTCTCATACAAATTTCTGGGATAATTATTTTTAGTTCCTGCGCCAGCAACTTCTATTGGGTTGGCAACTAAGTCATTGCCGCTTTTGTCGATAGATTCACTCTACACTTTCTTTTGTTTTGTTAACGTGGTCAGAGCATCTAACCTATATTTTTTTTTTACTGTGTGGACTTCTACTTTTAATTAGTAAAAAAATTATATCGATTAGTTCTTTAGTTTTGTTTTTATCCCAATTTAAAAATGGAAAAACAGGACGTGCACTTCCGACACATTTTATTGTATTACTTCCGAAAAGGCAAGAACGCATCGCAAGCACAAAAGAAGTTATGTGCCGTATATGGAGATGAAGCCTTAAAAGAAAGGCAGTGTCGAAATTGGTTTGAAAGATTTCGTTCTGGTGATTTTTCACTGAAAAATGCACAACGATCTGGCCTCCCAGTCGAAGTGGATGAAACCCATATCAAGGCCATTATCGATTCAGATCGTCACAGCACAACACGAGACATTGCAGAGAAGCTCAATGTATCGCATACATGCATTGAAAAAAAATTAAAAACCCTTGGTTATGTCAGGAAACTTGATTTATGGATCCCTCACCAGCTAAAGGAAATTCATTTGACGCAACGGATTAGCATCTGTGATTCGCTTCTGAAACGCAATGAAAATGATCCATTTCTGAAAAACCTATTTAGTTACTGGCGACAAAAAGTGGATAGTTTATAAAAATGTTACTCGCAAGAGATCGTGGGTGAAGCAAGATCAACCAGCCCAAACAACATCAAAAGCAGAGATTCACTAAAAAAAGATTATGCTGTCAGTCTGGTGGGATTACAAAGGAATTTTGTATTTTGAACTCATGCCACAGAACCAAACAATCAATTCAAATGTGTACAATATGTTGAACAACTCGACAAACTGAACGATGCAATTGAAGAAAAGCGGCCGGTATTGTCAAATCGGAAGAGTGTTGTTTTCCATCATGATAACGCAAGGCCCCACACATCTTTGGTCACTCGGCAAAAATTATTGGAACTGGGTTGGGATGTT
Source organism: Melipona bicolor (assembly GCA_030673865.1). NCBI lineage: Eukaryota > Metazoa > Arthropoda > Insecta > Hymenoptera > Apidae > Melipona > Melipona bicolor. Next base: position 2,032,575 of record JAHYIQ010000033.1, on the reverse strand, counting down.
TTGTCACACCCACCATATAGCCCTGATCTTGCGCCTTCGGATTACCATTTGTTTCGTTCCATGCAAAACTCTTTAAATGGTAAAATTTTTAATAACGCGGATGATGTCAGATCACACCTAATTCAGTTTTTTAATAGCAAAGACCAGACATTTTACGAACGGGGAATTTTTACACTGCCAGAACGATGGAAAAAGGTCATCGACAAGAACGGGCAATATCTAATTGAATAAAGTTATATTTTTTAACAAAAATTCTGAATTTTCCTTCTTATTTGAAATCGGCAATGACTTAGTTGCCAACCCAATAGCTTGAGTATAGCACGCATTTTCGTGTATCATAAGGCAAAAGGTTTCTTTGGTTTCTCAAGCACATTCTTTGTTATCATTATTTATACGAAACACCTGTGATACAGATTTCAAACAAATTCACAGTCAACATTTCTTATTTTTTACTTCAATAAATACTTTTTTACTGCAGCGCTAAAAAATCTTTGATAAATAATGCGCAGAAATGAATACAATAGACGTAGATTATATTATACAATAAATTCCATTGAGCGTAATCGGTAATTTGTATCACTTTCTTGTGTTTCTATATTTGTATAACGGTTCGCCCTGGTCGCCTCCACCCGTTTTTTTTTATTTTAATATTATTAAACTTATATAATAATTTATTTTATTATATAATTTTAATAATAATATAATAATATAATTAATATATAATATAAATTATATTACTAAATTAATATATAATATTAATATAATAATATAATTTAAATTAATTTTATAATTATATAATATTATATATCCTAATCAAGCTTAAGTAACGTTACTATCTGTTTATATATATAATTAAGGTATTTTATTCTTGAGAAGATATATGGTGCACAATAAACTTGTTTTTATAAGTATTGCTAGTATTGTTGTGTAAACAGGATGATAGAATCAGCGATGGTAACTCTGAGCATGAAAAGAGTTGAAGAGGAGCATAGATTCGTCAAAAATCCACTGCACAACGTCATACGTAGATCTGACTTATTAAAAGAACGCGAAACCAAAAATTTGTTAGCGAGGCAAAACAATGACACTAAAGAAAAATAATATCTTTTCTATCTTCAAAAATGAAGCTTCAAAATCGAAGAGGTAAATTACATTATAAGAAATATGTGTGTACTAAATTGCGATAAATCGTAATTCAATGGGTATCATCTCTATCTTTTACCATTTTTGCGTTTATAACAAAGAAAAATGACCGTGGACCAAAGATACAAAAAATAATCACAGATACAAAGAATAAATACACAGATACAGATTTAAAAAAAAAATATGTACGTAGTTGGCATTTTTTGTAGGCTTAGTTTATTAGAAAAAAATTTCGGAGGTAATATATTTATTGTCTTTATCTTTCACTATTTTCCATTTATAACAAAAAGAAATGTTTAACGTGGTTTGTTAACTGTGAATCAAATGACTGGGCAGCAATGACAGATACAGATTTAAAAAAAGAAATGTGAATATAGCCGATGCTTCTCAGAAAATGGTTTTCGTAGACCTGGCTTGTTCAAGAGAAATAATATTTATTATTGGAATGAAATAATAAGTAACATTAACGAAAATAATATTTTTAACACAAACGTGGTATTTAAAAAAACATAATGTGTTGAAAAAGCATATAATGGTATCTGAAAATCAATAACAAGAAAAAAATGATCGTAATATCCTTCACTCGCATGTTCGTGCAAAGCATTATAGATTTCAAAATAAATTTCCTTCGTATGGTGTAGAGCACAATTCAATTAATTATCAGTCTAGCAAATCTGCGTATTTAAAATGACTAATATAGAATAAAATCCAAAGTTACGAGCCACTGATGCATATCTAATTGGTTTGGCAGTCGTGCTGAAGCGATTAAGGACACTTTTTTGTTTCTGGGTGGCTGAGACAATTCAAGTATGTGGTTTGATTCTCTGAAAGTATATATAGTACAAGCGGCATAATAAATCTGCAAGTAATTTCATGAAATATGAAACATAAAATTTTAATAATAATCAACAAAATTCGATAAATCATATCATGAATATGAAAAGTTGATACATTTGTTTCAGCTAAAAATTTAACAAATATCTATGTGTTTTTGCCATTGTACGATTGTCAGCTGATGTAAGTGAAGAAGATTTCACTTTTTTATTAATATGGTGTTTGAATAGTGATTCCTTAGAAAATTTTTTCTCTGTGCTGTGAATACACTTTGCTGTAACCCCTCGACAATAATAATAATTTTTATTAGAAACGAACAATTACTATTGTTCACGGATCTACGTCCGCGCGATGTCAAACAATTAATTAAACTTTTACAAATGGAAAAATCTTTCTGAGAACTTCCAGATTGCCCTGTCGTCCTCCCGCTAATGGCACTTTCTCTTGCATTAGAGGGAGAGGCAGGATGTGGAAAGGATCGGCATGGATAGAAAAAAAAGACAAGCCTAAACAAAGAATCCTTGGTTGGAACCGAAAAAATGTTACACTGACAGTCAGTCTTGTATTAGGAGAACATCAGCACACATTTCCAAGACTCAAACATCAACCCACGTATATTTATATATATTCGGTCAAATGTATAAGTATTGTAAACCCGCAGTCATCTATTGTTAATATCTCTCCGATGGAAGTAAAAAGCCAAACGAGAGAACCGCAGCACGCGGGCAGCAATTCACAACGCTACCGCGCTGAGATAGACAGTTTCCGACAGACAAAAACGATAATCAGAACATAACAGAGTAACAATAGACAAACCACATTCTTTTTTTATAAACGCTCGAAAGATTTGTTTTTATTTCATTTTTTGCTTTTGTTTAAAAATTTTCAAAATGTGATTTTTTTAATTAACTATGCTCTAATGGGACCTACAGAAAAATAGAAATATTTCTATACACTTTAGTGGGAGTGTACATGCATATTACAAATATCTTTAAATAGTTCTGCACCAACAAAAGATATAATATTTAATGAACATTTGTAAAAAAACATTACAAGTGCCAAAATTGAAAAATTTCGTCCCTTTATTGAAAAATATTCTATGTACCAATGAGAAGCTGTCATGAAGCAACTTAAGTAAAATTTTTCTATAGTAGTTATCTATAGTGCTAAAATATGATGACACTCTCTTGGCACAGCTTGTCTCGAATTTTTGGGTTCAGAAAAATCAGGCCTGTATATTTCTTTTCTATACATCATAATTTCTGTGACGATCGAAGCAAAGTACAAGTATCAGAGGTAGTTTATATTTATCAGAAAAAATATAAACTAGTAATGCAGTTATACAATCGCAATTTCAATCGTATCCACGTTCAAGGTCACGACCAAGTATTCTCAGTCAGCTATGAAAAAACAATCACCCTATGAAATTGACTGTTTCTTTCCGGCATTGAGTTCATCTCGTTTCCGAAGCTATAGAAACCAATCACATTGATGAATTTCGCTAATGTCGATGATCTCGTTATCTACGCTCTGAATTTATTACATCATTAAAACAGAGGAAATCAATCAGAGGAAATTGAATGCATTTTTTTCTCATAGAAAACATTATTATACCTTTCGTTTTTTTTTTTTCAACAATATAGAAGACATCTGTCTTCAAGCTAGAACAGCTCAAAGATTAAAACAATCGTCTCCTAAACAAAAGATCAGGATTTGAATCAGGGTATTTAATCAAAATTTTTTTTCGTAGAAATAAACAACAGTGTTAGAAGAATAATTGTAAATCCGTAACTAAAATGACATCTGTCATTACGACTAACTATCGATATTATTTCGCCTCTCTCTTGCCAGTACAGATTTTGAATCATATCCATCTTTTTGTACTTTTAGTACAAAACTTTAATTAGTAAATTAACCCTTTTGCAGAATGTAATCACCTTTTTGCAAATCAAATTCTTCTTGTGGGTGATTCAAAAGTAATACAATGTCATTTCATCGTTTTTTATAATTTTATTTATAATTATTACGACGATTATTGCGAGTTAGCAATCGCAAAACTACATGCGTACAAGCTGCTTTCATATACTCAGAAAAACATATTAATCTTAATAATTTCGACAAGAAGAAATGCATGCTCGCGCTTGAAGTTTTTAGTAAGAGAATTTCAGCTGCTATGTTTACCATTTCAATTATTTATTTGATTTGACAATTTAAACAGCAGATCTGCCAATGATCCCAATCCCGTGTATCAAATTTCAATAATATTCAACAAAATTTAATAGACAATGCAATCGATATGAAAAAAAGAATTAGTCCGTTATTTCAGCTGATAATTTAAAAACATGTCCATGTTTTTTGGAATTAGCAATAAGTAAATGCCATCGTACAGTTATGAGACGATATAAATAAAGAAGATTTTCTATCTTTAATAATATAGCATTTGAAGAGCTATCTATTAGAAAAATTTTTTTTCATATACACGGTGGCAGTTACGATCAAAATCCCTCGACAAAAACAGTACGACTCGCAATCAGAAAAAATATGCTATTGAATTTAAAAAATTGTTTACATAATAATTGCATGTCGAATAATGACACCGTTGCTGTCGGAGGATATTTCACAAGAAGAATCGCAGCGTTGAATGCTTGAATGAATATTTCATTGTTTTAGAGTGAAGAGAACATGAATGATGACAGTTTTAATGATGATGTAGAGATGAATAATATCGAGGAACTATCGACGAATCGTGTGCACTAGAACACTTTGTAGGATACACTGTTAAGAAATGTAATTCAATATATTGATAAATCTTAACGTTGTAGACGTTGCGATACATTTTTGGACAGTAATCCTTTTTTACTTGAAACAAGCAAAGTTGGGTAGTAGTTGGGAATTTACATATTCCACATCGGCAATTCTCAAATATTTTTTGAATTATTAATTTTGCGTTTGATAAATGTTATCCGTAATTACATAGCTAAGTATTTATATTCATTGATAAATTATTTCCGATAATTTCACGTTATATCGAAGATAAATATCCAAATTGGTTTATTCGAGATGAATGCGCTGCAATGTGGAGAACAGTTGAGATATACCAGAAAAAATTACTCGAAAAATGATTCGAAATTATCTTATTGTCATACTTGAATATACATTTTTAGCAATGATTTTTCAATATATTGTAAATATATAATAATAATATATTATATATATTATATATATTTTATTTTTTTTTATAATGTTATATAATATTATATATATTTTCAATATATTGTAATAATATTTATATTATATATTCTAAATAATATATATATGGTATATATTAATATATTAAATGCATTCTAATACGATTCAGAGTTCATTTATTTTTCTAAAATAAATGAAAAACAGCTGTTGTAAATAGCTTAATTGTGCTGATGTACTATTTTGATAAATGTTCTAGTAAATTTAATGTACTTTGGGATAGATAAGATCTTCTTTCACATTTTCACGTGGTCCATCCTGTTAATTCTATTATTTCATTTATTGTCAGTACGGTATTGCTGTGAAATAATAGGAGAACTAAGATGAAAGAAAACCATGTTACATATGAATATGACATAGTATCACTTTTCTATTAATTTTCAAAAATATTATGTTTTTTATATTTTCATTTCTTGACGGATAGAACACTATTAGACATGACAAAATCCTTTAGGAATGGACTTCAGCAAGTATGCTTTGAATAAGAAATTTGAAAACTATATCCCTTTAAATACTTTATTAGAAATTCGTCACACTATGAGAAACATATACGTATTTTTACGTTAAGAAGCTACCACGTGGAAAATCTATCTTGTTCTAATAAAGTTTTGTGAAACTGTATGTCTCAGCACTACGGTGATCTTGACGAATGCTGCCCGCTTGGCTGAGGTTCTCTCGTTTGGCCTTTTACAGCCGTCGGAGAGATATTATGAATGCAGATTGTAGGGTTTTAAAACGTATATTTGATGAGATGTGTATATAACTGTTGCTGTGTGGTGTCTCGTATGAACTGAGTGACTCGAATGAATGTGATAGACTTGAGTCTGGGAGAAGATGTCTCCGCGTCTAGACTCATGGAATGACTGACTGGTTCTCCTCGCGCGGTATATGACGAACCCTTATTGCGTGTCGAATTGTGCTTACGTGACTTGGCGCCAGCCAAGACGTCCTTTGTTTATTCTTTAAGAGACGTTCTTGGAATACTCTAACCCTGCCTCTCAGGGTAAGATAAATGTCCCATCGATAGACATGTGCCAGGGTATCCGGTACTTCTCCGCAGGATAGAGTATTCTAAGAACCTAAACTATCCTGTTCTGATCCAGAACACTGTAAAATGTAAGTTTCTCTTCTATTCCTTGATTTGCAAAAATATAATTTGCACCATATAATGTGCCCCTCTGTATATAATGTGTCCCTATATACAATATAACTAAATAAGGAAATATAATAACTTTAATATTTTAATATTAATAATAGTTAGTTAAAAACTGTTTTTAAGAATAAAACTGTTTTTAATAAAATATAAATCATTTATCCATAAAACCATATATTAATAACTTTAAAATTTTTATTTACTATGTACTAAAAATAATTGTGATAAATTCGCAAAACATAGATAGAGCTCATTCTGATATACAGTAGAATGATTTCAGTTAATTGCTGACTTCACATTTCGATTGAAAGTTTAACAAGACTGTAGAAGTCTCAAAAATCACGTTCACTAGTTTGTCTTCGTTTCTTAAACCACAGATGAGGTATGGTTGCAGTGGTTACATATTACTTCGTCTGCATTTAAACCTAGACTCCGCTAAAAAAACCAGTGATTTGAATTTACTGTGTCCATATTTCATAAAGTCTCGTAAGATATAATGTCTATTCATATCTTGTCTGTCCTATGAGTCAATGCTAGTGCATTATTCACAGATAGTAATTTACAGGAAAATTGAGATTAAAACTAATACGTCACAGATTACAGAAAAAATATAGAAAAGATAATACGAGCAGCATTTTATTTTGAAAAACTACATTAAAAGTTCTCGAAATAATTAATTAAAATGATATCTTCAAAAATTGTGCTCAAATTTCACTGGGCCGTGAGCACGTGCACTGTAATTTAGATAAAAATAAAGATATTCCTATACATTCTTCGGCGAGAGTGTACATGTATGATATTACAAATATCTGCATCAAATAATTGTGCTCCAACACAATAATATTTATATAATATAATATTTTATGGATATTTGTAAAAAGAAATTGCAAGGGCCGAAACTCAAAAATTTCATTTCATTACAGAAAAATATACTATATATCAATGAAAATACTGTCATAATGCAATCTCAGTAAAATTTTCTTTTAATAGAATTTTTAGTTCAATTTAGTATCAACAATGCTTAAAATATGATATTACTAGTTAAATTTCGATAGCATTCTTTTCACTCCTGAAAAATTTGAAGTTAGTATTTTTCTACAAATATTTTTTATTTATACTGGTATAACTGACCATTCAAATTGCTGATGTGTGAAAAATATACATTCTATTGGAAATATATATAATGTATCTATGACAGAAATGTATAAGTAATACATACATACTATAATTAGAAATTTCCCAATATACAACTTAACTATGTTGAAACAATTATCTAAAGACCATAACAAGTAATTATTTGCTATTCAGAAATATATTTACATATATTATACAATATATAATTATTCTAAATATACATTTAAAGAATATTCTGCATTCCTTTTAAGAGTGAAATATGTTAATGAACGTAATGGTGCATTGAAGGGACTTAAACAAAAACAAAAATATTTCTATACACTTCGTGAAGGAATATACATGCATAATATTCTATATCAAGTAATTGTGTATCGTTCGAAGTGGAATTATTAAAAAAAAACACTGCAAGTGCTGAAATTAACGTTTGGTCCAGCTTATTTTTAATTTCTTGACTCATAATGATTCTGTAAAGAACGAAAAATTTTTCTTATACTGGTCCCAGAGCTCATTTGAAAATAAATTGACACGTAGCGTACAAATCTTTTTCCTCTAATCTATATCCGCTATATATTTACATTTCACAAATTACAGATTGGAAAAACACTGGAGGAACTTGCAAGACTGCAAAAGCCGACCGCAGACAGAGGGATACAGTACGGTGTGAAGATACGAACAGTTGGGAGGTTCTTATTGAGTCGAGCATAATACACAATCTTCATTTAAGGTTAGAGTCAGGATCGAAAACGAATTCTGTATTCTGCAAAATGTGTCGAAATATTGATATTATTGGCTTTGTATTTTGCAAGTGTCATGTTTCACGCGGCCTTTGGTAGATCACACGGTAAGATAGAGTAGACTGAGATAATTCTAATTTCAAGAGAATTGGTAAGAACTTAAATGGGGAAAGTTGAGGCTATTGTCGCTGTGGAGCTCGCACGTGACTAAGTCGACAGCCGCAACATGAACATTTTTCTATTCTGACACGTTGAGAGAACAGTATGCGATATCGCACGTGATATCAAAAATGGAAAGGTGACACCCCTATACACTATACAGTTGGTGTATATCGTCTGTGATATTGGGCGTTTGCTCAGGCTCCGAATTATCACGCACCCAATGCATTCGTGTTCGAGTAACTCTTAAATATTAATAATATTATATTAATAATTTCTCTTTACAAAACATACATGAAAAGGTAAAACAGTTACTGGTTATAGAAAAAAAGACGATCTGGACTTGTCCATATGAAGAAATTTATTACTGTATTTTAATTATAACGAGCCAAGGCCACAGCAGCTTGCTTTTATGCCGACAAGTCCTAACGTCATCCACGCACTGTTGTAACACCGACCACTTGAGTCCGGAAGTATCAGGCTCGCCGAACGTCACCCGACACATCGTCTCTGGGAAGTTGCCTTTCATTACACTCTATTGAAACACGTGAACTATATACAAAAACGAGATAGTCAGTTCAATTTAGTCTTTCATTTGATTTGCCTCCTGCACTCTTTCCTTCTCTACAGATAGGAATAAGAGTTAAAGTGGTGTCCCAGTGAAATTTTATCGTTGTTTTTGTTTTTCTCTTTTTTTTTCCTCTTCGACACCGTCACACCGTGACACTATCATGGCTGTCGTGCCGTGCACACTTATTGTTTTCATTTTCGACTCGCAAGCTTGTTATATTTGGTGTCTTCTAGGAGCGGTTCGGTCAATGCCCCAATTCAACTGACCTGCGCTAAATAAATCAAATGTATCACGATTTTAAATGATTGGCTGAGACGAAAAGGCATAAAAGGCTTGCATTAGTGGGGAACATTGTAGTCGCTACTCGATTAAGAAGAAGAATATCTAATAAGAGTTTCTATTTTTCGTATTTTCTATTCAATAACTATGTTCTCTTTTCTTTTTCTATAAAGAATTTTCTGTCCGATAAGCATTTTTTTGTTCTGATACTCTGTAACTTTCATTGTGAAATATATATATATATATAAACATATATATGCGTGTGTTCTCCCTTGACTTCCTACAAGTCGAGTCGACTACCAATTGCGAACGCGGCGTGACGGAATATCTTCGCACGCAGCCAACGATCCTACTCTGAAGGCGCTCCAGTCTGCAGAAATCACCTCTACATTATTTAACACGGTTTTCAATATAACACAAAACGTACTCCTCGAATTTGTATTAGTTCAACGCGGTTTCGATGTAACTCGAAGTCACTCTGAGAGCACGGTTTCAATACAAAACAGAAGGAATAAATCAGTTCTCCTGTTCTTCTAATAGCCTAGTCTGTTTGAAGATATCCTGAGAAATCGAGTAGAAATACAGTAGCTCACAAAAGTATTCGAACGCCTCCAATCTACATCATTAACAAATAAAATGCACACGTTAGATTTAAGTTTTTAAAATAAGATTGTACGTAAAGTCACATAGGAGTCTCGAGAAAGTATAAGTAAAATTATAAAAAAATCTGACAATACATACAGGATTTACAGGGCATTGAGTGTACACATACCGATTTTGGAAGTCTCAAAAGTATTCGAACGCATAGACAAGAACCGTATTTCTAATGAACAAAATGTAAACATTACACATTAGTAGATTTCGAGACATTGCGTGGTTCATACAGATTTTGTAGAGTATAATCTTGCATAATTATTTAATCTTTCATAATAATCATGAGCACAAAAAAGTCAGAAACCAGTAAATGTGAACGTGAGTTAATATTCAAGTTACATAATGAAAATAAATCTTATCTTGAAATTGCCAAATTATTAAATCGAAGTAAATCTACGATACATTATATAATAAAAAAGTCAAAAATTGAAGGAAATATTACTAACAAGAAGCGTATAGGACGTCCAAAGAAGTTAACGCCCAGAGAGGAGAAAATGATTATACGCGAAATTAAGAAATAATTTTAATAATTGTAAATAGTTTTGGGAAAGATGTACATCCCGAATTATATCGCAGGGTTTTGCGGAGTAAAGATTTCCATGAAAGAATATCACGGAATAAGCCATTGGTAAAATTAATAGAAAGAAAAGACTAACGTTTGCAAAAATGTATGTTGGCAAAGATATTTCATTTTGGAAATGAAGTTATTTTCTCGGATCAAAGTAAGTTTAATATTTTCGGTTCGGAGGAAGCATTATGTGTGGAGAAAGTGTACACAACATTGCAAATGCAGAATATGATTCCAACTGTGAAACACGGAGGTGGCTCGGTCATGGTATGGGGGTATATGACGGCGAATGGAACGGGAAATCTTGTTTTTATTGACAGAATTTTGAATAATACAAATATCTGAATATTTTAAAAGAAAATTTGAAACAAAGTGCAATTAAATTGAACCTATTGGATGATTTCTATTTTCAACAGGACAACGATCTTAAACATACAGCTGGAATTGTAAAGAAATGGATCGTATATAATACTCCGCATACACTACAAATCCTCCGCAGAGGCCTGACACAAACCCTATAGAACATTTATGGGCCGAAATTGGAAGAAAACTTAGAAATTGACATAACGTCCAACGAAATGTTAAAAAACAAAATAACAGAAATATGGAATTCCACTGAAAAAAAGACAACAGAAAAACTTGTATACAGTATGAAAAGCCGGCTGATACACATTATTGATGCCAAAGGAAGACGACCAACCAGATATTAACATCAAACAATTCAAGACTTATTCGTACATTCGAATACTTTTGAGAGTTACTGTACACGTCATTGTAATTCGTGCTCTATTTTTACGTAATTTGTATTTGACGTAATTTGTGTATATATACAAACATATTTAAACGAAGAAAAACAATTCTATTTCAAACACAAATTGAAAACTTGTAAAAGTAGAACTCATACGTAATCGTTAGATAAAACAGCGATCATATAGTTGCCAATTTATTGGTTTATACAATTTTTTGCTTATATGTTACCAAAATACAGAAGGATTATACTCATTCTATTGCAGTATCGTTGAGAAAATTCTGATAATAATTACAGACTGTGTAGGGGACACAACCCAGACTGCAGTATAAACATTCTCACGACGTGGACCCAGGTGACAGTATCGGCAGGGCCATGAGGCAATCGTCAAAAACCTCTCATGGGCCTGACCATAAACACCACCAGATAACATCCGCTTTCCGACCTCTTGAAGGTCTCACATAGTGAGAGTCAGAGTCTAAAAGAACTGACTCCAACGCGTCCAGAATCAGTTATCCCCAGTTTAGTACTAGGTGGTCCACGTCTAGCGAGTGTTCTTCTGCGTGTGCAGTCTGATTGTGTCGCCTACTTAGCTCTCACGTCAGACAATAGAAATAAATACAGTCGTATACTGTCTTTGTATTATCTGTATTATTATTATTATTATTATTATTATTATTATTATTATTATATCTTTATTAGTGTAAAATAAAAGCCTTTAAAACACAAAAAACTGTAATTAAATCAAGGTAATAATTGCGGACTGTAATCAAATCAAGATAATAATTAATTAATAAATAATAATTAATTAAACTGCGAATTTTTATGTATTTATAAGAAATTTTGAGATACAAAAATGCACGAAATGCATATCAGAGAAGTACAAAATGCGATACTCTATAGAGAAAACAATTTTCTATCCAATCTTTTCTTCCAAATTTTATTTATAAAAATAAGAATTTACCAGATACCAAATATAAAAATTTGAACAGAATCTAGAAGATTATACAGATTATACTGTAAGCGAAAATAAGTTAAATTCGAATTTGTCCGGTTACCAAATGTCCGCTTACAACAAGGACTGTATTGTTCTAACAGAAGCAAAAAAGTGTCTCGCTCACCCGCCATATTCGCGAGGAAGCAACAGTCAGTCAGCGACCAATCGTTATAAAATACATTTAAAAACCGCTGTTACTCGTGAATTTTTAAATCTACGTTTCCTGCGAGTCCTCTCAGAATACAGATTATACCAAATATAAATACTTATCAATAATATGATATTGACGATATAAGGAAATCTTCCCAAAAAAACTAAATTAATTAACTAAATTTAATTATACTAATTATAATTAAAAAAATATTATCGCTACTGTTCATATGTATATTGATTTATAATCAACAATGTGTGTAATTTTATTGCACAATGAGGTGGCAGTAACATAAAAAAACCAGTGATTGAATAATAAGTAATTGAATTGCCAAGTAAATGGTATTTAACACTAGCACTACCGAATGGTTAAAATGTCTAATTCATCAATTTTTTTAAATATATTACCGATGTAAAATAGTACATTTTTAGAGGTTTAAATGATTTTTTATAAAATACATGAATAAAAGTTTGTGTATTCTATTGTATTTCTATTTTTTTCACTTTAATATCTCTGATCAAAATTTTATGCTTTAGTCCTTGGTAGTTCTAGTATTAAAAAGCGTCGACAGATAAAAAGGAAGAAGCCAAATGACCCTGATCTGAAGAATATGCTTCTTCAAGTGTAAATGGTATCTTGATCTTGTAGAAACGGAGAAGGGAGATCGAGTAAAAACACGAGTACACGGCTCCACGGATCTCCGGAACCGGATTTATTAGAGAAAAATTTAGAATTTATTACCACACAATAGGTGATAATAAAAACATGCTCATAATATGTATATAGATAAATAGAGAGATTTAATACTAAATTCTTTTAATTAAATTTCTTTGGCACAGATATAGTACTAAAAAAATTCAAAATACTGGAAAAACGATTGATGGGAGACGAAGATGAACTGCAACAAGAGAAAAATCAATAATAATATTCTTCACTTACAACTTCGTCAGGATCGTGAAGCATTAAGCAGATTACAAAATAAGTCTCCTTCGGTATGTACATACAGTATGTACAGCACACGCATGAAGAAAGCTATTGCAACTAGAGTATTCTGTTTTATTTCTATTTCCACAATAATATTACGTGTAACACTTCTAGAGGAGGACAAATGTGGATAGCAATAAAATCCACATCAGCCAGCAGTAGAATAAAATCGAGTATTCGTCGATTTGGAAAAATACATACATAACCGGATATTTGAGAAAATCTATTAGCGGCTCTCAAAATAAAATGGAGGTAAATGCGCAGATGGACGCGGTGATAGTCGTTCCTTTATTTGATGAAACGCAAATGAAAAAGTGCTACAATATTCTATTTAATCAAATGAATTATTTAAAAATTTCGAGGATTCGAGATCTTTGGATAGAAGGGTAGTCTTAAGCTCACAAGTGCTCGTTTCTATGCTACGCGGCTTCTTTGTGGAAATCTGTTACATTTAAAAATGAATTAGTTTATGTTTTGAACAAAATGTTATATGCAGTGCATGATATTGGTCTTAAAGTCAGTGCAGTCATTTCTAATAGAAGAAAAAAAAAATCACGCGCGCAGAAGATGACCAAACATGTACTCAAAAACTGTATGTTTCTGAAAAAAACAAAAAATGGCACAATTTATTACATTTTCGACTTCCTTTGTCTCTTCAAATGTGCAAGGAACAACTTATTAAAATACGATTCTGAAAAATAACTAATGTAGAACAAAGACAGAAGTTACAAGTCACTAATAAATATCTAATTGGTGATGTGCTGAAGTGATTAAAGGCACCTCTTTGACTTTGGGTAGCTGCGACAATTTAAGCACGTAGTTTGATTCTCTGAAAACATAAATAATTTATTCGACGAACTGCACAACAAGTTTGCAAGTAATCTCAATGCCATGAAATATATGTGGGATGAGGAAACTTTCTCCGGTGTGGCCCAAGAGTAAGCAAATTGTTTCCCGCCGAGAGTCGTTGAAATTGTTATAACGAAGACTACGTCTGAGAATGTTTGTTTTAGACTTGGTCTAAGACTTAAAATATTAGGGTATGATTGTGTTTTTATGTGTGAGTGTGCAAGTGACGAAGGAATTGAAGAATGGAGAGAAAAAGAATCGAGTCATCAGAGAATAAAGATCTAGGCAGTCGCGAGTCGTGAGAGAGTGAAACTCACGGAGAGAAAATCCAGTCGTAGTCGAGTGAAGACATATAGAAAGTAGAGCATCGATAGAGAATATTATAGTGAGTTGCAAGTTGTAAGAGCGTGAAACTTTCAATCTATTAAATCCTATTTTAATAAACTTTATTTAAAACCATGTAGGTAAAATATCTTTCTATTAATTACTACTAAAATTGAGGTTTGTCTGGGATTGAACCAAACGGAATCTCACAAAATTGGGGGCTCGTCCGGAATTGAATCAAACGGATTCTTACATATATAACATTAAATTTTAATAACATTCGGCAAAATTTAATAGATCATATGATTAATACTGATACATTTATTTCGGCAAGAAATTTCACAATACGATTTTGGAGAAATTACATGAAGCTGAAAATGCCATTGTGCAATTGGGGTGAAATAAGTAAAAAAATTTGCGTTTTTATTAACGTAGTCTACGAACAGCGAAAAACCTCAGAAAATTTTTTTTTACATTGCGAAAATGCAATTACTGTCCCAATATAATAAGTTTTTTTACTAGGCAAATAGGGGACGCGTTCCTCTGGCTTCAGGCCAAATAAACGTCTAAACGTAATGTGAAGGACGCATCCTTGAGCCGTTAAGTCAGTTGTCTGTTATTCGTGTTCCTGTACAGTTTAAAAAATTTTTCTTTACCCGTAATGTCAGTAGAAGCGTGTGGTAACAAGTAATATTTAGATACATTCTTTTCTGACCTCCAAATTATTTAAAATTTATTAATAGAAGAATATAATTTTTTAAATTGTATAACGTCAAGAGTGACTGAAGCGGCCTGAACGGAAAGTATGGTGTCAGACACCGGTAACTGACATGGCGGTTAACGTATTAAGCCCGTAAAGTAATTGCGAGAATTATATTATGGGACTACTGACCTTACCCACATTTTGTCAGAAAATGATCTGTCTTCCCAATCACGTGACTGGGAAAAATACAAAGAAAGTCGACCTTATATAAGGTTGACATTGCAGAAAATCTTCCTATTTGTCTACCAGTCTAATTGCGCAGTACAATATTGCTCTCATAAACGACTATGCTTTGACCTTATAAGCGTTCGTCGCTTATCTATACTAATTCTTAAAATTGGGACTATCCTCATATTACGCTACCTTACCATGACAGATTAGCGATATTGATATTTCGGCACATTATTTTTGTTTCGGATTAAAGTTCGGCAAATTTTACTTTAAATAACAAATACAGTAGTGCTTACTTACGCGATTGCTTAATTTTCATAAGTGTTACAAGTAGTTGAATATTTTTTTAATACATACATTAACAATTCTACTAAATTACATTAAATAATAAGAATAAATAATGGTACAAATATTACAGAAAAAATAATAATAAAAAGAATAAATAAAAATTATTTTGAATTGTAATAATCTATTATAGGTTTTGCACGATTTGGAATTTCTGGTTCTGTTGAAATAATTTTTTGTAAATAATATAACAATCTCTCAATTTTTTCTGCCTTGCAGAAAGTTGCGAATGAAAAGATTCTTCTGTAGTATCTGTCTCTTCGGTAATTCTTTCTGCTTCTCCACATTCATTTATCCACTCTGTCACTTCATCAGAAATTGCTTTACATGTTGCATTGCACGGAGCAGTTTCTAACAAGCGAGTAGCAGAATGCGTCAAGTTTTTTTCAGCTATTCCTGGTTTTCGATTAAGGATTTTATTCCAGGAATTGAATATATTGACAGAGATTATATTGGTCCATATTTCATTTACTAAATCTATACAATTTTTTATGTCATAATCAGCATAATTGTCGCCTTCTAACACGGGGTTTAAATTCATTGTAGCATCACAACTGAAAAATTGTAGTACTCATCCAAATATTTTTACTGTGATTATATACCTCAGGTAAATTACTTTTCAGTGTTTCAATGCCCTAAGATTTCCGTAATTATTAATTAATGGTAATTTATGGTTTCCGCATTGCACATAAAGCTAACATTATTCTATCCTTTTTATCTTTTTTCCCCGATACTCTATTTTCATTTTTACATTTATTTAAAGGTTGTATCAACGCGACGGTGAATCTTGAGGACTGCTGCCCGCTTCGCTGAGGTTCTCTCGTTTGGCCTTTTACAGCCGTCGGAGAGATATTACAAATGCTGATTGTAGGGTTTTAAGACGTATATTTGGTATAAAGTTATACAATTGTTACGTGACTGTGATGTGTAAGACGTGTCTCGGACGAACTGACTGAACCGACTCTAGCAGACTGTCTGTCGCGTGTTAGGAGACGGAACTTTTATGTGGGACGAATGTGTCTACGTGACTTCTTGGCGCTAGCCACGACGCCCTTTGTTTACCCTTACCCTTTAAGAGACTTTCTTGGAATACTCTAACTCTGCCTCTCAGGGTAAGACAAAGGTCCCATAGATAGGCGCATGCCATGGCATCTGGAACTTCTCTGCAGGTAGAGTATTCCAAGAACCTAGCCTGAGTGTCCTGTTCTGCTCCAGAACAAAGGTATTAGAAAAAATTAATCGAAATATAACATTTTTATGAATAACATAATTAAATATGTAATTTTTATTTACAAATGTGTAAATTCACAGCCTGAATGAATTATCTTCATCCCACAAACTCAAATTTAGAAAAGATTGAACTTATAAAAATGTTTTTATAAATATTGTTTAAAATAAAGAAACACATTATGTGCCATAAATTATTTTTTGCAACTCGTTCATTTCGAAATTTCAAGTTTATTTTCTTAAATAATACCATATACATACTTTCTTTTTTATAATACTGTGTTATTTGTAAAACGAATTCACTGAATTGCATTTGACCGAAATCATTTTTTATTATTATATTGATAATAAAATTAAGTAAACTTAATTAAAATTAATTGATAATAAAAATAATACAAAGTATGAAGTTTTTTCCTCCAATTGTCTCATTCTGATTGCCGATAAACTTGTAGATTTATCACTCTCTCGCCGATTTCGATGTTTTTAACATATGGATTACATGTCACATGAAAAAATCATTGAAATTGGTTAAGATGTAGTTTACACATTGATCCAATTGCCTTCGTTGACAAATGAAATGTAGAATGACAAATGAAAAGCAAGTTAAAGGGACACAGGCAAGTTTCGGATTTTCTGAAACATAGTTGCCAAATTCTAAAAATTCACGTGGCTGCCGTATTTCTGTTACTGTTCTGTCCGTCGGCTCGATGAAATTGTTAAACTAGCGAAATAGTGAGTTACAAGATTGTTCGTACGTCTTCGAATCTTCCGAAGCTCAATTATTCGATCACCCGCATTCGACTCATTTGGACAAATTTTTATTTAAACAATAAATAATAAACGATAATTAAAACGATGATTAAATAATATCAAAAATAACTTAATTCATATTTTTAATTTTCAAAAAAATGCTATTTCGTATTTGAATCAGATAAAATAAATATAATTTTTTATTTTCTCATATCCGTTATATTGAATGAAATATAAAATAACTAAATGAATTATGAAATAACTAAATGACAATCACGCAAATAATATCGTCGCTTTTCATAAATATAATTTGTTGAATGTTAATTTTCTTTTCAACAAATCTTCTTGTTAGAAATATAAATATTGTATTTAAAAATAGTTATACACAAAGGTACCAACAAAAAATGTTAAGACAAATGATATATTGATGACGTGAAGGTGCTAATTAAAAATAATTATTTATTAAAAATCCTGTTTTTATAATTTTGAATTTAGAATATGTTATATATGTGTATATATATATATTTTTTTTATTTTAATTACTGAGCTAGATTATATAAAGTAGTATCTTTATAAGTAAAACAACTTTCATAGTAAGAATCTTCATGCAATTAATTTAAAAAACGTACGATATTATAAGCAGATCATTTCTTCCAGCGAATTGTTTCCTGACGAACAGAACAATGTTAGACATGACAAAATACTCTTGGGATGTATTTCAGCAATAAGAAAAGAATGCAAAATCTTTGAATAAAAAATCTGAAATCTATGTCCCTTTAAATACATTGTTAGAAATTCGTTACGCTATGAATCTAAAATTCGGTCAATCAGAAAAAAATACATAAACACGACAAGAAGAGCTCACACACAACATTTTTATACCTGGAAGTTATCGAATATTATCTTAATCTTATCTTATTCTAATAAGGATCTGTGAAATTGTAAAGTATTTAGCAATTAGTAATCTTTATTTTGTGTGTGGATCTCAATTTAAAAAATTCGGATCTCATTCTGTTCTAAATATTGTACCACATAATGTGTTCCTTTGTATCAAATTTATAAAAACATTTCTTCAGTCGAGTATGCAAAATGTATAAGGATATATGCTGTATAAATGTTTGTATCTTTCATTAAATCTTCATGAAATATTAATGATTCATATTAAATAAATAATAAAATTTTATTATTATTATAATATTGATAGGCAAAGGTAGTTTATAGAAAAATTTCGAATATTTTAATTAATAATTTTTAACTAATGAATTATAGAATTTATGTTATTTATCATAACCAATGCACTATATAATTATAATACAATTGTTAAAAATTTGAATATGTAATATAAATAAATGAGGAAATATAATAATCTTAACATTTTAATATTAATGATAATTTAAAACAATTCAAAATGTAGTTGATTAAAAATTGTTTTCAAAAATATTTAATAAAGTTTAAATTATTTATACCTAAAATCATGTAATAATAATTTTAAAATTTTAATTTACTATATATTAAAAAGTTATGATCCGTAAAACATGGAGAGATCTTTCTGATATACAATAGAATGATTTCGATTGATTACTAGCTTCACATTTCGCTACTCAAAGTTTGACGACACTGTGAGTGTATTGGCTTTATGCGATGAGAATGTGAGTGCAGTCTGTGGTATAAATGTGTGTCAAAATGGAATAAAGCCAAGGAGGGAAAATGTGAGTGTGTTGGCTTTAGATGTGTAGATGGGAGAGTAGTTTGTGGTATGGAAGTATGTCATGTATGGCATGAGAGGTATTATGATTGTTTCGGGACTGGGCCGGTAAGAGTCGAGTCATTAAGGAGAAACCGCGGTGTGAGGAACTGAGAGAAAAGAATAGCGAGTTAAGACTAGTGAAGAGAGTGAGTGATCGAGAGAGTGAGGAATCTAAAGCTTTATTGTTTTGTATCTAATTGTAAATATATATTTTTAATATTACGTCGTCCCTTATTCCATTCACAGACACTGTAATATATGAATTCACTACTTCCTCCGTTGTTTAAACGTAAAGTGCGCTAAAAAACCAGTGATTTTTTACTATGTCGGTATTCAAGTCACGGGCCACGAAAGTCTGTAAGATGCAATCATTGACTTGGTCGTATCTTAGAATACACTTACAAAATATGGAACGTTCAAATGTCTTATCTCCAATTTGGATGCCAGTCGAAGGGAGGAATCGAAACTGAAATTGAAGTGAGACAGTGGGACTTGAACGCGGACCCGCAGTGAAGTAGGAACTTCACAAAATGATGAAAATTAATTACTCAAAATCATAATTAAACAATTTAAGTAAGCACGTTTGTCCTAAATTTATTTTTCTATTTTTCTATCTTTCTATTTTTAACATATTCAGTTAATTCTGAAAATGGTCTAATTCACATCATGTTTCAAAAATCACATTTCCTTTTAAGGTACATACAAAATTTTACTTCAAATAACAAACGGTTAATAATTAAATTGTTTATTATGAAAGTGGTTAATAATTTATTTTTAAAGTGATATAAGTCGCTCTACAATGATGAAAAGTGACGATTCGTTAACGTCTGTGCGAAATTGTACTCAGAAAAATATAAGTATCCGATATAACAACATATACAATCAATTAGCATCAATTTTTTCAAAATATATATAAACATTCAATCTATCTTTGTAGCTGCAACTACACACATCTTAAAAGCTTTACACTATGTTATGAATATTTAGTGAAAAACCGAATTTTTTCTGTCATGTACAAACAGATACCAAATTCTAACAGTCAACATCTTCATAAACCTAATGAAAATCTATAAAAATTTTTCAACGTTAATTTCTAATTTATTATTTCGATTTAATTTATTACTTTTATTTATTAATAGTTATTAATTTAGTTTCATTCGTTAAGTAAAAACACTATTTCATCAGAATAAGTTAATCAGTTAACACTATTTCCATCAAAAGGAAAGGCTACAAAATTGGACGAGATTATAAAAATTGTTATGAAAATGTTATGTAAATTGTTATGTAAAAAAATTATTATGTAAATTTATTTAGGAGCGAAAACAAATATCTGTTACGTCAAAAATTTGAAAGATCCTTTCAAAAAATGAATGTTGCGTATAATAATTTCGTATTATAAGTAAATGCATGACTAAGTGCAGGAGAAATTTTAAAATTTTTCACGTTCAAAACCAAAATAAAAGCTAGACTACATATACGTATGTATATTGCAAAAATTCGAAGATATCAAATTTCCATACAAACATTTAAACTGTTCAAATATAAGATTACAAGTAGAAAATCAGATAATTTCTGATTGTTAATAGTTTCAAAAAACCAAGTTGAATTATTCATAGCAGAATCGAAAGCAGCTGAATTATATTATTCTCTTAAAGAAATTACTGCAAATCATCAGAACATAAATTTTCGTGACTTTCTTCTAATAAAAACGAGAAGAATTTGTTGATCTTAAGATTCTGAAATAAAACTTCGCAATTTATAACAATCACAGAAAGTGAAAAATTTGAGACCAAGAGATCAAATATTCTGAAATGATAATGTAAAATATCCAAATTAAAAAAAAATTATTTTTAAAAAAGGAATATCTTATTATAGCATCTCTTCTAAAAAACTATTTAGTAATTGAAAAAAAAGGTAAATTAAATCCAAAGAGTTCGAATGTTAGTGTTTTTAAACATACAGTTAAATATTTTGTTTGAATTTTGTTTAACTGCCGCTAATAAAAATTTGTATAAAAGTATTGATTCCAATTTTTAAAACAATAAATTCTTCTTACAAAATAAAATCAACATTTTAAATCGAAAATTTCGAGTTTCAAAACTTTACAAAGTTGCGGATTCGAATTTTGAAAAAATTAAAAATTAATTTCGAACTAAAGATGTCTGATCTAAACTATTCACTAAATAATTTAAAAGTCATAGAGCTGAGAATCACAAAAGTACAAATCACTCTTATGATGTTTTTCATAGAATTATGTTTCGTATTTATTATTGTGACTGTTTAGTTAAATGCTAAAATAAAATACTGTCGTTTTTCAGTAATAAATGAAATAATAACAATAAGTGGCCATGATATTATGAAGCTTCCAACACTTGAAAAACATTATTAATTCAAATTATAAACATTTGGACTCACACCACTGTGATTCTTGTTGTCAGTCAGTTCAATTGATATGGTGCTAGTATAAAATAGTTTAAACCTCATTAACATCTATCACAATTATGCATCCACTTAATTTTATCCTCGACTATATAACGGTTTGAAAATTTATTTTTGCAACATTTTCAATCCCTGGAATTAGATAAATAAATATTGTTTTTCGATATGTAATGTAATATGTTATTCGATAAATAAATACTGACGATAACAGTATATATGAAATTTATGCCAGCGAAATAATTGCAATGATTTAAAATGATAAAAATGACAAAATGATAATAATTATCAATAACCGTTATAATAAATAACGTTATAATAAATAAATATAAATAATTAAAAATCAAACTTTTATTATTATTTTTCTCTCCTATTAATGTCTCAAATTATTTAAGAAATTAAAAATATAACTTTCAAGGGTTACAATATTAAGGATTAAAAATAACTTTCAAGGGTTAGAATATTAAGAATTAAAAATATAACTTTCAAGGGTTACAATAATAAGGAAAATATCATATAATTTATTATATCATATAATTTATTATATCATATAATTTATTAAATCATATAATTTATTACATAATTTCTTTCGGAGATATTTACAAGAAATTTTTCACGTCATATGTTACTCAATATTTGTTACTGCAATTAAAAAACAGAAAATTAAGTGCTTGCTATTTTTTAAAGGTTTCGAAATTAGATTCGAAGAAGTTAGATAAGCAACTATCACGTTGAATCACGTGTTGAATCAGATGTAAATTGTAATAGATCTTTGCCAAAAATATTTGACAAAGATAAATTATAAACAAACCTCTGAGAATTTTAATAATAAAGAGCTTTTTCATTAGTTACATTACTATAGATAAAAACAATATTTATTTAGAAAACACAAGACCAATCAATAACAATTTATTATCGACCAATAAAATTACTCTTTGAAAGCAAAAATCAAATGTTCTAATTATGCAAGAAGTAATAAAAATTGAAACCCAAATCACAAATTTATTACACATAGTAAATATACATGGTAAATTATTAAATGTACGTAATGATTTTAAGTTTAATATTGTAATGAATCTAATCTAATCCCTATAATTTCATGCAGGAATGTTAACGAAAACACCCTAACGTATTGTTAGAAAAAATGAAGATGAAAGAAAATAAAACTAAAATATTTATCAAATTCAAAATTTTGGTAACTGCATTAAAAACGTGATTTTCGAATTATCATTACAAAATATGTTACAAAAACAATCCTTGATCAGTTATGAAAACTTTATTTCCACTGATCTTCATAATTTGACCTCTAGAAAGTAATTATGTTGTTTCTTCTAAGTCATGCGACAATATGCTATATTCTATGAATACCTCTTATAATGAATTTTATCATTATCTTTTATCATTATGAACAATACTGTACTAAGATTAGAAATGAATTACTTTAAAAATTATATTGCTTCTTTACTTAATAAAATAATAATGATTCTAACGATTACTTTTCTGCTTTTCTTAAAAACTTTTTCGTGTTATATTCTTTGCAAGAATGCAATATGTACATACATGGATGTTTGTGTGTCTGCATTTACATAATCACTGGATAAATTTCTACATATTTACTTTACTGTAATTATTTTTATAGCAATACCTGTTTCAACTACATTTCATTGTATCCTAACTTTTATATAAAATATATATAATATATATAATACATAAACTATTGCCATACTAACACTATAAACAAGAATAAATTATTCCTTAATATGATATCAAATATATTTTGTTACATATCAATATATAAAATATATATAATATACAAAAATATATATAAAATATATGTAAACAATATATAAAAATAATAAAATAAATATACAATATATATAAAAATATATTTATAACGTGATATCCAAAAGTTGAAAATTTTGATAATAACTCACAATTTAATTAGTATCTCAAATTTTCTCCATTTAATATATTTAAAAAGGCTACCTAAGAAAGCAAAATATATTATTAAAAAGTATTGCAAACAATTGTAAGTAACTCAAACCTAATCTAATCCTAACTGTATATTCAAGTTAAATGAAAACAAGACAAGTAAACCTTAAGCAGTAAACACAGAAATTTAATTTATTAATTGAATTAATTAAATTAATAAATGTAGTATTTATTCATTTATTTTAAAACATTTTAAAACAATTTTGTCTGAGACAACTAAAACTATAGAATTGGAATTATAATGATTATAATGTTCAGAGTACAAATTTGAAATATAAATTGTACTTTGTATTATCTCCATTTACAAACAAGCATATCATTTAAGAATTTTTATTACTTTTACTTAATATTATTATTTTTTTTGTCTGTAATTGTTTTGTTTATAGTTGTTTAGTGAACAATATTGATATTTAATTTTGTTAATAAAACTATTTTGTAACATCCTTGTTTCTTTCCTTTATTCTTTATATTTAGGTTCAATTTAAATTATTTGTTATATAATATCAAATATCATAGTTTCTAATTATAAATGAAGAATTGTTTGCAATACTACTTGCTAACAAAACATTTTGCCTTCCTAGATTGTAACTGTTACCATTCTAGATTATAACTCTAATTATTTATAACAGAATTTAATTAGTCAGCATCATGATATGACTGTACATGAAATAAAAAAATGAAATTTGTTCCATCTTTTGTAATTTCTGGATAATAAATAAAAATGGTAACAAATAAATGGGATTTTTCATTTTTCTTAGATAAAAGCATGCACTTAAAATGCAATTAAAAGCAACTAAGAAAGAAAAAAATGGACTTACCAAGAGTAGAAACAAATTTATCAAGACTTATTTTACCTATGAATAAATTTTGAAAAGGCTCGTGAAAAGGCTTCCTAAAAATAATAGCCAATTAGATAAATTAAAGTTTCCAAAAAGCAATAAATACTACCAAAAATATGTCTTACCTAGGAATAAATCTTCTTGACTACTATAAAATTTATTTATCATAAATTTCTAGCAACGAAGATACCTTAAAATCCCCTAAAAAATCAGAAATATTATTATAAATAAATATCAATCATATAAATTAAATATTGTACAAAAAAAATTAATATTGCCAAAAAATTGAGTATTTTGTAGGAATATATAAGGACGAAATCCCGACAAGATTCACTAAAAGATTATGATACGATAAGTTAAATAAAAGAGTTCAATTTCACCATTGTTCCTCCCAAGTCTTTAGTACATACAATAATATTCATGTTAAATACGAATGTCATATTTGTTTTTAGCGGAAATTACAAAAACTTACCAAAAATGCAAAAGATGATTAAAACGAAAAAGCCAACTAGATGCACTTCATGAGATTTTCAAATGAGTGTGAATATTAATAAAAGTAATATAAGAACACACGTGAAAACTATATCAAAGTTTTACGATTACAAAGCTCACTTTTAACGCTCGTTTCGAACGTCGCTATAGAAATGAATCTTCTTCACGTATCGTTTTTCTTCCCGAAGCGTTTTTATCCTTTGTTTACACGATACATGTCCTATAACGATTCTGGGAACGCAAAAGTTATTGGTATTAGCAAAAATACCCTTGCCAGCCAGCAATGTTTATCTCTTTGTGTTTAAAATTTGCCATATAAAACGTACACATCGCGACTCGAGAATGTAACAAATAATTTCCATACACAAAGATATTTGTAAATATCTTGACAATATAGAATATTTCGGAAGGATTTTCAATTTCTGTTTCAAGAAAAAAAAAAAAGGAAAAAAGAAAGACGTATAATATTCGTAATCACTCAAAATGAATAAAATGATATAAAATGTATTAAAAGGGCAACGGTGAAATTTTCCTAAAAAAACAACTTGTCCAGAAATAAGTCTTCTAAACCAAAGAAATATATTTAAAATTATATAAATACAAAATAAAATCACTGAATATATTCAAAATTATGTATATAAATACAAATATAAATTCCTAACTTTTCTAAAAAGTTGTCGATCAAATAAATTAAAAAAAAGAAATGATATTGACAGACACTTGATTATTTAAGAACATATTAAATTAAATAAAGAATCATGTACATGCGATATACATATTATCCTCATCGTGCATCTTCGAGGTCATTATTTTCATTATTCAATTATAGCAATATAATTGTATAAAATAAATTTGACGCCTGAATCAAAAATTGTGCAACGTAAAAACTGTGCTAATTGTTGCATAATAAAAAAAAGAATGAAAATTAAAACCAGAAACTAAAAAATAATATTTCTAAAATTACTGCAGAAGATAGTAATTTGTATTTAAATAAAATTTATGTTTTATAATATGTATTATATATTTATTTATATATTTATCATATATATTTATTTATATGAAAATACCTAATATACTTCAGAAGAAACTAATCTAATTTTAAATAAAAGATAATAATAAATACAAAATCTCAAAGAAGAAATTTTTCAAAAAATGAAAATTCAGAAAATACCATCATCATAAATAATATCAACATTATGTATAATCGAAGACGATTATTTCCAAGAGTGACAAACGCAGGGACATTTCCGTTCTTCATCATTGTCCTTTACTATTACGAATAAATAAATATAAGTATCGCTAGGAAAAATATGTTAAGTTAAACAAGCAAAATAAAAAAACATTTGTGCGACTTACTTTTACATGTAGAATCATCTCTTGTCTAGCGTATCGTTTTACCCATCTTGAAACGTAATTTTAAAATCAAAATAATTCACATAAAACACTTTGACATTTTATTTTATAAATGCTAATAATATTATACGTTTGTAATATTAATTAGCAATCCTAATTCCAACGTTAGCTGGACCTTACACACATTTACTCCATCGCAGATTAAATACGAAAGGACAGTCAAATGAAATTGCGCTTTAAGCCTGTTTTTAATGCTGCTCGTTGATTGGTCCGTTGTAGGCGCTACCAGCGCGTATCCATTGTTCAATGGCGAGCTTGAGAATCAAACGTAATATTTTTTTCGTTAGCTTTCTATTATGATTGTATCTCAATTTTGAGTAAATAGATATTTACTAAAGGTTTTGGCATTCTAAAAATTATTACAATTTTCATATAAATGTAGTAGGTCAAAATATATAAAGTATGTACGCAGAATGTATACAAAATATATAGTAACTGTAAGTATACAATATAATGTTTTAAAGTAATAACTTTTTGCGCGTTAATTGCGCATATGAACTTGTAATTCATTTATTTGGTTTTTAATTTTTCATCCTTAGTTTTCAAAAAAAATTAATTGAGGAGAAAGAAGTATATTTTCAATTTTGAACTTGTTCTGTGTTTAAACGTGATATATTATATACAATTTCTGTTTACGAAAAATAATTGTACGCGACTTTTCCAAATACAATAACTGTATGTATATATTTATATACGTATATAATATTATAAACATTTAAATATTTAAAAAGATCGGTAATTTTTTATATATTTATATATGTATATAATATTATAAACATTTAAATATTTAAAAAGATCGCTAATTTTTCTGCATATTTTTCAATCCGTTTCAAAAATGAAAAGTATGATATGAAATTGGATTGCATCATGAGATAAAGCATACATTTCTTCTCAGAATCAAACAATCAAATTTTAGAATAAGCAGCAAAATCGTTTAACGAAACGCGTGACACTGCCAGCGATTCTCAATATATAGTTCTTAACGTTGGTTTCACTGTTTGCTTAGCGCAACATATTTGTTTCATGCATAAGTTGTATGAGTGTATTTAAATTGATTTTAATATTACAATTAGTGTTATTAATATTATTTATAAATTATAATTCTAATTAAACTATAGACAAGAAACATTGCGCTGAATAGATAGATATAAAACTATTATACTATATATATTACATATATATAGTATATACTATATACTATACATATCACACTATTATACTGTACAACATATTACATATACATTTCCTCTATCTATAAAATTTTACGTCCGTGGTTTTGCTAAATTAATTCCTTTTTGAAATTAAATTACTTTTTCATCTTCAATTCATAATTTAAAAAAAAAAATATCTACTCTGCCACGATTTGTAATCATATCCTTAGTTTTTTGAATAAACTGAAATATATCTATAAAAAATATATCTATAAAAAGAATGAGGCTCCGCATGCTTTGATTCAAACATATTTCAATATTTATAAAGAATTAATTACGTATAAACAGATATATCATGACAAAAGTCTGCAAAATTATTTCCCATAAACAAAAATTACGTAGTAATTTTTAGTGTCCAAACATAAAGCATATTCAAAACCGAAAATCTGTTTCTCTTCCTTGAAAATTGAATTTTTTGAAAACAGAGGAATGGAGGAAAATGGATTTCAGATTCCTACTCAATGCGCAAAAATTTTTCAGAAACAACTATTCGATATTAGAAAAATAGAAAAAAGTTAAAATTTATCAAACAGTGCATTGTTACTAGTAATTTTGATTCCGAACTCGAACAATGAAACATTGAGGACTAAAGAATAACAATGCATATGGATTTGAAAACTCATTTCTCATAGCCAAAGTCAATTCTTCAAATTTAATAACATTTAATATGAATACAAAGTCGTAAAATTCAATGAAATTAAATTGGATAATACGGTATGCTCCAACTGAACGAAACAAAATTGAGAAGATGGGAAAGAAGAGAATCCTGAATTAAGCGACGGGGCTTTATTGGTTTCTGATATATTAAGAAAAAAAACTTTGGATACAATACTGATTACAGTAAAGAAGATACAAATAAAAAATTTTAAGTATATTATCTTACCTATAGACGTTACTGTAAGGATGTTTGATAGGCAACAGAAAGGATATGATTTAATTACAAAAGTAGTATTTTTCACGACTACGCTATGACGCCACGCTTTTTACTCGACGCTACGCTCTTTTGTTTTTTCCGACGCTACGCTGTTCTGTCCTCCTCGCACGAACTCCTCACACGACAGTCTTCAAGACACACACACCACACTATCAGTTGCCCAAATTTGCCCATGCATTCTACATCCGTACCCGCCCAGAGGATACTGTCATCCAGACAATGACCTCCTACATTACTGATCCAAACCATTTTCGCTATTTAGGTAGCGTCGTACGACCATCGTCACCGTCAACTGTTGACTAACAGACTAGCAATACTGTCTTCAGTATTTATAGGGTAGTATGCTTAAAATTCAGCATCAACAATATTTTACAAGTAACTGATGATCAGCTCCCTTACAGTGACTGAATTAAGAAAAATAACACAATCCAATCTTGTTAAGTTGATATCTCATCTAATTAAACCTTGTTAACATTTATATAGGCGACGTTCCATTATTGTACCGAAAAGTGATTTTAAATGGAATTCTATTCTAGAAATTACTAAGAACGTGTCGCTACTGTGTAAACAATTTCTTCGAAACAACAACGATAACTAAACCGTTAGTAAATTGCTAAACCGATAATCAACCGTTGTATTAATCTTGTCTGTAAAAGTAGAATTCAGTGTATTATACTCAAAATTTCTTATTAATATCTCAGAAATTAATAAAAATTCATCATTAAAATTTTATATTCAGGATCCTCTTTCTTCTTTTTCTACCCTCCATATCTTTCAAAATTTTCGTCTTGATGAGTGGATTATTCCGTATTACAGTCATTTAATGTTTTAAATAACCATTACAGAATATCAGAATACAGATTTAAATGATAGTTTTATAATTGCTAGCACAAATATTTTATGTATTTAATCTTGTAAACATTTTTTAATCAGTGTACAAATAATGCAAAATTATGAAACTTAAATTTTGTGAAAGGAAACTTTACAAAATACTTACGTATGTATATAAGATATCAAAATTGTATCGTTTAAAAGTTCAGGAATTAAAAAAAAATTATGTAAATTTTAGCTGGCCTTGAAAGTTATACGAATTTTAATAAATAAATAATCAAACGACAACAACATAGCCCGAACGCTTGGTCCGATCAAGAAAACCGTTAAAAAATAATTTTAATATATTTTTGTTTACTGCGATCTGCATGAAATCATCTGAAATAACGTATTTCAACTTTACTTTAGTTATTGAATTTATTTATCAGTCAAATGCCTACGGTGTTTGTTTGTAATAAAAACTCATGTGAAGATCGGTAGCTGCTGTAAACTACATACAAGGTGGCCACTGAAAAACTGAAGGGTTTGGAAAAGTCATAACATGTTCGTTTTCAATCTTTATTTTCTTTTTTTGTAGGTTATAAATTGATTAATTATAATATTATTATTATATTAATTATATTTCCAAATAAAATAATAAAAAATTAAAGAAACATATGTTTGTAAAAGTTATTTTTGTTTTATATCATTCAATCTTTCGGTGAACATCCTGTAAACAAATCGTCGAGCATCGCGTCAAGGGAATCGACTATCGCGAACTATCGAGTTTTTCTGTGAGCAAGCAATCACACATCACACATCACACATCACACATCACACATCACACATCACACATCACACACACACACACACACACATTTTCTTCGTACATATGTATATATATTTTTATTAATATTTTAATAACTATGAATTTACGGACAATTTACGGCAATTCAGACCATCATTCTATAAAACATAAACTTTCAATTAAATTATTATGTGCCTTTATTCCAGTAACTAAAATGATTCCCATTTTATACACTAATCCGTACGTTTTTTCATTTTCTATAAGAAAGTGCTAGGATACTTAGGACGAAAATTGATTTTAAGTTTTTAAGATATTTTAATTTGAAATATAAAAGATATAAAAATGTGTGCATTTGAAATATAAAAGATATAAAAATGTGTGCATTTGAAATATAAAAAATGTAAACCACCGTTATATACTACTCACTTTTCCATTCTTTTTTTTTTTTCATATCGTAAAATATTCTTGACTTCAAGTTCTATAATTTTTTGTATTTCGAAAATTAGATTAAATTAGAAAATGAGATCAACAATATATCAACAGATTGATTCTAAAGACGATTCCGAAATTAATTTTTAAATTCTCAAACCTCGATTGTTAGATTTCTGAAATTTTTAAAACTTGAAGTGTTGATTTCATTGTGTAAGAGGAACTTTTTGTTCCTGAATTAATACTTTTAAATAAATTTTTATTGGTTACAGTTTATCAAAATACTGACGAGGGAAAATAATGATTATTTATCATATTCATTAAATAATAGCCAACTGCTTTTCTAATAAAATTACTAATGATATATTTTATATTTAAATCTATGCTTACGAGATGAAATTTGGTTTATTACGAGAAATCTAATTGTAAGAAGATTTTACATATAAAATTTTTATTTCAGGAATTTATTTAATTCAGGAAATATAAATCTTAAAATTTTACAAAATCTATCATATAAAAAACAAAGATGACCAACTAGCAGCTAGAGAAAAGCTAGATAAAGAATTTAATGCAGAGATATACATATATTTATGTCTTAAGGACATATACATATAGATATATATTGGTATTGGCTTTAAAAAATTGGATTTAGAAACTACATTATTTAATTTTCGTACCGCTTTCTATAAAATCGTAAGGTTTATATTTTCCAAACAAGATAAATTCTCGACTTCTACACTTGAGGTCCTCTCACACTTCTCATAATATTCTTCAAATTTCATCTCGATCGGCAATGAATTCAAAAGAATACACTTATTTTCTGGTATTAGTTCAGCTACTCCCACAAATCTCAATCGGAAATATAAAGAAATTAAACGATTATTGATATCTTCATAAAGTACGAAATGAATATTTTTTGATTTAAGGTCCATTTTCGTAATATCACAACACAAATTTTACACGTGTAATTTCTTATATATACAAAAACAGAATTTCTTTTTCAAAAAATCGTATTTCATACAAATTTATAAACATTTACAGAATAATAAAATGGAAAAAAGTCTGTACTGTAATAAGAAAGTAGAATAATAAAGTAAAAAATTTTTATATAGTTTTTTAAAATTGAATGAATCTTAGAGGGGTTAATATCGAGTATCAAAAAGTATCAAAAATTATACCAAGTAGATAAGTACAATGTGAATATGTACGTATCAATAGTTCTCATTGAGTGTTTTAGTATCAAATCAGTTAATATTTTGATATTATCAATAGTATCGATACCGATTCGATTTATACTACTTATATGTATATATATATATTCCTATGTATATGTATGTACATATTTAAGAAAATGAATAGCGCGATCTGGATCTCTTCAAAAGAACATTTAATTGAATGAGATAGTGATTAGAATGTAAAAAAAAAAAATAAACTAATGTTTAATAATCAAGCTGGAAAGTAAATGCAACAGTAGATAAATTCAACTTAATTCGTTGAATTATGTTGTGAGAAATTTCTTTTTCTTTTTTAATCAAATCATGGCTGTTTTCTTTTTTCCATTTGTCCTTTTGTAAGATATTTTGTCCATTTGTAAGATATCTTTAGCACGTACATATATTCATTTTATTACCAAATAACAGATTTTATACAGATAAAAAAGAATCACTATAATTAATAAATACCCAATGAAAAATTTTGATGCAAAATAAAAGAATTACGATAAATGCAGCTTTTCTTTTCTTTTTTTCCTTTGCAAAATTTTAACCTTCTTTTCTATTCAAAACTTGTCTTTAATCTCATTTATCTTTGAGATATGACAAATTGAAAAGTAAATTACATGAATGAAATAGAGAAAGAGGAAAATTATACTTAACCTATTCACATTTGAAATTTAATATTTTAGTAAGTTATCAAGTTACTTAGTAAGTTAACTCGACGATAAGTGTGTTTACTTTCAATAAAATTGATTGGATTATAATCCTCTTTATAACTCTTCGGTAACATATATTTCTATTATTAATGATTAAATAAAAAAGAAATTTTTTTTCTCACAGATTAGAAAAATATTTAGCTCTGAAAAGATTAATATGTATGTAACATTCAATTAGAAAATATAACACAATGGAGTTAAAAGGTAGTGTAAAAAGCAATCGCATACGCAGTTCAATAAAC
Organism: Melipona bicolor; assembly: GCA_030673865.1. Lineage (NCBI taxonomy): Eukaryota > Metazoa > Arthropoda > Insecta > Hymenoptera > Apidae > Melipona > Melipona bicolor. Next base: position 1,999,508 of record JAHYIQ010000033.1, on the reverse strand, counting down.
TCGAAAAAATCGTTTATACCGAAAGTCGAAGTGGTTACAGAGAATGTTTTTGTACCGATAATAAAGACCGTATTTATGAAGAAATGTGGTGATGCAATACAGTGTAATTCTTCCGTACCGAAGGTCGAACTTGTTAAGTTCTACCAATGTAACAATGGCACAAAAATGGCATTATTTAAAAAACCGTACCTTCAAGAGAAGAGATATGCAAATTCAATTCCCTATCCGAAACAGGTTATTTATTTAAAAATTGGACTACTGTTTCTTCCATCGTTTCTGATCTCATTTCTTTTCTATTTCATTCTCTTCGTTCCTTTTGTATATATAAACGTAATGAAAAAGAAAATTGCCTGTGTTGTAAAAGCTCATGAAACAATTATATTTATGCTGTCATGTATGAAATTTCACTCCAATGTTTTTTTTTTCTTTTTGATAAATATTAACTTTAGGGAAAACAGTTTCGATAATCTTGATCTTCGCATACATTGTTAAGGACACTCTTGAACAATTTCCAAAAGATTTACGCTAGTAATTCTTTAAAAAATTATTAATCATTAAAAATAGGATTTTTCAAGTGAACAGAGTTCTATATTTTGAAAACGTATTGATTGGTTTTTTTAAAATTACGGAAATTATTATTTTTATTAAAAAATAACAGCAAATAAATTTATTGTAAACAATAATTTCTGAATGTTAATAACGATAAATATTTATGAAATAAACGGTACCCTTACCCCGAAATAATATAACTTAATTTAATTTATCTTTGAATTAAGTTTAGAATAGATTCAGCATAGATCAGATTAGATTATATTTAATTATACGTTAAAGTTTTAAACAAGATTTTCATTCAATAACAATCAAATATTACAACATATATTAGCTTTATAGCAGAAACATTTTCTTTCGTGTTCTATATTTAATAATTAATTAACTTTGCAAACAATAACAAGCGATAGTTAAAACCTCTTGAAAATCACTCAGGAAAGTGTCTTCGATAATATATGTGAAGGTCAAGATTATTGAAGCTGTTCCCCAAAGTCAACATTTATTATTTTTTTTTTTTAGATATCAATAAAATTAAACACAATTAAATGTTAAAAAATAGGAAAGTTTTGTTTACAATAATTAAAATTGCAATGATATGGAAAATAAAGTAAAATTTCACTCAAGATAACTTTTAAAGATTTACCTGTAACATAAATGTGCTTTCAGACCAATATAATAAATAAACACAAAGAAGTAAAGTTGTCAGGAAAATCGCATTCGATTAATAAAAGTTACAGTTTTATAAACAATCAGAAAGAAAATATTCCTCGGCGATCAGAGAATAAAAAGCAACAAATATTAATATTTCCTTCATCGATTTCTAATCTGCCTTTGACTTCGTTCAAATGTCAATCTCCGTCGATGGACGAAAATATAATTACATCAAATAATTGGAAGAAGAAAGATAAAATTAATGAAAAAGAAACGATTGACAGCATTAATCGTATTTCGGGGAATTTCCCAAAAACATACTATAATGATACAAAATTAAGTGCTAATGAAAAAATACAAATATCAGAAAAGAATATCTTAAACAATTCAATTATGTTCAATAATACTTCAAATATTTCGATTGCATTGCCTTCAGCAGCCATAACAGCGAGTAGGCAGAAAGAGAAAGATGAAAAACAATCTATTTTTCATTCTTATCGTGGATCTATTTTAAACGATATCGATATAAGAGGGATAATTTCTAATGATGTTACAAATTATGACGAAGAATTAAAATACCCAATCAAACGTATTGAATCGAAACCTTTTAATCAAGTTCAATGTACTATGTTTGATTTTTCGACATCAAATAATTTTTCAGAGACGAACAGGAATGACACAATAGAAACTACGCATAGTAAAATCTTGGCTACGCGTAATTTTCACAATCATTCCCTGGAAAATATCAATTATTCAATTCTATCATTTCTTACAAAGAATCAGCCTCAATACCAGGATTGTGCAAATTTGCAGAAAAATAACCATGTTTGCAAGATAAAGTATTCATGGCAAGTCATTGGAACAGGTTCCCAAACATCAAAAACACTTCTGAACAGTTTAGTTGAAGAAAACAATCTTTCTGATGGCGAATCAGTCTACAACTGTACTGTTAAGTACTCTTGGCAAATTATTGGAATCGCTACACAAACTTCTCAAAGAGATTTCACCATTTCTGAATATCGATCCGCTATGTCATTTTTATCTGCAAGAACAAATATAATTCGTCGTTTTGCTAAAGAAACTCTATATGATTCACCCCCAGTTACAGTTTGGCGAAAGGGTAAAAGATTTATTGTACTAAACAATCAATATACACAAACATTTACTCATAAAGAATGTCAGACAATTTTTACAGAACTCTACAAAAAACACGACGATTAAAAAATATTGCTAATTTCATATCAAAATTATTGATAGTACAAATAAAATAAAAACATTATGTTTAGTATTGTGAAAACTTATACGTATGTACATGTTATCAATAAGGTATACGTCTTTCATTAATTTTTAGTTCAGTTCTACTTTACTTTCAAATTAAACAAAAATTTATTTATTCGACTAAAAATTTCTTAATTATACATACATAGAATATCTTGCATTAGTCTTTAGCTGGTATCATCAATTCACAAAATGCAATCCAAATCAAGTTCTAGATATTTTCATAATATTTTCATCGACATTATGCAGTATAGTTTCTAACAATATACAGTGCGATATCGTTAACAAAAACAAAAATACGTATCTTATGATCATCGCTAAATGCTATCCAGAACATCCTCTGCATCCGCAATGGATGCATTCCACTATTCTGCCTTCTTCAAGTTTGCCTTTAGGTACTCGGCAAATACAATTTGTACCAAAGTTAGTATCCCTGTGTTGTATACAACGTAAGCAACACAAGTTTTCATATCCGACTTTCTTCCATTTGGCAATCAAATTCCTATCCGCTATATTTTCGTTCAAACAATAATCATACAATTCTGTAAACAGAAAATATAATAAATAAGAGAAAGATAAATAAGGAAATAAAATAATCAATGATATTTCACCTCGACTTATCGCTTTCCGTCTGTAATACAAATCATATATGTATCGTGATTTTTGATGGTGAATTTTAAATATGGGCCATAAAGATTCCTGTTTTCGTTTCCCTTCGTGAGGTTCCGTTTCGGCTATAATCCAAACACAATTAACAATTAAAATTATTTCGGATGAAAGGTGAAAACATTTTGCTATCGACATAACCTCTTACTTCATAACCTCTATTTTTTTTTATCATTACCTTCTCGCATTTTCTGTTCTAATTCCTCTAATGTTGGTTCGATTAATTCCCAACCATCCGGTGGAGGTTTTTTACTTCTACGCACTTTAGGCATTTCAAATTCGTATCAATGTTTATCAGAAGACAGTTTATAGCAACGCAGATGAGATATATGAATGGACATAACATCTTATCGGGATTTCATCGGCATTTCTGTAATACCGACATAGTAAAAAAATGACTGACTTTTTAGCACAATGAACGCTTAAACAACTATAAGTTGGAAAACTACATCAAGTAAAACGATCGAATTTGATCAAGTAGTAAACGCGCCAGAAACATGATTTTTAAAATCCACTACAATGTTTTCAAATTTCAACACTAAACTGTAAAGTTAGTAACTAACTAACCGAAATCACTCTACTATATATATTAGAAAGAATTTTATCCATCTTTTATGGATTTATCATGGCTTTTTTTATTATATAGCAAATAAAAATTTAAAAATTATTAATACAATTAAGTATAAATATAAGTATAAATGAAAGTATAAATTTAAGTATAAATGATTTATACTTTATAAAACATACTTAAAAATAGTTAATTAAATTTTCAACTATTTCTTAACATTATTATAATACTAAAATATTGGGATTATTATTTTTTTTTCATTTACTTATGTTGCAAATTTATGTTATATTTTTAACAATTTTATTATAATTATGCATTGGGTATGAATAATAACAAATTCTGTTATTCATTAGTTAAAAATTAAAAATTATTCGAAATTTTTCTATAAACTACTTCTTTCTCTAGCAATATTATAATAATAACAAGACTGTGTTATTTATTTAATATGAATTTCTATTTCACAAAGAGAAAAAATCGACTAAATCTCGCAAACTCGACTCAAGAAATGTTTTTACAAATTACAAGGACAAAGGAGCACTGCAAATTATATTTTTGCATGTTGAATGATTTTAAGGTCGAATGAAATAGAACTTTATAGTTTTCTTCAATGGCATTTGTTAAGATGAATTCAACGATTTATGCATGATATCATTTATTGTTGAAAAATATTTAAAATTGCGTTATAAATTGGTGACATTATAAATTAGTTAACTAAATTTGAATCTGAATTTAATCTGGCGGCTATAATATTTGTAATAGAATAACATAATAAATTGAGATCCGGATTCCTGAAGTTGAGATCTACACGAAATAAAAACCACTAATTGTTAACTACTATACAATTTCATAGAACTTTATTAGAGCAAGATAAGATTTTCCATTCGATATCTTGCAAAAATATTTTGTGTGGTCTCTTTTCATCGCGCTTATATTTTTTTCTAATGTGTACTTTGGTTTTTGATCGAACTTTAAGACGATTCATAGCATGTCGAATTTCTAATAATTTATTTAAAGGGAGATAGGTTTTAAATTTCCTATTCAAAGCATACTTGCTGAAGTTTTAAGAAGATTTTGTCATCTCTAGTACTGTTCTATTCGTCAGGAAACGAAAACATAAAAAACATAATATTTCAAATTTAAAATCAGGAACAGGATTTTTAATAAACAATTATTTTTAATTCTTTTTTTGTTATTGTTTTTAACGAAACTTCTTATTTCTTGAAATATATATTTATTTATTTTTCATATAACAATACATATAACAAATAAATAAACAAGAATTTTCTTATTTTAAAAATTTGTTCTTTTTCATTTTAATTGTTTATTAGGTATTTGAAGACAATGCAATTTTTAGTAATTAAAAAATAACTCACCTTCCGCTGCAACCACTGATAAAGCCAAATTTTCACGAATTATGACCCATTCATCTAAAATAATATCGTGAAACTTAAACGAACTCTAACAAAAGAAATAGAAAAAGTGATATTATGTCATATTTATACGCAGCCTCTCATTCATCTTAGTTTTTTTATTATTTCATAACGCAGCGATAATGAATAAAATAGAAATAATAGCACTGACAACGAATGAAATAATAGAATTAACAGGATGGTGAATGCGTGAAAGAAGTCTTATCTTATCTTATTCATCCTGAAGTATATTAAATGTTTATTGAAGCCAGCATAAATGTTTATCAAAACAGTATATCAGCGCAATTAAGCTATTTAAAAATTACAACATATTTTAGAAAAAATAAATGAGCATTGAATATACCACGAATCTTGTTAGAATACATTTAATATATACATAATAAATTATACATTTAATATATGTTTACACTATACAATATATATTGTCAAAAATATGTATTCAAATATAACAAAGGGTGTGACGAATACCGCACGCATGCGCACTGCATTCCGCGACTTAGGCATCTTAGTTTTGCTGGCCGGAAAGACTGGCCTCAATTGTTTGTGACATTCAGTCCATAATGTGATTCGGTATAATCTTTATGCAGCTGGACTCGCACAAAACAGTATGCCGGTATCGGGCACGCTCCAACAAAATGAGTACCGCGAAAACAACAAAGGGACATATAATCGCATCATCGATTCTGAGTCGAGATGGAGTTAGAGAATTGAATTCTGGCTGACAGCCGCAAACGAATGACAGTAAAGATGGCATGCGATAGACGCGGAGCTGGGAGAAAAAACGATACGCGCAAGACGTGAGAGAAAGGATGATTCTCGAGGACATATTTGCGGAGGACATATTTGCGGAGGTCATCCAAATTGGAACGTGGCCGAAAGTGAAGCGTGTGGTACAAGATATTCAGAACATGCGAATATGTACTACATAGTCCAACCATAATCCTATCATCGTTACGTTAATTTTCGAAGCCCGGGGACTAATAACCGCCTTTTTGTCGTTGCTGGCTCGACGTTGCGAATCACGCGACCAATTGTTAATGTTTCAATCGCGGCAATGGCCGATCGCGAATAACGTGAGACGTGGTGCCATTGCGTTCCGATTGCAATGTATCGTTGAACACCAGTGCGGTAATCAAGTGTACAGTTTTTCCAACAACGGACTTTTCAAGCTCGGAATTGCAGTCGCTGTAATAATACAAGGTGCCTCGTGAAACACAAAGACGAAATGACACGCGACAGATTGTTACTCGTCATTCTTCTGATGACATATCAGTTATAGTCGAGATTAGACACCATTCTTATAAGTAAAATAGAACGGTAAAATTGTATTGAAGGGGAACAGGCGAATTAAAATGAGTGTGAGAAAAATGGAATACAAAGCAAACTTTAAAAAATAAAGGCACTATCAATTTACCAATATTTTCATGATGCGATAATGGCATGCCTAAAATTGAACCGAGGGAAAGGGGTGAATGTAGGTTGATTCAGTATGATTCTTATAATAATAATTATTATAACTGATTATAATAATAATTATTATAACTGGTTATTATAATTGATTATCATTATCAATTAACGTTAACCGTGCAAAAGTAGTCGTAATAAATTACAAAATAGAAGAAAACAGATAGAAGCAAAAATATAAAGAAAAAGAAGGAAGAAAGTAAGACGTACTATTCTATTGGTCGCACAAGCAGCAAATCGCTATATACCGTCAAACAGAAACTTTGCGAATATCTTGTACTTCAGTACCTCTACTAAAGTAAATTATTCAGTAAGTAAACTATTCACATTAACCACGGAAGTTCAGTACTGCTATTTCAATCGGAATTTTTGTTTGGAGTAATCTCCTTTATCACTGTGACACTAGATACGACTGGAGCCCTAACGGTGAAAAAACGGATCGTTTCAACTGCAGCGAGTCCAGATTCTCCTATTATATAGGAGTAGAGTTGGTTTGAAGATTACAAGTATTCGATCTGTGAGTTCAACAAAGCGGAAGACAACGAAGACGATGCGTAGAAGGAGACTGAGGACGAAGACAAGCTCGACAATGATTTTTACAATGCGAAGGAAAATCTGCATCGAGACGAATAGATATGAACGGAAGCGCATCAGCTTCGAAAATTTTAGATACGAGTCGAGGAATCTATCCAGATCGGTTCGACGAGAATTTACGGTAAACTGTAGAATTCACTGTAAGCGTAAATCGCCGAAGATGCTAGTAGTTTCGTGACAATGGCATTGATTGGCTGAAGAACAAAGCTAGCACGAAGATCAACTCTACCGAGAATCAAGTTGGATTGCAATGAGCATCCGAATACTTTGAGCAAGTAGAAGGATGGTAGAGGCCAGAGTCGAGGGGAGCACGGACATGCAGGTGGACATCAATAATACGGTTAGTTTTTTCTTTTTTCTGCGATTCGAATTGGAATTGGGGGATGATATCGTTTCCATTCAAAATAGTCGCGAAGATAATTGAATCTGCAAGTACCTAATATCCGGTAGGAACGTTGAATCGAAAAGAGCGTGATATCAGCTGCATCTTGATTAGTCAGCAGTCGAGATCGATGATTAATCCTGGACGGACGAGGAATTCCTGTTCCCGAAGCCAAACAGATTTACGAGCGTTGTCCACACCAATTGGTTACGTGAGATTAGGTACAATCTGGGACAAAAAGATACCCCATCCCTCATATGTACTCAGTCCTGAATATACACAAAAGATAATACATATTTAGTACACCATGTATATTGTGTATTTTATATTGTACGTAACACACAAAAAATCAATTTCTTGGTTTATGAATGTTGTCAAAAGAAATACGAGCTGATGCGAATGGAACAAAATGATACGATAGACTGTATGAAACATACCTGCATATTGGTTTAGATGGTTCATCAATATTTCGTGATGGTACTTTTCTTCTGTGTAACATCAATTAAACGCTTTGGAATTGATTTGTATAATTTTTTAATTTTCTTTTATGGCAAATCATTCCATTTTTTTACTATCTTAGATTTTAATTCTTAAATTGTTTGAAACTATATTCCTCCTGTAAACTTTTACAGAAAAGTCTGCCTACACATTTTCTATAATATTTATCTACCTTGTCGGCCAGTCCAGCAACATGTTTCTTTTCTTTTAATGTATATGACTTGTGACAAATTCTAAGCGTTTCTCTTTATGCTATGATGTTAAAGAGAGTCAGTGTTCCAATATCGGACGTTTTAAATGCTTATGATCTTTTAAAATATGTAATACATTCTTTTTCTTTATCATTAAGCCTGCTGCTTTCGCAATTTCTCTTCTAGTCTTTTTAGAGTTGGAAGCTTCACGTACAGTGGCTTTTTTCAATCGCTCTGTTAGCACGGACGTGGACGACCATTAGATTTTTGTAAACTGTAATTGTTGGAATTTTTTAAACACGCACTGTACGACTTCGATTGATAAATTTCACAATTTTTGAAATGGAATACCTCTCAAATTGAAATAACAAAATTCAACCGCTTCTTTTAAAGCCTTTGCTCGACTCAGTTTTAAACTAGAATTGAAAATAATACGCTGTATATTGCCTACGAATGTACTCGATAAGTTTGTTCTCGTTAACGCTTTAGCAACTAACGAGGATTTGAAAATGTACATGTGGCACTTTGTCCGACTAGAAGAAGCTACATATTTACGTTTCTTTCCATAACGTTCGTCCATAACGTTCCAACAAATTGATTTTTTGTGTATTTACGTACTATGTTAGGTATAACATACACAGTGTACTAAAAATTATTATATTAATATTATTATTGATATTAATATATTTATATAATTATATATATATGTAGGAATGTTTGGTAGGCAACAGAAAGGATATGATTTAATTACAAAAGTATTATTTATTTTTTACGACTACGCTATGACGCCACGCTCTTTACTCGACGCTATCCTCTTTTTCTCTGCACGACGCTCCTCGCTTCACGTTACGCTTTTTTGTTTTTCCGACGCTACGCTGTTCTGTTCTCCACTCGCACACACTCCTCACACGACAGTCTTCAAGCATACGCACACCACACTATCAGTTGCATTCTACATCCGTACCCTCCAGAGGATACTGTTATCTAGACAATGACCTCCTACATATATATATATATATATATATATATATTTAAAATATGTACATAAATATGTATAAATATAATTATATAAATATTAATATATTAATTATTTTCCATATATATTCAAAACTGAGCACATATGTGCAGTATCTTTTTGTGATAATCAGCTGATCATAATTGCGATAACGTTTTGCGCGAGAATCATACGAATTCAATCGTCCAGATCACGCGACATAATTTTGCATTTCGTTTGCGATGGAAAATTTTCGAAGTAAGTTTGCGAGATTTACAATTTCCAACTTATAAATAGAACTGGAACTCAGATTCCTTAGATGTTGATCTTGTCCGCGAAGATTAAGATTGTCGTGGCGCGACTTTACGAAGCAAGATCACGCTTGCTGTTACACGAGAAAAAATCTTTATCGATGCCCCTTTTCCCTCTTAGATCGCGCTCCTTTCACGTCATGGCTATCAGTTCCGGTTTATTTTTTTTCACGAACGTCTTGAAAATGGAAAAGAAAGAGGAAGGCGTGTCTCGTCGTCTCCTTTTCCCTCTGTGAGACTACGAGACACAACGTGGAGGCCGTTTAACGATCTTTGTTCCACGCCAGCGACTCATCCACGACATATGTTAGCGCGCCCGGATATGCGTGACGAGATCGTGTTGGATTAATTGTTGAGTGGGCTGTATAGTTTTATCATTTACGCGCTGATATGGGTGGGGCATTAGCTCTCGGTATCACTTGATAGAGGATGTCGCGGTACGCTGATGATAAACCTAACCTAACCGAAAGGACTTCTTTCGGACTTTGACCCGATACTTGTTGATTCTGCCGATTGCATAGGATGACTCCGGACGACTCGTGACGAATTCTTTTTCCGAGGGAGGCGTATATATCACCCCGGTGCCCCTACCCCAGGGTGGTCACGTGATTGGACAAAGACTGGGGTAAATGTCGCATGCCGTATCCGTATATGGGTATAAGGACGGATCCAGCCTTTGTTCTCACGCCGTGTCGCGGAAGACGTTGCGGCGGGCCCTTTGTGGCTGACGCAATCCTAGTTCGAGATGGTTCTATGCGCCACGACCCCGGTAGAGGGGGTGGGTGGCGGAAGAGATGGAACTCTCGCGAACAACATATATGAGCCATTTATTTTGAAAGTTGTTCCATTTATTTTTAAATCAAGATATTTAACGGTCTGTGTTTTGATAAATTAATAAAAATATTGGTAACTGATAATATGATGTAATGTTTTTGTGTTTCTAAGAGTGTATAATTTACCAATCCAATTAGTGTAATAAACATTGTTTAGAAAATAACACGTTTTTGATTTCGAAATTAATGAAATAATTTTTATAATTTTTAAAAAGTACAAGTCCCTTGAGAAAAATAAAATTCCCTTAAAACAAAAAAAATATTACAATTTTGTGTTATAAAATATCCAACTTTTATTCACTATTAAAGAAATGTTACATTCAAATAATATTTCGTAATTTACAATTCATTCTTTCCTAATTTACGTATGAAAGGATTTAAAATAATTGTGATGTACAGGTGGTATATAATGTAATAAGTCCATTATATCGTATTTTAGTGTTGCGATTGGTCTTACATTTTTGTACAATTGTGTCAATTCAATAATATTATTATAGTTTTTTAGTCTCACCCGACGCAGTAGTAAATTCAGAGTTTTGAATAATGCATCTTCATTGATGTTTTATGGAACATTTTATATGATTCAGTTCTTAAAAATCACATCCAACATGTTTTTAACCAATTTACACTTTCTCCATTAATATTTTTTAATCTTCTCAAAACTGCGTCCTCTAGAGGTTTGGTTGAAATGAAATCCTCTATATTTAATGGAATTATTATTATTTAAAAAATGAATATCTGAGCTAATCGAACACTTTAATAATAAAAAATATAACTCTTATCTGATAAAATTTTACTGCATAGTATATTTCATATCAGTTTGATACTCTTAAATGGGACTTAAGCTACTTTCAAAATAAAAATTTTTATTCTATTAACTAGCTAATTTTCTATGTACAAAATCTTAGTGATTTTAAATATATTAGTCACAATTTTACCCACTTTTTCATGCTTATAAGTTTTAACCGCCACCGCGGTCGATTACGATTAACACACTGAATGCTATAGGGATCATCAATGACAAGCGAATCGAAGATTAGTAAAAACACATAATTCGAGTAAATGTTAATGTTTTTAAATTTTTCAACATTAGCTTCGTTACTACAATGGTGTGAAGAAATTAATGCAATATAAAGCATACAAAAATTATTTTATTTATAATATGTATGTGTATATTTATAATATTTGTGATATAGTTATAATATTATTTATATTATTATGTATATTTTAATATAATTATAATATTATTCGCGCATATTATGATATATTAAAGCACTGCAAACAAAGAAAAGGTAAATCAATACAGTCTTCATAATGTGACTTCTTTGGCACAATTTTTTGTTTCAGCTCTATCTAATTGTTTTGAATTTTTTTTATAACGTCTTCTACAAAAATCGTCGCTCGATCCTGGTTTTCTTATTATTTTTTTCATTTCATGACATAATTTTCTCTGTACGTGAAGAATTGCAACCCTCAATTTCACTATATAGTAAAAATAAAATATCGTAAAAAAATAAGTGAAAATCGATGGAACACATTTGAGCACTGTGGGGGTCACTAGTGACCCTTAGTAAAATAAATCCATTAGACGTGTTTATATGCTTCAACTTATCCGTTGCAGATAATATTTCAATATAATATATTGTACCATATTGTATAATAAAAAATTCAGCGTGATTTACACTTTGATATCATATTAGACAGTGTGTACCACCAAATATGTAGTTAAATTCATTCGGTAAAAGTTACAATTAGAAAAAATTACCATACAGTTAAAAATTAGAATTAGAGAAAATTTGAAGTATATGTATTGAAATAAAGTAGGATTTATTTAATTTCAATTCAATAATTATAATTATAATTGATAATTAATCAAGTGGTAATTTTTATTTGTAATAAATAATCATTTATTTGTTTTTATGCAATTTTTTAAAACATTCCAAACATAGTCTCCTTCCGATTCAGAGTTGGAATATTCTTTCTCCTTGGTATATTCATAAGATTTATGATCTAACGATTCTTTTTCATCTGAAGAGGATGAGAGTATTACTGAATTTAATTTTTTTTCCGGCTTGCAATTATAAATTAATCAGACGAATCATCTACTTCCATATCAATGTTATCCATATTCTAATGGACAAAAATTAAAAAAAAATAAAAAATGTTAACGACTGTTACTTATATATTTACTTACTACTCTGTTGCGATTTACTCATAGAGACTACTTTGTGTTTAATAAATGTAGAAATTCGTGGAATTCTTAACAATTCTTCTTAACGAATTCTTAATGAATATTTAATATTCTTGCGCTAATAGTTGGATAAATTATAATTTAATTATCCGCCGCATCTCCACGTTTGTGCTGTTGGGTTAACCATATATCATCAAACTGATCAGGGTCTTTCTTAATTAACATTCCTTTCCTGTATTTTTCTCGTATATTGACGTATTTATGAATGCATTTTAGATGAAACTAGAAAAGATGAGATCACCATTCATGAAATTGAAGATTTATACGTGAGAGTAAAATTTGTGTGAATCTTATACGCAATTGGATAGAAATTTAATCTATTTATTGCTAATAAAAGGTCTACAAATTTAACTGTTTATTTTTTCATAATAGATATTAATTCTTTAGCATTGCAACAGTGACACTATGGAACAAATTGAATTCAGAAAATGAAAAATGAATAAAGGCTTTATATGAAGTTATGTCATTTTAATGTGATAATTTTTCAAGATAATCAAAAAAATATCTGTTCGATATTTACCTATGAATATGTATCTAAATTTGTGAATCAGAAGGAAGCACGCGAATGTTTAAATGTTCCTCCTTTATCTTATTTTTTCCGGTATTTCTTTTATTTTTTTGACGTAACCTTAAACATAATATAATAAAATCTCTATTTTTCGAACATGTTATTATTCGAGTATTATATCATCAGAATAAAATGTAACTGAAATTAATATAACTAACTTTTAATAACTGGAAGTAATATCTGTTACTAGCAGATATTTTGTTTTGCTAATTCAATTGTTAATTGCTAATTAATTTGCTAATTATAATTCAAATATTAATATAATTGAAAAATCTACTATACATGAAATTAGAAGGTTTATTTTACTTTTTCCTTTGTTTATGTAGAGCTTTAATTATTACAACATTCTAAAAAACACGAAGCAACGTAGAGAAAAAAATTGGTAGATCAAGCCATGGATTTACTGAATTTCTTCTATGAAATGTGGTTCCAATTTCATTTCATATTTTTTTACTATATTTATAGTTGACATGTGTCACATGAAGCAATTAATTCTTTCGCTCCGGCGCGCTTGTAACAAACGTGATTACGTATAAAAATTAATTATTGCCATATTGTGATCTTTTTTGTACGGAATAACTTTGTTAGCAAAATTTTTGAGATATTTGAAAATAGATCACTTTTATCATTCTCTATATGTAAACATCTATTTTTCGAAAATATATACAGAATATTCTCCAATTGATCGTACAATTGTGTAACGGATGATTCTACGTGAACAAATAAGTCGAAAAAAAAATATAGAATTTTTTCATTCGTTTTCGAGAAAATCAGACTTGATCATTTTTCACTTATATTGTGATTTATTTTAAGTTGGCTTCAATCGACGACAATCGTCTGCGGAGCATTATCAAACGTTAACGATTATGATAATCGCGTCGGCGGTTTCGATATTCTCGAAAATACATATAAAAACATTCTATACTAGACAAAACATTCTATAAGACGTCAGTATGAAGAAATCTATTGGATCAATTTAGAAGTTTATGACTAACGCCCGTTTTTTCTTGCTGACAAGAAATCCTAATGGCCGTCATGATTATTGATTTTTGTTAACGTCCCCGGTAGACGACCGCGGGCCTATTATGTTTAGCATCAAGAACATCGATCGTTTTAAAAAGATGTTCAAAATAACATTACGTTAATTAATATTAATTAATAATAAAATTATGTTAATATATCGAACTAAATTAAGTAAATTGATTAGCTATAATTCGTCAATTAACGCTCATAAAATAGGCCCGCCATCACCGGAGAAGATAGATATGATTCGAATCGGATACAGAGGAATATAACAGTATCAAAAAAAAGTATCAGTAGTCAATAATTCATTTGAACGGAATCACCGGGTCCTTTCTAATCTATCAACTAAAAACTATTATTTCGACATTTATTTCGAGCACAGATATTACGAGTACCTCCCAATATCATGCGGAACGCGACTCAACAGAAGCCTTAAATAAAAAAATTTTATTCTTTCTTTTTGACTCGTTTTTTGATATAGAATCACGTTTTTCTCGGTTGTGCCATTAGTCATGGGACACCTTGTATATTTTCGGAATGAAGTAGTTAAATCGAATGATCCTTTGACTATTTCTTCCAATCATGGTCATAAAAAATTCTTTCGTATTTTGAAAGCAGTTCTCCAAATAGTGGTGTTACTCTATTTCCATTTGAGAGCAAGCGACAACGCGACTGTTCTCAGACACAAAGAATCACAACGATTCTCTCAAATAACCAGTCTCAGTGCAGTGTTTATTTGCGGGAAATAATCTCGAGAGCGTTAGTTTTTCTCCCGATAATTTCACTTTAAAACGAACACATACCACAATAAAGAATAAGAGAAATCAGAGAGTCTAACAGATAATTATAATGAATAATCGTTGGGTAATCACCGCTTTTGATACAGTCACGTTTTCGCTTCGCCGTTATTTTTTGAGACGACGTTGGCTATTGATTCAACATGACCTATCTTCCAATGAAGAAAGTATCACCAACTAATGAGATCATCGTTACGCGATAGAACTCGAACGTGCGCATTTTTCGAACGGCTAACAGCAATTTCAATCAGGTGTTTTAAAATATTTTCAAATAACATTATTTTTAAATTACTTTTTAAAGTTATTTCAGATATAATCTATTTGTGAAATAACAAAATTATATTATTAAGTATTTCATATCAAAATTAAATTAATTTATTTTCCGTTAAATGATTTATTTGTTTTTGATTTTGGTAGAAATATCCTGAGAAACGTATAACGTCTAATGTTTATATTTACTATTTCGTATCCTACGATTATGGCATAGTTATTACGCTTATCTATAGACAAAAGTTGAAATATGTATGTAAATAAAATTCGATTTTTTGATGACGAGAAGAAATTTAGATATGCACCATGACCATATATTTGTGACAAGTATTTGTAAAATATAATATTTCTTCTCCATCTTTGCCATCGTTAGGGAGATTATTCTCATTTGCAACTTTAACAGATATTCCCAAATTTTGTTCATTAAGTCAAGTTCATTAAAGTTTGCACGTTAAGACCAAAAATTAAGACAAATTTCTGCTGTGATAATATATATTAATACATTATTTT
This sequence comes from Melipona bicolor, assembly GCA_030673865.1. Taxonomy (NCBI): domain Eukaryota; kingdom Metazoa; phylum Arthropoda; class Insecta; order Hymenoptera; family Apidae; genus Melipona; species Melipona bicolor. Next base: position 1,983,680 of record JAHYIQ010000033.1, on the reverse strand, counting down.
TATTTTCATTGATTATTTTTTTTTTCATTTCATATTTTGATTTCAGTGATATTTATTTTGAATGTTATTGTTAAGACAAATTTTCCAATTATTTGCATAACTTCAAATTGATCAAACTATGCCTAGCATTAATTTAAATCCATCATTTATCAAATACTAAAGAATATTATTTTAAAAATTTATTTACAAATTATTATTTGAAATAAATTTCGCCCAGTTTTCGTTGCTATGACAAGCAGTTATTGCATGAGCCTTCCGAAGCACGAAACCGCTCTCCATAAACTCTGTGATCGTTTATAAAATTTTATGATAATCGTTGGTATCTACACTGCTCACAAAAATTAGGAGATATTTTACAATAAATATGAAGCAATAAAAAAAGAATGATTTGATTTTTTTTTTATCAAACAAAAAGATTAGAAAAGCAAACGACAAGCTTTCTTCTTGTTTTCTTGTTTAATAAAAAAAAATCAAATGCTTCTTTTTTTTATCGCTTCCTATTCATTTTGAGATATCCCTTAATTTTTGTGAGCAGTATAGATTCCGTAATTGCGCGAAACGTCGACGTTACGTGCTTCGAATGAAATTCTCCTAGTCCCTTCCATATCTTTCGGGCAAATATTCCCAAAGTTACATCTTATTCGAGCCTCCGCTGTCTTTACTGCCAGACATCTCGAACTATACTTCCATCGCGTTTGGTTACCAAACAATACGAGAGACTTAAATTTTGTTTCAAGATTCAGGATTGAATTTCCAACGTCCCGTGGATAATTATCGATTAACTTCTTTTTAATAAATGTGATTTCGCGTGAGGAACGGACTGCAAGGTCGAGAAATTGGCGATCAGATACGAAACATATGCGATGAAACTCAAGCTCGATGAATCTTGATGAAAAATTTATTTTTCCCAAAAAAATCTTATTAAAGTCTGCGTCATTTTTAATTCTTTCAGTCTCGTAAGACGTGCTTGTCTCGAACAAATTGCGCAAACTCGATTCTCAAATCATCAGCATTAAATGCTTCGAGCAGTTTTAATGTACGACATTGAAAATCGCTTGACCAACCAATATTTTAAAGTATTTTTCACCACCTTTAAAGTATTTTTCTCGTTCTCTTTTCGCAGGCAATTGTTCTTCGCGTTTCGCAACCATACCGTTTCTTCTATCTTTTTCCTTTCTCCTTTTTCTTTTTCTTTCTTACTGGTTTTGTTTTCCTACAGTTTTCTGATTCTGCTGTTTAGAACTGACATCATGGTGCTGAAGGCAGGTAAGCTTTACAATAGCACTGAACTCTGCGGTACCGATAATGACACATTCGCTGGTAAATACGATCAATCTAATGCTGGAGAAATTCCTCAACAAAATGATCGCGAAGAACGTTAGCGAAAGCATCAAGCTAGACTTCAAGAGATGAAAACTTTCAACGCGAGTACGTCTATCTTGAAAAAATTTTGCAATAATGTACGTATGTATCTTGAAAAAGTTTCGCAATAATGTACGTTGTATTTATAGACTGACTTGTGCATCTTTGCAGAGTCGCGCTTCATTTCACCGATCGCCAGCGTCAAACATATTCCAGAACTCAGCTATTATTTTTGCCGATCGGGAATTCTACAACAGCCTGTTACAGTGTTGCGTTGTCAATAGCTGCTTTGTCTTCGCGTTAACTGCTTAGCTTTTCCCTTCACAGATCAAGTTCCTCGTATTTCTCAACGCGGATATACTCGCTAGGCCAGTGAACGCGGTTGCTCTGCAAGTCGACGCAGAATTTTTCCTAACTAAAGCCAGAGCGTATGTAAAGTAAGTATGCTGTCGGTCGGCCGACCAATTTAAAACTTTGTGGAATATTTCGAGATCTCATCGATTTGTGTTTTAGGTACGAGATCAAGAACAGTGCCACCGAAGGTTGATAACAGAAAATCAAATTTAGGAAATGATCAAAACCCTGAAGAAATAGAAGGTTATCCAGTGGATAATTTATCCAGTACGAGCCGGTCTTTCGGCGCATGATATCTAGATGATCAAGTCGTTGTTAGAGAAGAGACATGAAGAACACAATCCTGATCGTTTGATCGAGCGAGGGTAACAAAGTCGACATGGAACAATTGTTGACACACGAGATTGGAGTGAAAAAGGTGTTCGTCCACGTTGCAAGACGTTTGGGAGCACCAAGCATTAGCGTCATGGTAGCAAGAGATTATTCTAAAAAAGATACCGATCAGGGCACTAGTACTGACAACAATCACACTTTATGTTAGGAAACTTCTGACGTTATTATAGAAGAAAACACAATTGTTTTACTACAATGATTGTGGTCCACGGTTCGCGAGGGTTGTGAGTACATTTCTATGATACAAATGTTGCGTGGCGCTTATTTCGATTCTTCAAGCAAACGTACTGATATTGAGTAAATAACAGATATACCAGAAAGGCGTTACAATAGTTAGATTATATCATATTCGATTTTAAATAATTGATTTAGCGAACGAATTAACGACGTTTTCTTTCCGACGCATTCTGCAACGCGCATGCTGTTGATTTCGCATGCCGCACGTGAACTACGTGTATCACTGTGATAAGGAAAGAAATTCTAATCGACGGGCGCATTTATCACCGTTTTTTTTTTTTTTATTTTTTTTTCTATGATACACTGCGTCGAATGCAAGATTTATTCGTACCTTTTTAATTTTCACCGCCTTTAACATATCTCAGACATAGGTGCAGAGCAATGATGCAAAAGCAGAACACACGTAAAAAAAAAAGAAAGAAAAAATACGATATTAGATTATTTAGATACGTAAGCTGTAAACGTGTATATCTGTAAGGTAAAGGATTGTGAATGCGTAATACGGTATGATGACACTGCGTTTAAGAATAAAATTATGTGCAAAATTCATCGAATCCTCTTGCGAGCTTCCCTACTACGTTTTACTCAAAATTTTGAAATAGACAAGTGAGAGAATACAACTGAAATAATCAGTAAATATTGGTTCCATGTTATACTTGAGAAAGAAAAACAGAAAGAGAAAAATACTATTTTGAAGAGTAAATAGTAAATAATTTATTTTAAGGCACATATTAACTTTTGGTTAAATTTGAAAATAAAATATTTTATCTGGTACAGTAAATTTTTAAAATAGTATTTAAAAATAGTATCTTGTTCGAAGAATATTGAAAATATTTTAATTTATTTTCTCCATTTTAAATACCATTGCTAAAAATAATGATTCACATTAAATATGTTTATGAGTGTAAATAGTTTTCTAATCCGTAAATCGTGGTACAACTGGCCGGATGATTTTTCTATGTATAAAAATATAAGTACTAATTAAATGTAAGTTCTATTTCTTTTTTGAAATATCGTTAAGACAAAAAATATTAGATTATAAATCAGAGTGTTTTAAAACACATAAAAAAAAAACATTTAACATTATCAGAAATATTTTTTACCACCATTGTTTACAACTTGTTCTTACCTTAATTTTCAATACCTTGACGATTTACATCAAAAATAAATCAAAAATGAAAATATTCTTTGTTTGATGAAATATTACATCCTATTTAAAATACTATTTCATTTAAGCTGAATAAAATCTAAAATATTAAATACTGTTTGAAATATTTATTTCGCAAAATATTACTCAGTTCTGGAAAAAATAAAATTAGGAATACAGATAACATAAAAAAAGAAACAAAGTATTATAATGGAATGAATATTTAAGTATTAAAATTGAATATTTGCACGTATGGTCAGATGACAAAAAAAAAATAAACTCGATCAGAAATTCTTTAATTCGTTAAATCTAAGATTAATCCAGAAGAACAGAGTACTATACAGGATCACAGACGAAGTATATGAATAGACATTGCATCTGACAGACTTTCGTCGCCCGTGACCTGAAATACGACAGAGTAAAACAATCTGGTTTTTTCTTAGCGCAGACTTTGTTATTTATTTAATATAAATCTTTAATATTTCATGAAGATTTAATGAAAATAGTGGAATATATCCTTATCATTGTTGATTGTGTTTACAAATTTGGTATAGAGGAACACGTTATGTGGCGCAAATTATATTTTTGCAAATCAAGAAAAACGAGAAAAACTTGTACTCTACGATTTCACAGAGCTTTATTAAAACAAGATAAATTTTTCTCGCAGTAGCTTCTTGACGTAAAAACTACATATATCTTTCTCTGATTTGTATCTTGACCCTTGATCGAATCTGAAACTGACGGCTCATACCGTGACGAATTCCAAACAAAGTATCTAAAGGGACATAGATTTCAGATTTCCTATTCAAAGCATACTTGCTAAAGTGCATTCTGAGAGGATTTTGTTATGTTTAATATTGTTCTGTTCGCCAAGAAAAAAAATGCAAAAAACATGAAATTTCAAATTTAAAATCAGAAAAAGGGTTCTTAATAAACAATTCTTTTTAATTATTTTCATTATTATTTTTAACAAAACTTCTTATTTCTTGAAATGTACATTTATTTATTTTTTATAGAACAATATACAATAATAAATACATGAATAATACAAATTTTCTTATTTTAAACGTTTAAAAATTTTTCCTTTTTGATTGTTTATCAGATATTTGAAGACAATACAATTTTTATTAATTAAAAAATAACTCATTTTTCGCTGTATTGATAAAGCACAATTTTCATAAATTATAATTTTTCTAAAATAATATCGCGAAGGAATTTTAACAAAAGAGGTAGAAAAAGTGATACTACGTCATATTTACACATAGCATGCCTTTTTTTCTATTATTTCACAACGCAGTGAACAATGAACGCAGAGTCAATAATAAAAATAATAAACAAAATAATAAAAATAATAGCACTGACAATAAACGAAATAATAGAATTAACAGAATGGACCACATGAAGGTGTGAAAGAAGGTCTTATCCATCCCAAAGTACATTAAATGTTTACCATAGCCAGTACAAATGTTTACCAAAACAATACATCAGCATAATTAAGCTGTTCCATAAATTACAACATATTTTAGAAAAAATAAATGAACATTGAATGTTGAAATCGTGTTAGAATACATTTAATATATACATAAATGTTTACTATACAATATTATTTACAATATATTGCAAAATCATTGCTAAAAATATGTATTCAAATATAACAATAAAATGTTTTTGAAGCCCTCGCATAATTCTGCTGAATGTCTAAATTTTTCTCCAAGCTATACTGTATCTCTATTAATTTTCTCAGTTAAAGTGAAATAAATTAAATCTTTATGATGTGCAGCGCATTCATCTTGAATAAACCAATTTGGATATTTCTTTTCAACATGAAATTATTGAAAAGAGTTTATCCAAAATGAATGTTTCACTATGTAATGGCGGATAATATTTATCAAAAGGAGAATTAATAATTTTAAAAATATGTGAAAATTGCTGACTTGGAATATGTAAATTCTCAAAATCAACACTACCTTCAGGACTAATACAATATATAATAAGCTGTAAAAAATATCAATAGTTGCTCGTATCGAGTAAAAACAGTAGTACTCTCCAAAACTATCGCAACATCTACGACATTATGATTTATCAATACATTTCTTAGTAATGTACCTTACAAAGTATTCTGGTGCACGATTCTAATGATGTTGACAATTCTTCGATATTATCCATTTCAATATCGTCAACAAAATTGTCATCATCCATGTTCTCTTTGCTACAAACCAATGAAGCATTTAACGTGGCTGATACTTCTGGTGAAATATCTTCCGACAACAACGGTACGTCACTATCTAACATAATTTCAATGATGTAAACTTTTCTTAAATTCAATGACATTTTTTTCTAATTGCTAATCGTACTGCTTTTGCCGAGGGATTTCGGTTATAATTACCACCATGTATGCGGAGAACAGAGAAAAAATTTTCTAATGAGTCGTCATTCAAACGCGACGTTATTGAAAATTTGAAGCCTTTTTTATTTTTATCATCTCACAACTGTACGGTAGCATTTACAGATTTCCGTAATCCCAAAAAACATAGAAATGTTTTTAAATTATCAGCCGAAATAACATACTAATTTTTCATAATAATTGCATGATCCATTAAATTTTGTTAAATATTATTTAAATTTAAAAATGCACACTTTATGAGATTGGGATTACTGGGATATCTGCTGTTTAATTGATCAAATAAATCATTTACGGTTCAGAGAATCGAGTCGTGTGTTGTATTCTTTCGTATTTATACTATATAGTCGGCGAAGCGATAAACATAGCAGCTGATACTCTTTTACTAGAAACTTGAAGCGTGAGCTTGCATTTCATTTTATCAGAAGTATTAGGATAAATATCTTTCTCCGATAATCTGTAAACAGCTCGTGTACTTTTAGTCTTTTCTAAACTCCACAATAAAATGATCATCTTGCCATGAGACTAAAAAATTATTAATTGAGATCATATTTTAATAAATTCTTTCTAATTGAAATAAATAATAAATTTTTTGTTTACTTTGTATGAAAAAAGGGTTGTCAATGGAGGCTCGTTCGGCTGCTACGCTTTAATTACTAGTTGCTTAATCGAAAACAACTGCCCTAATTTTCAAATTTACATGTTTGATACAATGCATCTAGCATTTGATCTAAAATGATTGACAATTCATATTTTCTATAGTAAATTTTAGTCAATGTTTGTTTCCATTAATAAACATTAATCCAATTAATAAACAGCCCGCGTAGAATAAATACAAGAACTTGTGTACCCACGGCTAAATTTCCAATCAAAAATCCTAAATATTCGAAACCTTCAATTATTTGATTCTTGGGATGGAAGTCCAGACATTTTTTGATTACATTTTCAAAATTACCGTTAAAACACAATTCCGATTAATATCTTCCATATCAAGATTTTAATTTTAACGTGCTAAAAAATTTTTGCAAATACCTACTAAATGTCAATTTTCCCGAACTAATGATAGCCTGGATGAAGAAGATTGACACCCAAAACATTTTGCATTTTCTTATACAAAGATGGTGAAGTGTAATAACTGTTGCTCATTTTTTGTAAAAAATTTACGACAATAGTGAGACAAATGTTAATGATTCTTAAATAATCCTTGGTGAATTGCTTTCTTCAAATTTCAAATTCATCATCGATATTGCCCGAAGAAAGCTTATGTTTTAGTCGATTAATTAGTTTACACTTCGCAAAGAATATTAGTTTTATCTGCAATTTGCTGCACTTGCTGCAATTTGCTTGCGTTTCGATCAGTCTCTGTTCCAAGTCATTGAATTTTTCTTTTAATGGAATGTCATCATTTTCAGTATCTGTGCTTATTTTATCGTCACTATTTTCATTATTATGAAACGAATTTACAATTTTTGGCGTAGCATCATTATGCAGTTGACCCGACGCGTGAAAAGAATCTTTCGAAAAATGACGACTGCACACATACTTATTTCTTAATTTAGCATTAGACATTTCCACCCAATCATCTAATCCACAGTGCATCAGCCACGTTATACGTCATCAGTAGGAAATTTAAAGAATGAAATGTGACTATCCATCCTTTTACGGGTTGTTACACCGCAAGACAGATAGACGCATTTCTTATAATTTATATGCTTCATTGGAAATTGTTACAATATATAAGAAAGTATTATAAATATAAATAAATATGATATATATAAATACCTGATAAGTAAATATAAATAAATGTGATATATATAAATACTTAGAAAGTAAATATAGATAAATATAATATACTATACTAGATATTAACACACTGAAGTACGTGTAGTACACAAAGACTGAAGTCTGGTGTCTCCACGAAGAGTTCAGTCCTTAAATAGACACGCTGATTGGATTCGCACGAAATTGTTTTACAACCAACCTTGCCTCCTTGGAATCTTTCAAAAATCTCTTTTTTTCAAACTCCAAAGCCACGAAGATTTTCTTTAGTGCACATGTGACACTTCACTTTTTATGAAGAATATTGAACTGGTACACAATGGCCGAATCAGGAATTTTAAATAACTCTTGATTCGTAAAAGAAATCGTAATGAAATTTGATACAAATATTTATAAAAAAAAATTTCTTTTTAAGTAGTGATACACAGTATGATTAATATTTCATGTTTGTTTAATCGCTGTTACATTAATTTATGTATATATATTAATGAAATATTAATGATCCAAATTAATATTTATTATATAATTTGTTATATTTGTGCAATATTATATAATTAGTTTCAAGTAGAGAGTTACGTTGATGAATAGTACGCATGAAGGTGGATAAAATAATGCAACGCAGACAACTTTAAACAATAATATCTTGAAAAGTAAGACGAGGATGAATACGATTCTTACATTATTATATAAAAGAAGGTTCACTGGAGAGATTTCTACTTGTTAGATTATGGGACTTTGCGGGATTTTAAAAATATTACTTGTCAAATGTAAAAACTTTGTTCAATTTTCTTCATCCTGTTCAATCCGTTTTTAAAAATATCTACACTGTACTATAATTGTCAATGGGAAGTTTGATTTCTCATCAAAAGAAACCATCTTTTCCCGTAGAAAAAATTCAGGATAAAAAATTAAACACATTTGTTGGGATATTTTAAAGAAGAAGAAGTAAATTATTTGATGAGAATCGAGAGTCAATCAAAATATTAAAAAATATCAAAATGTTTTTTTTTGTAAAATTTGAAGATTCGCGTGATGTAACATGATGAATACTAGAAAGGTATGGAAAAATCAAAAATGTGTATTAAATTATTTTTGATATTATTTAAATGATTTTTATTTAAATAAAAGTTATACTTTTAATTATTGTTCATTGCTTATCTGTTGGATTCCGCGTAATGGAATTAATACAGTTATAATTCCGAAGAGGTTTATTCAGTATTGGAATAGTGGTCACGTACAAGATCTTCTGTCGATGAGGAATATTGAGGAAAGAATTGAAATAATAATAATAATTTCTTCTTCCGAGTATATCTGTATATATATATCATCTTTAAATGGAAGGGGAAAGGGCATAAATGACCAACTAACTGGATCTTGCCCTTATGACTAACTATTCACAGTCCATTTTTATGTGGACTGTTACTAACTCAGTATTTGCTGATTCAATATTGTCAGCCAGGGTCATCCAACATATCATTTAAGTAAAAATTTGCCCAAATGATTTGGATCCGGATAGTCGATATTTTGGGTCGAATCGGATAATTTTGGTTGAGCTCGGACGAATTCGGAAACATACGAAAAATTCTTTAACTCGTCTGTTTTAGTAGTTTAACCATTTCGGCGGACAGAACAGCAACAGAAATGTAACAACTATGTGAGACTTTTAGATTTCGGCAATTTCATCAGGAAAACCGAAACTTGCCTGTGTCCCTTTAACTCGCTTTTCTTTTGTCATTATGCACAATAGCGAAAGCCATTAGGTGAAAGTATAGACTGACTACTCCCTCATTGATTTCGATAATTTTTGAATGTATTGTGAAGGTATTTTGAACAGTTTTTTTTCCTGTAACGTGCATGTTGGACTTTGTTTGTTAGAGGAGAGGGTCGTTCAGAGTATTGATTTTTAAATGATATATTTAGGAATCGTCGAAATTAGTGATGGAGTGGTTAATCTAGTTTACCGACAATCAGAATGGAGGAAAATACGAATAAGGAATGTTTTAAACTCATAAAATGTTAATAGTAACATATACATATATCATTAAGTCACTTATACTTTATACCATCTTTATTAACAATTTATAACAATAATTGATTTCGGCCGTCGAAAATGCAACTTAGTGAGTTCGTCTTAATAAATAACATTGTACTGAAAAAAGAAAATATGTATGGTATCGTTCAAAAAAATAAATTTGACTTCGAAATTTCGAAACAGATGAATTTTGCAAGAAATAATTTACAATACATAATGTGCTTCTTTATTGCAAACAATGTTTGTAGAAATATTTTATTGATAAGTTCAAACTTTCATAAAATCGAGTTTACGGAGTAAAGATAATTCATTCAAGTTGAGTTCACAAATTTGTAAACAAAAAAACGTCATATCTAATTATAGCATGTTCAGCATCATATTTTTAAAGATATCATATTTTTTTATTTTCGCGGTACAAAACTTGCTTGAATCAGTACGACAGAATGTGACATGAAAATAGTAAGGGGAACCTAGGATTAAAAAATATATTGGAGTTTTTATCTATTCGTATACTTCACTTGTAGTATTGTGTACGGCTAAAATACTTACAGGTAACGGCTAAAATGATTGCAAGAATATCTCAACTGTTTTTCCTTCACAAATATCAACAGAATCTGATGTTAAAAAATTACTTTTTGTATACACGCAAAGAATATGCTTTTAAAACTTTGTCTTGATGACAATTTACCTGAATGTATTATAGTACATTAAGAATTATATAGACTTTCGAAAATCTCTTCTACATGATTCTTTTCGCTGTTCGAGACGCATGCATAGTATAATTAAAGTAGTGTAAATAAAGTCATCTAATCAGAAAATAGAATAGAATAGTATGAGGCGTCCTGGAAATAACGTGGAGTTTAGAAATATCATTAGATGTTTGCTGTTATTTTATTACTGTTATTAACATTTTAAGTCTTCGTGTCTTATGTATGTTAAATAACGAAAGTATGTTAATATTCGAGATTCGTTGAAAGTTAACTAGTAAAAAGGTACGTCAAACCATTGATACTTCTTTGGTTTTGTTGTGTCAAACTCGTACTCCAAACAACGGCCAGCTCTGTAAAGGTAAAAATTTTCTTTAAATTTTAGATCAAGCGATTTTGCGATAATATTCGATGAATACACCGCGAAATAAATTGTGTTAAACAACGTGCTAATCGTACTTACAAGATGCTGGATTTGCAACCAACAACAGGATAATCCTCTCGGAAGCATTGCGTTCCTAATAATGTAAAATATACAATTCCTACTTTTCCGGCGACATCATCTTTTGAATTTTTTAGACATCGGTGAAACTCATCATCACAGGAGCAGTTTAATCTGCGAAGTCCCAATCGTTTAAATGTGTTTAAATATTTATAATAGTATAACACGCATACACATTTATATGTGTATTATTATATGCACATATATACAAAATTATAAGTATTGTATATGTTGTATAATATATAATATATAAATATTATATACATATATATATATATATATATATAAATTATACATATAATTTTTTTTTAATTTTGTAGACTAAAAATAATATATCCGTTTATGTGGTTCTTGTCCTTTAAACGATAAAATTTAAAAAACTGGAGTTAAAATATTTCCTAAACCGATGATTTTGCAACAAAAAATAAAAAATATAGTAGAAAATTATTTTATGTATCAAATATAAAATCATAAAATTATAAAAGTAAATATCATATAATAAGTATAATAAGTATTATACAATAATATTATATAAGTATATAACAGTATTATATAATAATAATATTATATAACAGTATTATATAAGTAAATAAGCATTATATAATAAGTATAATAAGAATAACAAGTATAAAACATTATAGAAATAAATATATTATATTTTAGATATTTGTATATTTGTGTACTTTGGATATTTATGTGTATATTCTGTAGAACTTCATACTTTAAAATTTCCTACAAATGTATAAAAATCCTACAGTCTAGTAATGAAATTCTAGAAAAAGTAAATAAAAAACAAAGTTGAAAAGATACCTGGTGTAAAAAGAAGGATTGGTCAAGCCATGTTTCGTTCCATGAGCCTCGATTACGTCAGGACACATATCGTGATTTCGGCAGCACGCGTCGGTTTCGGAGTATTTTCCTAAATCATCCGGATCACTCGCTATATTACCACTTCCGCACCACTTTGTTCCTGTCAGAAAGCAATATATACAGTGAAGAGCATAACTAAACTACTAAACAGGTTTTGTATAAATCTGTTCTACTAACATATTGAACAATTAATTCCCATTGATCAGAATTCCGTTTATTTTTGACATCTTTCAGATAACTTATCCCTAGCATTTTAAGAACAACAAAATATCATTCATTTTTTTATCAAGAATGACGACTCAAGATTTGAAATTTTTGAATTATTATACTTCTTACCGGTAGAATAAATAGATGTACCGATATTTTTATCAGTAAAAAGTATAATTAACAACTAAATTTTTTTTGTAATTCAAAAATTGCAAATTTCGAGTTATGTCATTATTACAATGTATGTGTGTGTGTATGTATATATATTCGAAATATTATTTGTCATTTTGATATCACGATGTAACAAAAAAGCATGATAGAAAGAACATTTAAACTCATTTTCGTGATTTTTGGATTACGTCACAATTGCAATAAATGAGCGATGTAATAAATGAAGAATTAAATAATACGAATAATAAGAATAGAATTAATTAATATCAAAACGTGTAACGACGTTACTGAGTATTAAAATTAATCCAAACAATTTTTTAATTTTGCAAATATGTTGCCAATCACTCGTACTCAACAAAAATACATATTCACTGATTTGAGTTTTGCGTAATGTTTCTCGCAACAAAATTTTTCAAGTTTAATAATTTAATAATTTACTATATATAATATAATTTACTGTAATATTATTTACTACAATATAATATGTAATATTTCGCTTTTATGATGTCTTTAATGCGTTTTCGCCTTTACAGCTTGTATTTATTTCTCCGTGATAGGTTTCACTATGTCGTCCTCTCTTACCTGGAAATATAATATCTATCCTTTCCGTTGGTTCGTCTAACTCTATTTCATTCTCGGAACGTCCTCCGGAGCTCGGATATGGCCGGATTTCCCATGCGCGAACAGAAATGTGAGATAAAAGCCAGAAAGCGAGTATAAACCTCGATTCCAGGATGTGCATCGTGTATGTATGAAGGAAGTTAAAAGAAAGAAAAAGGTGAAACTCTTGAAAATAAAGTGAAAAGAAAAAGGTAAAACTCTAAAAACACGTGCACAGCAGTGTCTTTTGAAAAATGTTGAGAAGCAAAGGGAGAAACGGTTTCTTCCAGCACCTTTCAGGGAACAACGTATACTTGAATATTTCTTAGCCTTATATAAAAGAGCCTTTCCCTTTTCTGACCCAGTTTCATTGCATTTAATCATGGGAAAATTACATGCAAATGTAACGAGATTTGAAAAAAAAGAAAACAAGTCCGGAAGCGAATAACCAATGCAAAGAAATCGGACGAAGCCCCAGTCGCTGACAGGAATTTGGAATAGCCTGGAATAAATTTAGCTGCTATCTGAAGGCATAATTTATGCAAAGAGTTAGGTGAACGTTTGCATGCGTGTGAATTTTATGACAGTTCGATACTTCAAACCGAGAGTGGATTCGAAACGAATTTTTAAATTTTATGAACTCAAGCCCGAGACTTCTTAAAATTTCGAAACTTTCGAAAAGCTTTAGAGATTTAAAGCGTTGATTTTATTTCGTGTTCTTCTTATTTTTGAATTCCTTGTTTTAAGAACTGTAACCCTTTTATATAAATTTTTATTGATCTCAGTTGAACATAATACAAACGAAGAGATAACAAAATTAATCCAGATTCTTGTTTAAGAACACCAATTCTTTTCGGATCCAATTTACTTCTTTTTCTTTTGTTCGAAAAAGATTAGGTCAACCATCAACGTATCTGGTGTGAAAATTTTCCAAATATTTTACTAAAAAAATGTTTCAAATCATGATTTGGAAAATGTTAAAAATTGAACAAAAAGACTATTGCGATGGCCAATCTTATTTATGCTTAAGATATTTTAATACAATGTACCGTACACAATTTTTGCAATAAAATAGAATTTTTTAATTAAAATCTTTAATTGTTGAGCAGCGCATCTTTTATTTCGTAATATTGTCTAGTTATCTATAATTCAAAGTTTTTCGTCTAGTTAGCTATAATTCAAAGTATTTTAATCGATGATATTTTAAATGTTTAAATGACCATCTAATGGAGAAAAAATCTCCGATCATAAATAATCAACGTAGCAATCAACGTGTTAATATTTTTATTAAATATCTGAATACAAAAATATTGATAGATTCAGCTTTTTCCCACAATGAAACTTTCAGATTCAACTGAAACTTAGATTCACTAATAAAAAATTTACTAATCTAATAATATAATTTAATATTTAATAATTTACTATATTTAGTTTTTATAATTTTGTCTCCAGTCTATGCACCAATATTGTTGAAATCTTTTATCACTTTGTATTTATTTCTCCTTAATAGTCTTCACTGATTCATCATTTTTCTTCTTTTCTTCTGTATATATAAATTGCATCCTTTTCATTGGTTCATCTAATTCATGAAACATTCTTCAGGGATTCTATATTTGAATAAAAGCGTGAAAAGTGAGATAGTAGAGGGCAAAAAGAAACGTCGACTTCAAAACGTACATCGCGAAGAACAGTAGAAGGAAAAGATAAAAGTTTCGAGAATAGCAGTTTTCTTTAGAAAATATTAAAAAGCAAAACGAAAAACGGTATTTGATGAACAATAGTATATTTGATAGTTTATTTCTTAGGTATATATAAGCACATACACTGCTGACAAAAATTAGAAGATATTTCAAAATGAATATGAAGCGATAAAAAAAAGAAGCATTTGATTTTTTTTTTTTTTTTTTTATTAAATAAGAACATTAGAAAAGTAACTGGTCGTTTGCTTTTCTGGTGTTCTTATTTAATAGAACAAAAATAAATGCTTCTTTTTTTTATCGCTTCATATTCATTTTGAAATATCCCCTAATTTTTGTGAACAGTATATGTAGTATCGTAGTAATTATAACTTGTAGCTATTATATTTTAGTTGCGTTTAATTATAACAGCTGGCCTGTAGCGTGAAGAAATTGTGGAGGCGCGCATATTTACCAGCGGAAATGCTAATTTAAAATGAAGAAAGAAGAAAATAAGATAGCAGAAAATATTTTGTATTCTCAATTGATAATAATCAATCAAAGCAAATCGTTATAAATCTTGTTAAATATTAATTTTAATAAATAGTTATTGTTATAGTTTCTTGTTAAATCTCGTATATTTATTTAAGGAAGTAAACCTTCATAAAATATATGAAAGAGGAAAAGAATATGATGCGAGAAATGCAACGTTGGCGTCGAGCGATTTTCTTTTTGAAAAAGAGAGAGTCGAGTGATTTGAAAACGAAGTGGATGGCAGTCGTGAGAAAGTATCAAGAAAGAGTTGTTGAAACGAGTCGATTGTGCTGTTAAAAAAAAATTAATTGTGTTAAAAGAGTTTATTTGCGTTGTTAATCTGTGTTCTTTGTCTTGTCTAATTATCTGTTGTTTATCACCATTATTGTTATTTAATAAATATCATTTATATTTTATCTTTACATATGTAAAACATTTTATTGCTTTTATTACGTAGTTTCATTGCATCTAATCAGAGAAATTTCGCAAATTGTTAATCGTGCAGACTTCATAGTTATCATTCAAATAGATTCAAAGATCAAATAAATTAATGATTTATATCATTAAAATCTCTCTCCCATTCCCACTTTATATTAAAATCAACAAATTTTTTTATCCTATTTTTAAAATTCCCAGCATAGAACGCAAACAGGAAACAATAGCACCTTGAGCCTTAAAAACCCTAAAATCAATCTAGACCTAGCGAATACCCCGAAAAAGAACAAATTGAGCCATGAGCACAAAATCAAATTCACAGAGCTCAATCAAAAATTCAACCACTACCACAAAATCTACACAAATGCTTCAAAATCGAAAGAAGAAGTATATGCCATCATAACCGAAAACAAGACAATCAAAAAATGGCCTTCGTCCAAATGATCATATTTTCAACAGAATGTATATGCAATACATGATGCCCTAAAACATATCCAAACAAACACCCATACGAATAACATAATCTATACCGATTTCATGAGTATAACTAAAGCTCTATCGAATCTGATGAAAAAGGACAACAATTACATCATCATTTTTACAGTCTAGATTGAACTGTCAAACTTGAACAAAAATGTAACAATTCAGTTTGAAAAAATCGATAGTAATATCGGGCACGAGGAAGCATGCTTCTTTACCTATCGATCTTTGAAATTTATCGCCGCGGTCGTGGTAATGAGAGTAGGCCCCGCGACAAACAAAATTTTATACTTATGAACGAATCACTATTCGTGCATATGTATTGTAGGTGACTGCTGCGCGAATTCTTTCTTTTTTTTATTTTCTCGTTCGCATAGTATTTGACTTTTTAATAATAGACTAATTTTATAAATCTAAATTCCGAACTTGCTATGGTTTGTAGCGGCTAGCAGATACCGGAGAAAGTTGTTTTCTTAGGGCAAGAAAATTAGAAGAATTTACGACTCACGCTTCGACTATACTATTGAAATGTGCAGGCTTAGTTCTGTTTTTTCAGTGTGTAGGACAATATTGTCCACATTCGAGTTTTAGTAAAAGACTAGAATAGCAATAGCGGGCGTCGTAAATTCTAGGTTTCCCAAGGGCCCGCATTCAAGCTGGGAGATCTAAGAAACAACACGTGGAAGTAATAAAGCGGGGCCCGGAAGAAACTCCGCTACGTCACCAATAGTTAAGATAATCAGCCCTAACGAAACTACAGCCGCGTTCTTGTGAAGATGCGTTACGAACGCGAGGGGTAAGCTGTGCAATTTCAAGGCAACCTAATTGGTTAAACCCTGAAAAAGACTTGTCCAATTGGGGATGCCCGGAACAGGGACTTCTTCCCGAGTTCTTCTAAAAGTTCCAGAGAAAAAAATTTAGCCAGTTTTTAGTCCGAGACAGATAGAGAATTAAGAGCGCGCGCATACGAAGTATGTCGAAGTTTAAAGAGATTCGCAGTCAAGTAGCACGAATTAAATTACATCAAACACATTTCACCGACGTGATCGTACAAGTGCAAGTGTTGTAACTTTAAACTACTTCACGTTTCTCCGAAAAAGACAGGAACGTGACTATAGCAAGCACGACACGTGCTCACGCAAACTTCCGCGTGTCATCATTTTGGTCGGACGAGCCGGAGCTGTGTTTCTGCCATAGAGGAACAATTCGTGTCAAGTGGCGTAACGGTTGACCAAGGGAAATATAGTTTAGTATTATCACTGATAGGCCCAAGACAGGCGAGAGAAGTATCGGACATCATCCGGAATCCCCCGGACGAGATAACCAGTATGAGACGCTGAAAAGAGAATTAATCCGCCGTAATAGCGACTCCTACAGTGGATTCAGCGGCTACGGAGAAAGAAGAGATCATATGAGAACATTAGTGGGTGACGCGATGCTGCACGAATGTTTGCACTCGACATAAATAAGTCGTCTACCCCCGACAATGGGCGCCATTGTGACAACGATGAACTAGCCGTTGGATGAACTAGCGACGATCGCGGACGGAATCCACGATAGCTACTTTAGAGATACGAAGGCCGAAGCACTAAGAAAAAACTTGGAGAAGTTAAATAACCAGGTGGCCGAACTCACGAAGATGTTCAACCAACTCACATTACAGCTAAGAACGAGATCAAGATCGCGAAGCAGGCGACGACAACGGTCCAGGTCACCGGCGGCTTAGTACCATCAAACTTTCGGCGACCGATCGACAGTGTCGCGCGCCGTGCGGGTATGTATCGGAAAACGGAGAGACGACACTGAATGCGGCGATTAGTGACGGACCGAAGCGAGCCGCCTTTTCGTCACAGACCTAGTGACGACCAGAGAATTTTTCGATCCCGCGCAAGGTAAAGCATGACGTTGTCTACTACATTAACACCACACAACGGGCCGCCAACATTTTACAGTCTTCGCGAAGACTATCTGTGGAGACGTACAAAATTGCATGTACCGAATTCGAAGAATTGATCACATCTCCCTACAATTTCTATGTTTTTGGGAAATTACAGAAATCTGTAAACGCCACCGTACAGTTGCGAGATGATATAAATAAAGAAGGCTTCACATTTTCAATAATGTCGCGTTTGACGACCCATTAGAAAATGTTTTCTCTGTTCTCCGCATGTACGGAGGTAATTACAACCGAAATCCTTCGGGAAAAACAGTACGATTAGCAATTAGAAAAAAATGTCATTGAATTTAAAAATAGTTTACATCATTGAAATTATGTTAGATAGTGACGTACTGTTGTTGTCGGAAGATATTTCACCAGAAGTATCAGCCACGTTAAATGCTTCATTGGTTTGTAGCAAAGAGAACATGGATGATGACAGTTTTGTTGACGATATTGAAATGGATAATATCGAGGAACTGTCAACACCATTAGAATCCTGTGCACCAGAATACTTTGTAAGGTACATTGCTAAGAAATGTGTTGATAAATCACAATGTCGTAGATGTTGCGATACAGTTTTGGAGAATACTACTGTTTTTATTCGATACGAGCAACTATTGATATTTTTTACAGCTTATTATATATTGTATTAGTCCTGAAGGTAGTATTGATTTTGAGAATTTACATATTCCAAGTCAGCAATTTTCACATATTTTTAAAATTATTAATTCTCCTTTTGATAAATATTATCCGCCATTACGTAGTGAAACATTTATTTTGGATAAACTCTTTTCAATAATTTCATGTTGAAAAGAAATATCCAAATTGGTTTATTCAAGATTTAAATTATTTCACTTTAACTGTGAAAATACATAAAAATGATTTATATTTAATAAATAACAAAGTTTTGTTATTATAATAATATCGATAGGTAAAAGTAGTTTATAGAAAAATTTCGAACAATATTTTAATTAATAAGCGTAATTTTTAACTAATAAAATAATAAAATTTATGTTATTTATCACAATCAATGCATTGCATAATTATAATAAAATTATTAAAAATTTAACATACATTTGAATATGTAATATAAGTAAATGAGGAAATATAATAATTTTAATATTTTAATATTAATTGTAATTTCAATAGTTTAAAATTTAGTTAGTTAAAAATTGTTTTTAAAAATATTTAATATAAATAGCTTCGGTCTCAAAAATCATATTTCACTAATTTCTCAACTCACCGTTATTTAAACATGGAGAATGCTAAAAAACTAGGGATTTTTTATTTATGTCGGTATTTCAGGTCACGAGCCATGAAGTCCCGCAAGATGTCTATTCATCTATTCAGTGTCACGCCGGGAGTTGCGTCACCAAAAAAAATAAAATTATTGCCTGGTGCGCCTTCTATGTCTCCCTCGATCGAAGGCTCTTCTGTCGACACTCCTCGATCGATTTTAACCGTTCACGCGCTAAATTTAAATGTGGATAATTGCCAATGTGGTCCTGTGATCGCCAGTCGACGTTTCCCGTAGGGAACGGACAAATTTAGAATAACGCAACGGATTTTACGCGGTTCGAAGCGCTTTCGTGAACTGCGTGACAAATTCCAGCAATCAAAGCCAACGCACGAAATATCATAAATGTCTTAAATTCACTTAACTCGCGTGAGGAACCCGAAAAGTAATCTTTACGTATGAGGCGTTCCGACGCGAGCCGACGATTTATTCTAACTTTGAAATTAATAAAAATATTGTCCGAATATTAAATTAAACGTCTTTAGCACCTTTAATAATTTAAATTAAACTCAATGCGCCGAACTTTGACTACGGAGGAAGGAGAAAAATAACAAAGGAACTTTGAAATAAAATGAACTGTCTTCTTTGGCGTTTAAACTGATAATCTTTTTTATTGAGGGCTCCGGGGTTCCTTTTATAGTTTTTTGTGGCTATTGTTCTTAGTCCGATTGCTCATTTAGAATTCTTTTACTATGGCGTGATGCTTTAACTGGTTTGATCTGGTTATTGTGGAGATAAGAGGCCTGCTCACATCAGACTGAAGGGTACGGTGATTGTCGGTAAAGTAGGTAATGATAGAAGGAGAGAAGGTTTTTGCGTTTCGTCTCGGAGTCGCTGCCTAGATTCATCTGTGAGCAGGGCCTCTTATCTCCACGATAGCCAGATCGAACCAGTTAAAGCATCACGCCATAGTAAAGGAATTCTAAACAATGAGCAATCGGACTAGGAACAATAGCCACAAGAAACTATAAAAGGAACCCCGGAGCCCTCAATAAAAGATTATCAGTTTAAACGCCAAAGAAGACAGTTCATTTTATTTCAAAGTTCCTTTGTTATTTTTCTCCTTCCTCCGTAGTCAAAGTTCGGCGCATTGAGTTTAGTTTAGGTTATTAAAGGCGCTAAAGACGTTTAATTTAATATTCGGACAATATTTTATTAATTTCAAAGTTAGAATAAATCGTCGGCTCGTGTCGGAACGCCTCATACGTAAAGATTACTTTTCGGGTTCCTCACGCGAGTCAAGTGAATTTAAGACATTTATGGTATTTCGTGCGTTGGCTTTGATTGCGGGAATTTGTCACGCAGTTCACGAAAGCGCTTCGAACCGCGTAAAATCCGTTGCGTTATTCTAAATTTGTCCGTTTCCTACGGGAAACGTCGACTGGCGATCACAGGACCACATTGGCAATTATCCACATTTAAATTCAGCGCGTGAACGGTTAAAATCGATCGAGGAGTGTCGACAGAAGAGCCTTCGATCGAGGGAGACATAGAAGGCGCACCAGGCAATAATTTTATTTTTCTTGGTGACGCAACTCCCGGCGTGACAAATAACTGGCGATATCCTGCCAGGATAACGGCAGAAGATTGTGAAAAACGATTGGTGAATCGCCGCCTACTTCAGTGAAGATCCTGCGAGGGAAAAACCGCCTGTTGAAGAGATCTACGGACTCCGAGGGACGGGGGACTACGTGTGCCACCTCCGCGGAGGCTCGCTGATTAGGGACTTTTGTGACCTTGGAAAAACGAGGATTAGGGACATCTCGAGCTACGGCAATCCGACGGAGTAAGAAATCGCTAAGGCATTTCGAGCTGCGGCATCCGATTGGACGAGAATTTGTTTCCTTGGGCTACGGCATCCAAGTCGCGAAGGTAAGAGGGAGAAAATTTTTTTTTAGAAAGGAACGGATTTCAAAAATTATTTTAAAAATGGCAACTCAGATTGATCTACAAAAATTAAATGAAACAATCATGAGCAATTTTGAGCTCCTAACGAAACAAATTAATGAAAGAAATTCAATTTACGATGACAATTTTAAGAAAATAAATAGAAGAGCAGATTCACACGAGCAAATGCTCGAGAATCTTACGAAGATAATAAGAAAATTAGAGATTGCTAACGAGAAACAAAATACTGAATTCAAGAATTTGGCTCAAAATTTAAAAACTTATGCATATTCTGAAACCGTACACACTGACCTGGCACCTGAAATGACGGAAGACGAGACGGTTTATTATTCGGAAAAAACGACACAGAGGGCTAATACGAAGAATTCAAAACGCGAATCGGCAAATCAAAAGGAAGCAACACGCGAAGATTTAATTTTGAAACCGACCGACGCTCTACGCGTAATCGAGAGTTTGAACGGGACTAACGACATCGGGGTCGAAGAGTTTATAAAATCAGTAAAATTGGCTAGAACACGCGTAAATGACCAAATTATATTATTACGAATGATTATTGCGGAGAAAATTACAGATCGCGCCAAACAGAGTATTAGATTTTGTCAAATTACGTCGTACGAAGAGTTATTTTCGGCTTTGAGAACTCACGTTTCAATTCCTAACACAATTAGTGGAAGTCGTAATAAATTACAGAATATACGTCAGGGAAACAACGAAACAGTACAGTCGTATTCAAATAGATTCAAACAAGCGTTAAGTGAACTGGAATATTCAATTCAAGCAAAATACAGTAACCCGATATCGAGAAATTTGGCTTTAGAACAAGAAAACGCCGAGGCGATAAAATTTTATATCCATAATCTGCGACCCGATTTAGCGTATTGCATCATGGCGATGCAACCCGGAACGTTGCTCGATGCCCAACAGCGAGCGATAGACGCGGACGTTTGGGTTCAGGACATGGCAAATCGGAAATTAAATTATCGAAATTTTAACGTACCAGCGCGAAAAACGGAAAACCGACCGAACACACAAACACAAATAATCAGGAGACCCTTTAATACAACCCAAAATTCACCAATACAGTTGAAATGCGATAACTGTCAAAGGATAGGGCACACACGAAGTAATTGCTATTTGTTAAAACAAAATTTTCCGAGTGTACAGCACGGCAAGATACCTCCCAGAAGAATCAACCGGATTACCGCAACGGATCGGGAACACGACAACGAAATACCAGCAATAGAAGAACCACCCATCGAAGAATTGGCTACCGCAGAGATAAAAACGATGGAGGGACAGATACGAGAATCCACTACACACCCGGAGAGTTACAACATGTCAGGTGTAAACTCCCCGGAATGTCAAGAAGTGGACGACTGCTCCTGGACACCGGAGCAGGAGTGAATTTGATAAAAAATGGATTCTGCGAAAACAAAATTAAATTAAAAAAACCTCATATAATTCGGCTTGGTAATGATAAACATGCTTTAAATTATGTAACATTTTTCATAGTACATGGTAAAAGACACAAGTTTTTTATAATAACGGACGACTTTCCTCTAATCGAGGACGGAATAATTGGCCTAGCATTCTTAAGACAGCATGAATATATGATAACAAACGACAAACTAAAAATAGATAACGACATTATACCGTTGCAGGTGACAAAGGAGGAAATACCTGCTAAGACACACAAAATAGTATATACGAAAATTGGAAATGACCAAGTACGTGTATGTTTCTTCAATACTGGTAAGCAAACAACAAATTTAACTAATAAAATTTCATTTGGAAAAAATTTAAGAACGGATGAATTATTGGATAAATTAAATCTGACTAAACTTGAACCGCAATACGCCGACACGATCAAGCGGTTAGTTTGCCAATACAACGACGTCTTTTGTTTAGAATCTGATTTATTACCGCATACAAATCTAACAACACACACAATAAATCCAAAAACCGATAAACCCATTAATATAAGGTCATACAGGCCTCCCGAGTGCCATAAATTCGAAATCAAAAATCAAATTCAGGAGATGCTAAAGAAAAAAATAATAGAGCATAGTAGTTCGCCCTACAATGCACCGATATGGGTAGTTCCTAAGAAATTGGACGCCACCGGTAAACAAAAATGGAGGGTAGTGGTGGATTTCCGAAAACTAAACGAAGTAACAGAACAGGACGCGTACCCGTTACCGAATCCGGATGACATATTGGCACATCTCGGTAACGCAAAATTTTTTTCGGCTTTAGATTTATCGTCGGGCTTTCACCAGATTTTAATGAACACGGAAAGCAAAAAATATACGGCATTCTCGACGACAGACGGACACTTTCATTTTAATAGAATGCCGTTCGGGTTAAAAAATGCACCGGCTACGTTCCAACGGATGATGGATACGGCGTTTCGCGGATTAGTTGATAAAAATTGTTTTATTTATTTGGACGATATTATTATTTTTGGCAACACATTGGAAGAACATGATCGGAATCTCGCAGTAGTATTTCAGAGGCTGCGCGATACCGGATTAAAATTACAAATAGATAAATGCGAATTTCTAAAACCTGAATTAGAGTATCTGGGACATTTGATCACACCATTCGGCATAAAACCAAATCCCGAGAAATTATCGGCGATACGAAATTTCAAAATTCCGACGACCGTTACTAAAGTGAAATCATTCCTTGGACTCACCGGTTATTATAGAAAATTTATCCAGGATTTTGCAAAATTATCAAAACCTTTGACAAGACTAACACAAAAAAACGTTACGTTTAATTGGACGACGGAACAACAATTGGCATTCGATACGTTGAAAGAAAAACTTTGTAATCCACCAGTACTGTCGTACCCGGATTTTAATAAAATTTTCACTCTAACAACAGATGCAAGTAATGACGGATTAGGCGCAATATTGTCACAAGAGGGTCATCCCTGTTGTTTTATCTCTAGGACACTAAATTCAGCCGAAAGAAACTATACGACGACCGAAAAGGAATTATTAGCGATTATTTGGGGAATTAAGAGACTCAGACAATACTTACTCGGACGAAAATTTATTATTGAAACGGATCACCAAGCGCTAAAGTGGCTACAAAACGTAAAAGATCCATCTTCCCGGCTCATGAGATGGAGGTTAAGATTGGAAGAGTATGATTATGAAATTCATTACAAGAAGGGCAAGCAAAATTTAGTTGCGGACGCACTCTCTCGTTTGCACCCGGTTACCATAACATCTGACGAACCGTGCACGAGTAGAATCAAAATTAGAGATTTTGAAACAGAATTTAATAATTGGAAAGCGCGAATTGGTGTACGCAAGATACCAATCAAATTAGTCGCAAATCGACATAATTGGCTGCAATTGGATTATGACTTACTTGGACCATTCAATATACCTACATGGTTAAGACATTTGGAACGACTGACTGATACTAGAGACAGGATAATATCTTTTGGGGTTTATAAATTAAAATTACCTGATATCATACTTTTGAAATTAATGTTACAATTTATATGCGAGTACAAACCCGTAGAGATAATACAATTGGCTAATGAACCTCCTAGAAATTACACCTCCGATGAAAAAATACAAATAATTAAAGAAAATCACGACCTAACTGAACATGTCGGTGAAAACAAAACATTGGAAAAAATAAAGCAAAACCATCACTGGATAGGGATCGACAAGGACGTGACGGACTACATCAAAAATTGCAAAATATGCCAGACTAATAAATTGACACGAATTCGACCGCGGGAAGAGGCAGTAATTACAGATACACCTGAGAATCCAAACGATAAAATAGCACTTGACATAATCGGACCACTTACACTAACAAAAAATGGAAATCAATACATACTATCAATACAAGACAATTTGACTAAATACCTCATGTTAATAGCCATACCAGACCAAAAGGCAGAAACCATAGTAAACAAATTAGCGGATCAGTATATTTACACGTTTTCGGCACCAAAGACTATTTTAACCGATCAAGCTCCGTATTTTATTGGCAAGCTAATGGACTGTTTCGAACGGGCATTTAAAATTAAACATATTAAAACGACTGCTTTTCATCCACAATCAAACGGGTCATTAGAAAGAGCCCATGCTTTTATAAAAGACATGTTGCGGACCAGCATCGACGAAACGCGGACGGAATGGGACCAAAATTTAAAACAGATATGCATGGCCTATAACACCACCGTTCATTCGACCACTAAATTCACGCCGTTCGAGTTAACATTCGGCCGTAAAGCGAACATGCCGTCGGCAATAAATTTGAATCCGGCGGTTAGCCAAATCGATATTTTTCAAAATTTAAAAAATAGGCACGAAGAATACCTGGCAGCAGCTAAAAGAATTACTGAGGCAAACAAACGAGTACACAAATTAGAACAGGATAAGAAAATTAAGACCAAAAGTTTATACCAGGAAAATGATTTAGTTTTACTCCACAATGAAAATAAGACACATAAATTAGATAAGGAATGGCTCGGTCCATACCGAATAATCAGCGTACAAACTCCAAATTATTTATTAGAAGTATCAAATGTAAGAAATTTACTTGTACATGGAAATAGGATTAAACTTTTTTATTCTTCTAGGGACTCGCCATGATAACCACCGCGCTGAGATTGGAATCCATAGGCCATAAGAGAATTTTAACAGAAGAAATCAGTGATACCCTTTTGTACAACAAAGAGATCAAAATTACGATTATATTTGAAGCCAACGAGCTGTATCGCGACACCGGGATCGTCAAGAAATTATACGACACCATTTCGGACCATTGCAAGAAATTTAGTTGTGTCAATACGGCGTATGAGTTAATAAGCGCGCGGGTACGAGGTCTCGAACGATCATGCGATAAGTTAAAACTTTTAATGTATAACCGACAAAAACGAGGACTAATTAACGCGATTGGATCTATATCGAAAACACTTTTTGGGACATTAGACGACAACGATTTAAAATTAATTAACGAAAATTTTGACAAATTATTTAACGATCAAAACGAATTGGTTCACATAGTCCAAAATCAAACCTTAATGTTTAGGCAGATCCTTCGAGACAGCCATTTTACAAAATTGACCGAGCAATTGGCAAATCAATCAAAGGAAATTAAGCAAACAATAAATAATGAAATATTGGATCAAAATCTTCTAATACTGGAAATATTAATCGCGGAACTAGCGAACAAAATTGACGACTTCTATTACATGATAATTCTAGGTAAAAAGGGCATCATTGATACAAAATTAATAAATGTTAAAACATTCATAGAATCATACAATACGCTCACACAAAAGAGTTTCATTACTGTAAATAATCAACTGAAATTTCAGGAAATAATAGACGTAAGTCGTTTAAGTACCGCAACGAAAAACAATTCGATAATATATCAAATTATTGTACCTATATTCGAGGAACGTTTTTGGAAATTACTACACTACATAGCCATACCAAGTAAAGTACAAAATAATTTCATCGCACCAATATTAGAAAATGAATACGCGTTAAAGAAAAAAATGATTACATTCCTGTGAATTATGAATATATAAAAAGATATTGCAGGGAGTCGCCTGTTGGTAAAATTTGTGAACGAACACAGCCAACGATACACTTTGAAACAGAAAACTATAATCCGGCAAATGAATGTGAAACCGCGATATTTAAAATTATTAACCTTACTTTCATTCCATTACAAGATCATAATAGTTATTTGATTATACCGCAAAATCCAATTATTATACAAACAATTTGTGAATCCATAGGACACATCAAAATTACCGAGCCGAGCATCATAACATCTAAATTGGATTGCATTCTCACTTATAATAACAATGTTATGAAGATTGGAGGCACTGTAAAGGAAATCGAAATTAAAATAACAAATTATAGTCTTGATATACCGTTTGACGAACACGACATAAAATTATTAGACAACTTTTTGCCCATAGTAGAACAAGTGACTCCGGACTTCAAAAAATATAGGAATTCATTTGAAACAATAAGCAATCAATTAGAGAATTTGAAAAATCAACGACGGATCTTATCTTCAACCGAAATTATATTCAATGTGTTGAAATACTTGGGCTATGCATCATTAGGGATCATAACATTATACATACTGCGCAAATTAGGACTTTTCCGATGTTTAACAAGTTTTTCACCAAAAAACATATGTATTAAGATTTTTTGTAATGAAACCACGGTTAGTAATAACACACAACCAAATAGAAGCTGTACAGTAAACGAGATGGAACTGATACGAATCGAAAACGACCAATTGGAATTACGAAATTCAACTGAAGCCACATCTTCTGCCAGAAACAAAGAAATCGGACCACCCAAAATTGTTCGTTTTGGGACAAAACTCAATCTAAGAAGGGGGGTGTGAGCAGGGCCTCTTATCTCCACGATAGCCAGATCGAACCAGTTAAAGCATCACGCCATAGTAAAGGAATTCTAAACAATGAGCAATCGGACTAGGAACAATAGCCACAAGAAACTATAAAAGGAACCCCGGAGCCCTCAATAAAAGATTATCAGTTTAAACGCCAAAGAAGACAGTTCATTTTATTTCAAAGTTCCTTTGTTATTTTTCTCCTTCCTCCGTAGTCAAAGTTCGGCGCATTGAGTTTAGTTTAGGTTATTAAAGGCGCTAAAGACGTTTAATTTAATATTCGGACAATATTTTATTAATTTCAAAGTTAGAATAAATCGTCGGCTCGTGTCGGAACGCCTCATACGTAAAGATTACTTTTCGGGTTCCTCACGCGAGTCAAGTGAATTTAAGACATTTATGGTATTTCGTGCGTTGGCTTTGATTGCGGGAATTTGTCACGCAGTTCACGAAAGCGCTTCGAACCGCGTAAAATCCGTTGCGTTATTCTAAATTTGTCCGTTTCCTACGGGAAACGTCGACTGGCGATCACAGGACCACATTGGCAATTATCCACATTTAAATTCAGCGCGTGAACGGTTAAAATCGATCGAGGAGTGTCGACAGAAGAGCCTTCGATCGAGGGAGACATAGAAGGCGCACCAGGCAATAATTTTATTTTTCTTGGTGACGCAACTCCCGGCGTGACACATCAGTGGGGCTGACGGCAGCGACTCCTACCCCAGACGCCTGTTGTTGTAACTACCCGCTAGGCTGGCCCGACACCCTCCTAGCGGGGTTTCGCACGCTGCTTGCCTAACATCGAAGATCGGTAGGATCTCGACGCTAGGCGCGCATCCACTTGCGGCTTGTGCCAGTCAGGTGTTCGAATCTCGCAGTCGAGGAACTGTAGGGTCGCTACAAGACCTCGTCTGTGATTTGTAAAAACAAAAGTGCACGAAAGTCAATTTTATTGGGACTTCATTATCTATTGTTACATTATGATAGTTTATTATTAAAGTGAACTTATGAAGTAAACTTTCGTTTACTTTTTTCAATATTTCAATATCAAGTAAAACGTTATTATATATATTTCATCTGTGAGAAAAGAATCTGTAGGAAAAAGGAAAAAAACGTCATTCGAGAATTGCTGATGAAAAAAGACGTGTTGTAGATTTCAAAATACAGAGATATAGATTTCAGATATTTTGTATTATTTTATCATATTTTGTTATTTTTATAGTTAATGTGGATTTATAGCATTTCTATTATCCTATGAGTATTAACTAGAAAGTATATGCATCACTATTAGATGGTATTGCAAATCATTTTAAATAATAAATTACAAAACTTAATAAATCAATATATTTACCGTGAAGCTAGAAAATATTAATAAATAAAAGATACTAATGTAATTAAACCAGAAAATATTTTTATATGTAATTTCATATCATATAAATTGGTATATGTTTAAGAAATTATAATATAATTATGATTTTATACAGTAATATACTATGCTGTACTTTATTTTAAATATTAATTGAATCTGTAATGCATTAATAATAAAAAAGCGATAAAAGATAAAAATATTTAAAAAAAAGTTTTATATGTCTGTTTTTTTTGTGATAGAATTATTATACATATTTTTTTATTATTGTCTCAAAAGATATCATTTTTTTATATATTATGATCTGTAAAAATAGTATTTTAATTTTAAAATTTCATACTATGTATAATATTTTTCAGATTTTTCTTTCAAAAAAAAAATTCAAAATCTTGAAAATTAATAAATAAATGATGAATAAGATCAAAATTTCTTTGTAAAATATTACATATAGTCGCGATTATATTGAGTTGAGCAATAGAAGTAGAATTTTGGAGGTTATCTTGTAAAAATCATTACAGACCTTTGTCAAGAATTTACTTTAATAATTTGATTTGCTGTTACTTTTCTTTGTATTTTCCTTCAACTTTTCTATCAACTAGAAAACATTTATTGAGTAATCTGGTAGATGAGTAATTAAGTTACATATGTATTTGTTAAAATCATTATTTAATCCTCTGAATACTATTAATAAGACCATATCTTCATTTTAATAGTAATAAATTACAATTCTAATAATGTCTGGCATAAGATTAAGTAAAAAATTGATCAAATGATCAACGAATGAACATAAACTTCCAATGAAGAGAAAATAGTTTTTGATATATTAGGACAACTGTGTTGCAATCAGTGGAAGAAAGAATATTTTATAAAATTCTGAATATAATTGTAAGTTTTTATTTGAAATAATATTTCATTTTGCTTTAAAAATAAGTTATAGCATGATAACAAACATGTTTCATGGAATATTTGTAACATAATATTTGTAATACCTTATCTCCTAATATATCACATTTTATTTATTATCAGTTAACACTTTTAGTAATATTTTCTTGCACTGTATCCAATCCATTTATAAAATAGTTTGAATTTTTACATTTTATGCATTCATTTAAAAATTATATTATTATCATTTGAAGTCAGAAAGTTTCAATTTGTCTATATTTTCTTATAACTTCCTTGTTACATTTACCATATAAATAATTATGCGTCTATAAATCTTAGAGCTTATAAAATGAAGTTGTATTAAAATTTTGCCCCTTTGGACATTTCATTATTTTTTTTTAAATATTATAAATCGTCTGAAATTCAATGAACTCACGTAAATGCGTATTTTTAAAAAATGTAAAATGTAAAATCTAATTCAACTAGATAACTTCCCCTTTTATTTCTGTCAATATCTTCTAAAATCCTCGTGAAATATTTCCATTGAAAAATAAGTCTACTATGATTGATTTAAAAAACCATATTTCGAAGCAAATGTAATTACAGCTTTCAAAAACTGTTCAATATAAGGTCATTGAATATATTATGTAAAGACAAGATATTATGTAAAGAAGCTAAAATTATGCAAATACGGAATAAATAATTCAGCGATCGCACAATTCTCTAAATTTCATTCATGAAATATCAGAAAACTCAATTCTCTAAATCTCATTCACGAAATATTAAAAATAAACAATTATTACGAGAATTTATATACTTCAATATTATTATGCGATTAGAAATTTTAAAAATTGGAAAAATAATTTGATATACCTTTATAGATGGAATTTGATTAGTAATTTTTAAAATAAGTGTATGAGACAATTTAGAATCAGTCCATGCGAACATTTACAGAATTATTCAGAATATTAAATAGTCTTTTAAATAAACGTTAAAACGAAATCTTTTATTATATAAAGAATATTGAATTTGTTAATTTGTATACGACGATCAACTTCATTTAATTCGAGTCATATAACTTTTTAATGTATCCACTTTTCTGTGAAAAAAAATATACTGTATTATTTGCACTGATTTTAAAATTTTGATATTACAACATGATGTTAATAATATAATTGTTTTTTTTAAATCAACATTAAAAAATATCTTGTTCTGTAAATTTGATAGTAATAACAAAATTGCAGATTTGTAAATTAATTTAAATGTATGAAATCGTATAGAATGCATTTTTATGTGAAAAAATCTATAATCAAAGTATAATGCTTTTTAAAATATTTGGTACGTAAAACATAATTTTCTTGCGAAGGCCCTGATTTTTAAATTATATTTTCAAAAATATAAATTTGCATAAAAATTCGCAATCTAGTAATGACAAATAATTAATTACAATGTTAGACTGGGGATTTTTATTCATTTTTGAATTTTTATGAATATAGCTAAAGAAATGAAATTTAAAAAAAATTTGTTTTATCTATTAACTATTAACTAGGTATAATAATCAATAAATTTTCAAACACGATTTTCTCAAAAGTGAAGACTTTAATGAAAAAATTGTATTTTTTCGTTTCGACTCATATTTACACACAAATCGCAAGTTACATGTTGCATATTATGTATATATATTTTATACATTTTTACATTTTTCAATTATTTATAATTGCATAAAAATTTTCTGTGTATTAATTACTTTCTTAAGTGAAGTTTTCCATTTAAAATTCAAGTTTATTTTTTCTTTATGCTTAAATAAATAATTTCCATATTTACCTAATTTTTACATATTTGAAAAATTCTAAAGTTGAAAATTGCACAGAATGTACACAATAGAAAAAAATATATATATAAAATTCTCAAAATAGTAATACTTTCTATCAAATACTTTTGTAAAGTACTTTGTATAAAATTTAAATAAATTTTAAATAAATTTCTATCAATCAAATTAATCAAAATATGAGCTTGCACAAAAATCTACAATTCACTGATAAGACTGGCGTATGTAGCTTAATAGATTTCATTACAGACATGATTGTGTGTGTATTGGTATATTTTTTTCTGTATTTTTTCTTTCTATGGAAATGAAGGCTTTCTTTCTCTCGCTATTATCTGATATTTTAAAAAAGTTTTCTCCTTCGTCTATCTTTTCAAGCAACATTTGTTGCTTGTTGGCACAGCAGTACACCTTTTTCGTTTTCCTTAATCTCCACCTTTCTTTCTTTCTATAGTAAGAGAAGGAGCAAAATCAGCTAGAAGAGAAAAACGGCCTTGACTGACGATACTTTTGCCCATATATTTCAACGCTATTTTATTATCATATCCTTTCCTCGTATAATACGAGAAAATTAACCTATCATACTTTCATTATGTTAAAATTTATATAGAGACCAATAGATTTCTCGTGAATATACATGGTGGCCTGCAACTTGTGATTCTATGTGACTGAGTCGAAACGAAAGAATACAATTTTTTCATTAAAGTCTTCACTTTTGAGAAAATCGAAAATTTATCGACTATACTTAGATTTAGTTAATCCTAAATGTAACATGTGAATAATTAACAGGAGGTTGTTCTACATGCGAAAATAAATAAAAAAATAAAATTTTTCTGTAAGATGCTCCGTTTTTGAGAAAATCGAGTTTGAAAATTTATCAAATTTATGTATTTAAAGCAATTTTTTAACAAAACGTAGTCAAACGATTCCTTAAACGAAAAAATTTTATTTTACGTTTTTTACTTGGTTTTGCACATAGAATATTCTTCTGTCGATTATTCGCATCTGTTCAATATGGAACTAGCCAAATTCAAGTATAGTTGATGAATTTCAAACTCGATTTTCTTGAAAACGAAGGTTTCCAGGGAAAAATTTTATTCTTTCTTTTGACATATTTTTACACGTAGAATTATTTTCAAGTCGGTTGGTTACGAACACTACTGTGTTCTTCTTCTTACTCATAAATTGTGTTATAACACATTTACTAATCTTATTAATTTCCTTTATTCATTAATTATTATTAATTATCATTTAGTCATCCTCAAGATATTCCACAAGTTGAAGATAAATCTATAATTTCTATTTTGAGGTGAGCTTTAGTAATCCTACGATAAATTTATTTCTATAATGATATTGTTTAGATGTTCCTTCAATGTGTGTGGAAAATATTAAAAATTTCTATGAATTTGTCGATTTTATTAAGTGCTCATTCATTGAGTAGAAAATAGTAATAATGAATAAACAAGTTCCTAGTACAAATATAATTATATATAAATATAATTGAATTATTTCTTGAATCACTACATTTTGAATTATTTGATGGACGTATTGAATTTCAATTTCAGATTCGAAATTTAACTAGTTAAATATTGGCCAACCACTTTGACATTTTTTTTATGCATATATAAGTAATGGGACATTTCAACCAATAAACTTTAACATTTTTTCATTGAACACATTTCGTGAAATTATTTCATATATACAGCGTGTCCCGCATTTTTCCGTACATACTTCGGCAGTTTGTTCTACAAGTAAAATAAGAAATAATAAAAAGTTATATAACAAAAAGTTCATAAATACTTTGTTAAGAATTTATGGCAAAAATACAAAATATGATTTAAACGCTGCTAAATATACCTATATCTCCATTTCAAAGTGACGCCCGCCTTTGTTGACACAAATTTGAGATTGACGAATTATTGAATTTATTGTTGATTTTGATTTGGTTGCGATTTTTTCTAATCTCTTCGCAGGCGATGTTGATTTTTGTAATTCGTCTCTTATACGTATTTCTGTATTGTAAACTTTCTCTTTTAGAATGCCCCATAATATAATAATCTAAAAGAGTAAGGTTAGCTGACCTAGGAGGCCAGGAAATTGGCCTTCCTCGACCCATCCATCTTTGGGAATATTAAGTCAATTTTTTACACAGCGTTATCATATCTTTCACATTTCTTATTTTTGTCATAACTTCTCAAAAAAGCATTTATGGACTTTTTGTTATATAACATTTTTATTTGTAGAACACACTCCCGAAGTATGTACGGAAAAATGCGGGACACTCTGTATATATATACATGATGTGTCTGCAAGAGAAATATACAATTTCTCTTAATTAAATATTTTCTAAATATTTATTGTTATTATAAGAAAATGCTTGCATTTCGTTGAATAATTTATATTTTTTTTAGCAAATTACAAAGTCATAAGAATTCTCAATTTGGTTTACGTTGCATATTTAGTGAAATTAACTTGATTTTTGATTTTTTTCGTCATCGTATTATCGAAAATTCACTGACAGTCAGTTGAACTATTTCATTTCGAACAATTCACATTTAAATCTTAGTAATATTTAATTATAATATTATATGATTGTTGTATATATTACGACTTATTTATTAATTAATTTATTTATTAATAAATATCATGTTAATGTTAATTTATATAATGTTAATATTAATAATATATATATATAAATTGTATAAATTAACATTTATATATTTATTAATAAATTATATATATAAGTTAATATTATAATATTATTCTATATACATACAATTAATAAATATATTATCACGTATACATATAATTTAAATAATTTTCATTATTCAGAAGTTATTATACAAGACAATAAAATTAAAGGTATTAGAGAAACATATTTTACACATGATCTCATTATGCTATAAACGATAAATAGTCGAAAGATACAATAATATACATAGTTACACAAGCGATCAATTTAGGTAACGTAGAAATGTCAAATCTATGAATAAATTTCGCAGACTCTTTCCTTCTCTAAGTCCTTGTCGTTGTCTCTTTTTTTTTCTTATTTGATCACTCTTTCTCCTTGTTTATCTTCAAACTGTAGCCTCTTCTTTTTCGAATATTCGGGAAAAGTAGTGTCCAGAGTTTCGTATAAAAGCACATTCGCGTTACACGGGTATCACATTCGGAAACACAGTTTCGTTCCATTGGATTTGTCTCTGGTGATAACTACCTGATAATCATTTAAAATGAAATTTCTCGTGAGTCTTCCTTTTCACATTTCTTTTCTTTGACTATGTATTTAGTATTTAAGTGGTATCACAAGATAACAGATTACTATGAGAATTTACAGAAATTGAAGGCATCTAAGTTTAGTTTTGCATTTTGAATTTTCTTTGATAGAGATTGCTATCAAGATTGAGTATTCGAAAATACTCAAAATCATTCAAATTCTTTCTGTTCACAAATTGAATTGATTTCATGTATTACCATTACATTTTATTTTTCGAAGGCTTCAATGTTTTTAAATGCCCTCAAATTATCGATTGAAAACTTTTTACTAATAAAATATTAATATAATACCAATATTATACTAACAAAGTAATTTAATTTAATATTAATGCCAGATTATAAAATTTTTATATTAATTAATATTATTAAAAATGTGATTTTAAATATGATTTTAAAAAATAGAACCTCGGTGGAAAATGTTAATCATATCAGAGAACACATGATTCTTTCATATTAAGAACATTATGTTTTTTTACAAATTTTCGCCTGTTAAAACTTGATTGAATGAAATTTTAGTATTTATAATAAAGTATCAATTTTGTATAAATATATATAGAAACACGTAGAGTACAATAATTGTGTAACTTGATAATGTTTTACTTGTAAATATTGTATCTATAAATGCATTTGTGATAGTTTTTTGGTAATTTCAATTGCGAATGATGTTTTGTTAAAAAAAAATTTGACACAAGTCACGATAATTATTTAGAAAACGGGACTTATCGGCGATTTCAATGACTTTGAAATATGTTGTCAAGATCATCGTTCTAAACAACTTTGCTTTGTACGTGTTATTTTTACGTTCGGCCTTAATTTCCGAGATATACGTAGGAAACCTTCGGCGAAATTTTCAAAACTGTCATCTTCAAGATAGCTTCATTTTATACAAAAACATTTCATTTTCATTTTATACAGTCACGAAAAGGATTTCCAGTGACTCGAGAGTCAATCCTTTGAGCTTCTTTGTAATTCGACGTTGATTTGTAAAAATCATTTCGACAAAAGTACAATCATTTTTATTTGGAAATGGCATTGAATCTGCGATGAAAACGTTTCTATATTATTATTAAAAAGATTAAATAAAATATATTGTAATGTATTATTATTAAATTAAAGTTAAATTAATATTAAAGATTAAATTATATTATTATTAAAGGTTAAATAAAATAATTTTTAATTATTTAAATTTTTCTTTTCCAGTAAAAGATACTAAATCTCAATGGAAATTGAAAAAGAATTAGAAATGTAAAGAATTAAGATCCAAAATAAATGAAGTTTGTCCTTCAAAAAATATAGAACATATTTTTATAAATACGTATCTCGAAAACTAAGACCGAGTGGTATTGTTCAGTTGTATAATATAATAACAATGATCTTGACAACATGTTTC
Source organism: Melipona bicolor (assembly GCA_030673865.1). Taxonomy (NCBI): domain Eukaryota; kingdom Metazoa; phylum Arthropoda; class Insecta; order Hymenoptera; family Apidae; genus Melipona; species Melipona bicolor. The sequence continues at coordinate 1,947,493 of JAHYIQ010000033.1, read as the reverse complement.
AAGATCGTTAAAATCGATGAAAGTCCTCCTTTTTAGATAATGATTTTAGATGATGATTATTATTATAATTAGGTATGAGGATCCTTTGTTGCAAGAAAATTTTAATTTTATATTCATACGTTCTAAAAAAGTTATAATAGGTGTATTTTTTATACCGTTTTTTATCCACGCAGTTTTAAATTTCTTCTTAAAATTTCGTTTATCAGTAGTTAATATTACTAATCCAAATTATTCTAAATTTTTCCTGAAATGTGTAGTTAAATCAATAAGATTACGTGTTAAAAAGTAGGATAGTTGAATTTAATATATAATTATAAAAATATGTGCGGACAAAAATGAAGATAATACAGTCCCTTAACAAAAATCATAAAAAATAATTCTTTAGTAACATTAGAGATCAAAATCATTATTGAATCAATAAGTTGAATTTTATTATTTAAACAAAAATCTGTTGTTTCTCACAAGATCTCATATGTCTATAATTCACAAATCCATAGCATTTAATTCATATATAATACATATAGGTAAATATGCATCAATTTTTAATTAATATAAAGTTTTGCTCCCTGTGAAACTAATTTTACATATCTATAACCTCACATTACATCTATAGAATTTTATTTATATTTACATTTATAAATTATTTCACGAATATGCTTAATATTAACAATTTCTAAATTATTAAAATTATTTAATTAAATAATATAAATTCCTTACGTATTAACATACGTACATACTCACGAGTAATGTTATCCATATTTATAAATTTATATTTAAATATTAATATATTACAAAGTTAATATACTATCTGTGAAATATAGTTTATATCCACAAACATATGACATACATAGTAAATAGAAATCCCTAGTAATGTAAGAATATTTACATTTATAAATTATTCTATATATTGTATTTATAACTAATATGTTTATGTGTAATTGCACATTTGTTTCAGGTGGTAATTTTCTTAGCCACGGCCTCAGCTGATGTGCTTCGTCAACCAACTATCCTCAAACAGTCCCAAGATATTTCCTCCGATGGATCCTACTCTTATTCTTATGAGACAGAAAATGGAATATATCACTCTGAAAATGGGACTCCGGTAGCTACAGATGCAAGGAGCGCATCTATTATTGTTACTAGCGGACAGTATCAATATACATCTCCCGATGGTACATCAGTCAGAGTGGCATACGTTGCTGATCACAATGGATTCCAACCACAGGGCGAGCATATTCCAGCTATTCCTCTATTAATCCAAAGAGCCCTCGAATACATCAGAACGCATCCACCACAACTGGAACAATCAAATCTTTGAATTTATTTTAGTTTTTGACATTCATTTTTTTCGCATTGTGAAGTGAAATTATAATTTGTACATAACAAACATACGATAATAAACGTTTATTAAAAATTCTTGTGACGAAGATATTTCATTTCGCCGTTCTTAAAATAGCATAAGGGCATAGTGTAATTAGTGACTGATGAAAAATTGTCAATACTCTAGTCCTTAAAATTGCATGATTCTGTAATATTTATTCATTTTTTTAAAGAGCAAAATCGTGATCTGTAATTTTTTTTATCGAGTATTAATTGTCAAGGACACTCCTCAATTACTAATATTGAATTGATCTTAGTTGGGCTATAATTCCAATTTTTCAATATTAAACGACTTTAATTGAAGATATTATTTAATTATAGTTGGATTATAGTTATAATATCATGATCATAGGATTATTTTATAAATAAAATTCTAATTTAATTTAATTTGACATGATATAAAATATAGAGTTAAACAATATAAATATAATATAATATTATAATAATTAGGAATATTTATTTATATTTATATTTAATATAATATATATATAAAGTTAGAAGCTTTATTTAAGCTTATAGTAAGATATAATTACATAACAATAATTAAAATTAATATAATATGTAATGTTTACATATATAATCATATATTTATATAGTTATAATAATATATTACTTATATTTCTAATTATATTATATTTAATGCGATATATATAATAATATAATATGATACATAATTAAATAAATTAAACAAAGTTTCTAACTTTATATACAGATATAAATTTCATAATGTAACAAAATTTATTTATATAGTTTAAAAAAAAAGCATTACACTTCCGATATAAAAATATTTTTCGATATAAATAATTTACTATTTAAAAATATTTAATTTCCGATATTATTCTCTGATAAAAGCTATTGAAATATTTAGTAAAAGAAAAGTTAAAGTTAAATATATATTTAATAATTTAAATTGTACATAAATGATTGCTGGAAGAAGAAGTAAAAAGTAAAAAGTCGTCGTAAAAAGAAAATGATAGTAAGTTCTAGTCACGAAAAAAATTCTTCAATTTGAACTTTTACAATTTTAAAGAATAAAAGCTTTCCCTATCCATTGAATTTAGAATAACCAGATACACTGACAATGAGAATAAAACGAGCTCTTCATCGTACATTGAAACGTTTGTATCGATGAAATATACCTTTGCCGTTTGAACAATAATAGAAGCGATGTTTCATAATAACAACGGATCTTTTAATACCGTAATGCAGTAAATAATGACGAGCGTTGATCCGAGGGCGAATTATGTCGGTGTGCTCTTCTTAGCTAATCCTGCACAGCATAACTGAGAGGTCATATCACGCCTCAGCATGAGATTTGTGGTTTCTCGACCCACCCATCGTCGTCTGATGAACAATACGAATAATCGATGGTCTAAGGTTTACATTCCTTTGCGATGTTCTTTGCATGTGTAATGCTTCTTGGAAACAAAAAGTTTAGGTGAGAAATTTTACTATGCTATATGCATGTGAAATGAAGAAATGTAGATTGTCACGTTCACCAAAGTGGTCAAAATGATTAATTTATAATTTTTGTCAGACTTTTTACAGATGTGAAACAGTGTATCGTTGGAGATTGAATAATTTTTCGTAAAATTGTGTATTGTAAAGTGTTTTGATACACTTTATGAGAAAAGTCAGTAACTGAAATTTGTTCATTATTTATATTAATCTCAGAATGTAAAAGAAAATTTTTTAAAAAGCTACATAATTAAGAAGTTAAATATTTTTGGAATTCTATTTCTGTTGTTTATGGTAGTTACCGACGAAAATTTATTTGGATTGCTAGTTATTGATGAGGAGAATTACATTTCGTTCATATTAGTGCAAAGTGTAAAATATTATTTTGCATTCGATAATATATAATTAGCGTAGCATATTAATATTACAAAAAAAAAATATATATATATATATATAAAGGAATAATTTTGAAAGTATTGGTTTCAAGCTTTAAACTTTCTGTCATAATTCTTTATTCGCCTTAAATAAACTAGTATTCCAACTAGTCATATTTCGTAATTATATGTATAGCATTGCTCGAAATATTACTTACAAGCCAATATTGTACAAACAATCAAGGTAGACTCGAATCTTTTTTAGTTTCAGCTTCATTTTAATTGCCAATTTAGTTTTATGAGAATGATCGTCAATCCATTAGCCGATTCAACAGTTACACGTCTATTCTAGTTTCTGGTATCCCTATCGGTTATCATCTGATTGTGAAACAAACCTATAATATTCATTGTTATCATGCCTATGCAAATCTTTAATTCATTCATTTCTTTATAAAGGGTCCTGCTGAAACGCAAGATGATTTAGGTTAATCTTCGGATCAAATCATGGTGTATTATGAAACTAGATGAAGAGATACTTTACCTATCATGTTACTAGACAATACAACAATACATTTATTCCAACTTTCTAATTCCTTTCTGAAGATGATGCGATTATTAAGAGCATAAAATTTCTGTGTAAAATACATAGCATATTGCGTAATAAATTAATTTCTTTTGTACAGAATAATATATGCAGTATTCTAGAATTTGTTGTTTTAGTAGAAATAGAAACTTTTCACACTCTGGATTGCTATTTTGTAATTTCTCTCAATATCATTATTTTTTCTTTAATTGTACATTTATAAATTATTATAATTTAATTTAATTATACATTTATAAATTATGTAAATTATGTCAAATATTTTGTGTAATTTATGTACAATAAATCTAATTCTAGTACTTTTGTATTCTCGCTTTTTTTAGTACCAGATGATCATATGCAAAATAAACGATTTTGCAGTAAAACAAATATCAAAGTAAATATTGAGAGATTCTATTACTTCTATTACTTCTAAAAATATTTTATAAAAGTAGAATTTAGAAATCTGTATATATAGTTACTCGCATTAATAAATAATTATAATATTATAATTATCTAATATATAATATATATAATATGACAATATATTTTTAAAGACTTAATTATAATAATGTAGTCACTAAATATTTAAACTGTTTTATTATTTCATAAAATAAATCAATAAATTTGGATTCATTTTGAAGCTTTTGAAACTTCAACTTTCAAAATTATAACATTGATTTTATTCCAAGATATTAGAGAGTGGAAAAGTGATACTTTCCTTTCTCAAAATACCATAAATTATCCTAACACATAAAAATACTGAAAAATTTTTTTCACCACTGAATCTACGATAAGTTTGAGGATTGAAGCCTTTACAATAACCTCCTAAAATATAATATATAATTTTTTTTTCGCCATTTTATTAAAGTTTTAATATCATCCGAAAATGAATATAACAACGAAAATGTTATTTCTTGAATTTTCGTCATAGTTTAATAAAAGTTCAATAAAACAGCGAAAAAAAAAAAGAAATCGTACATAAAATTTCGAGCGTTCACTATAATCTTCAAATTCATTATAGATTTGATCTTGAAAACATTTTTCAATGTTTTTACGTATCATAATAATTTATAATACTTTCAAGAAGAAATGTGTTTTCACTTTCCCATCCATTATGTAATACGAAAACATCTTAAAATAAATAATGCATTTTGAAAGTAAAGACTTTAAGTTTTAAAATGGACCCATTATTGTTGTACGATTTTTTTTTTTTTTTAAATAAATTGTAACAGTTTGAGTATTTAGTGTTTGCATATTAATGTGAGTAACTGTATTTGCAAAAAGATTGTAGATTGTGAAGGCAATTATTTTATAAATAAAACTTTCTACGAAAATTTCTGTATGTATTTAATTCTTATCCTGTAAAATCGAATGTATTTTTTTATCTAAAAAAATAATATTTATAGTTTTTTAGATATTTCAAATACTTTCAATTATCAACAGTATCCCAATTCTTTTTTGAAAATTTTCTTCTGCGTAAAATTAAAATGTTAAAATGCCTTTGTTGGTGCAATACTTTCAGTAGCACGTTGTACATGGGTCACTATGATTTAGAAATATTCATCTTTTGTGAACAGATACTTCAAAGATTACGAGAGAGGCTATTTTCTATAATGAAGAACCATGAATTGCATACATAAAATGAAAGATTATACAGAGATACGGATCTATTGAAATATAAATGTTATAGTGTAATAATGTCACGATAAAACGTATATTTGCGACGTCGTAAATCAGTGACAAAGTATCGAATTATTATGGAATTTGATATATCTTGGAAGCGGATTAAACTGTTAAGCAACAAGTAAGATTTCAGAGTTCTGTGACTTCAAATATGTGTCAAATCTTTCGTACTTAAGCACGTTTAATAACGTGTATAATTAATTTAAAATGAATCGTAGTTTTTAAGTGCTTTTATGTACTTTCGAAAAGTACAATCAGTTGTCTCTTATTTAACTATTTAACTATTTAATTCAGTTTTAAATTTGATATGCTTTTTGTTATCTTCATCTATTTGCATAGCAATTTGTTGTATAGATTTAACTTGTATTAAATAAAAGTAATTAGATGAAACATTTTAATTTTATGTTTAACATCATTATATATATTAAAAAAAAAGAGTAAATAATCATTACCATTCATTCTTCATCATCATCATATCGTTATATTTAATTAAAAAGTTAAATTTAATATTATTATAAAATATTACAATAATATAGTCTTATACACTATATATCTTATAGTCTTATATACTATGTACTATATTTTATAGTACTTCTTATAGTACTATATCCTATAGTCTTATATACTATATACTATATATTATTGTCTTTTCATATTTATAACTCACTTATTGACATTTATTAGTTAATACTAAAATGCTAAAATAGAATGTTCTAAATTATACAAATGTATATTTGTTTGTGCTCCAATATTATTGCGATTTTTTTTCATCATTTACAATAGTACAGTAATTAAATATAGTCAGATAAATATAAAAGAAATTATTCAACATGTAATACGTAAATGTTTTTTAATTAATATACGCAAGATATATTCTTTGCCCAAACATTCACAATCTAATAATAATATTCTAAAGTATTAAGATTTAAAAAAATTTTGTCACTTTGTTAAATTTAAGACATATACAATATTAAAATATTTTTAATATTCAAATCATCTTGAGGCAATTATCGTCCAAAAATATTTTGTCATTTTAACTTTAACTTTTAATTTTTCAATCATCATTAATTGTTAATATTGAAAATAAATAATTTAAAATCTAAAAATACGACGAGGAGCATCTCGTTGCAACGAGAACAATCTGATCCTTAGAATCCACGGTGGACGCCATTTACGAAGCGTATCTACTATTAATTTCGAAAAAATTATTAACATCGCAATTAACATCTGCTCCTTGGTCACATACGCGTGTGTCATAGTCTGAATTGGAAATGAATGACCGTCATTGTACCAGACAGCAACAGGCGCTAAAGGAAATTATAAGTTAGATCAAATCTGCAAAAATCTCCGTGAAAAAGAATTCTCGCGAAACGTGGAACGATAAACGAAAATGCATCAGTGTTTCATCCAGGGAGTGTCGCAAGGATCGACCCGATGTCTGTGCAGCGAATCGTTGCATTGTGCATCCTGCTCGTAACAGGCAACCAGTGAAAGGAATACGCCCTGTGATGATCCGTGGCAAATCCGGCGATCTGAATCTTGCGGCGAGGTCGCCTCGCTCCATGTCTTACGGGACATTACCGACTGGCCGATTTAATAACGCTTATTTGACGGCCGCGTAGCGTGTACGTATCCATCCTGTTGGAAATTCAACCGCGGAGCTTAGTGAATGATCGTTGTTAGGTCAAACACGCGAGTCAGACAGTATAATTGGCGATCCACAAGCGAGAAATTTCTTAAATGTTAATAAGGAATGCCAAGTGGAAAAGAGGATTACTCGTATTTCTCGTATGATGGGTGCATGTACCAGCGTGCATGAGCGTTCAAACGGTTTTGAAATTATTCCAATATAAAATTTTATTTTAACGTATACGATTGATAGATATTGATGAAAAGGATAAATAAATACGATGAGTGGTCTTTACAAATTTTTGTATTTCGATCATACAGTCTAGTAAACAAACTTTATAATATTTTCAATGTAAGTTTAATTATCTTTATTTATTAATTAATTTTTATTTATTAATTTTATATTATATATTTATTAATTTATTTATTAATACATCTTTATTTATTAATTTTATATTATATATTTATTAATTTATTTATTAATTTTGCGATTATTTATTATTTATTATAATCACTATAATTATTTGTCATTTTAATTGCAATATCTTTGGAAGATATTGCAAGATGTGAAATTTAATCGAAAGATAATGCTTTTAGATTTAAGATGTTTTCTTTTTTTATTTTGACGTAATGTATGTATTTGCTAAGAATTTCATCAAACTTGAGATGTTTTTTAATTTTTAAGAAATATATTATTATTTTTTGTTTCAAACCATATTGAAAATGTTTTTATACAGATTTTTTAATATTGAAACGTATCAAAATATTTTAGATATATATGTGAATCATTATAAATGATAATAATTAAAATAAATAGGTTTATACAATTATGTTTCTGTTTAAGTAAAAATCAATGTTAATTTTGACGAAAATGATTCAAAAGTATTATGATAGCTTTTACTTATTATTTTGATTAAAAATAAAATGAATAATAATTAAATGTAGCCAAAAAGATTAGTTATCAATAGAGTGTGGGTTTTTATTCATTTATACGAAATTTGCAAATTCAATAAAGCACAGAATCTGTACAATATATCAAAATATATAAATTTAAAATATACTATTATATATTATAAATTTACATGAAAATAAATCTCTTTTTCAGATTAATTTCAATAACTGTATTCAGAAAAATCTAAATTTCTATACAATTTCGCAATTTAAGTATCAGTAACCAAAATTTGTCACTTTTTAATGGTAGTATTAATATAATATATAACTTTATTAAATTATATATATAATTTTTATGCAAACCTGTATTTTTGAGAATATAATAAAGAAAATTGTTCTACACACTAAATTTTTTAAAAATACTGATATATATATATATATATCTTTTTACATATGTACATTTTCTGCTCATTTTAAAATTTCCTATAAATGCATAAAAATCCATAGTCTAGTTATTATATTTATAATGATTATTCGTAAACAAAATTTTATATATGTAATAGTTAAAGATATTAACTCTGACATCATAACCTTTAAAATTTATTTTTAAAGGAGTTATGATAAATTATAAGTGTACAAATATATACATGCACATAAATATTAATAGATAATTAAAAATATGTTTAAATAAAAATGTTCAATAAAATGTCAAGTTCTATAAACAAAAGTTAATCTACTTTATAATTTTCAACATGATCATTTTTATTATATATGTTTTTTTTTTTTAAAAGACAGTTTCTTTTTAGAATTCTCTTCTAGAAAAGAGAAAAGATATGCTAATGTTAAATTACATCTATATTACAATTGTAGAGTAGTAATTATTTAACTGAAATCTCTATTAAAATACGATTTATATATTTTAGAAGTGATAATTTATCAAAAGATAATTGTAAACAATACTTATTTACATTTTCTAATTGATAAGATATCCTAAATAATAAGATAAATAACAAGATATCTTTATGCTATATTTTGTTATAAAATTTTAAGGAATGCACCAAAATTTTATTTATGACTTCGTTATCTTAACTATATTATAATTAAGAGTTATAGTTATTATTTATTTATTATCTATTTATAATTATTATTTATTATAGTTATAATTATTATTTTTATCTTTTCTTTAGAATTATCATATTTCTGCGATCATTCTTTTGATAGTTATACATTCTTCAAATTACATTTTATTATTATATTATTTATATTGTTGTTGTTATATTATAATTATATCTTATTACAATATTATTGTATTTCATAATATTTCAAAGAAAGCATCGAATATCGAAGCAATTATACAAAGATCAAAAAAAAGGTATTTATTGTTTAATAACAGAGCAACAATTAATGAAATTGTATGCAACTGACAAAATTAATAAAATCACGAATGTATTATGTTCACAATTTACACATATACAAAACAAAAAGCAATCAATAAACAGCAAACTAATATATTATTATAAAACACAGATATAATAGGAATAAACAATATAACATAATAGGAATAATTAAACAAATAAATAGTATAGTATGTAAGAGTCAACGATTTATCTTAATACAGATATTACGTGTCCTTGTAATTGCAAATTTTTAAATAAATAATAAAATTCTCTTTGTTATGTGGTTTGAATGAACGAAATCAGAAAACAAAATGTTATTTAGTGGACTGCAGATTTTTATGCATTCATAGAGAATTTTAAAATACCAAATTGCACAAATATATTTTTATAATTATATGTAATATTTTTATATATATTTTTATATTTTTATGTTATGAAATTTTGCGTATTACATGTTTTGTTTATTTGAATTTGAAAAAGCATATTTAAGATGTCTGATTTGTGTGTGAGTCCCAAATATCTTTTTCAATTTTAAGAATACGAAAGATATTTTATATGAATTTGAATAATATTAAATGGTCAATATCCTGCAAGTATTATTGTGTTTCAAAGATTTATTTTTTTCGACGACTTTGAAGTCGATGTTTTTTTTTCAAATTTATTATAATAAAATAAAAAATTAAAGTAAAATTAAAATACATGATAGAAAAGTGAAGTGAACTTTTCTTTTCGAAAAAGCTGTGAATTGTCATTAGTATGCAAACGTATTGCAAAATTTTGTTTGTGATCGAATCAACAATGGATTTGAAGATTGAAGTCTTCTCTTTACAACGACCCTCTAACATTTAATAACGTGATTTTATTGAAAATCGCCATTAAAGCAATGCTAATGCTTTTGTCGTTGGATTCATTCTCGCCTGTTCAAAATTTTCAACAAAAATCAAACAACATTTAAACAGATTTAAATATTCACACATTTAAACAGATTAAACACTCTTTGCAATAGTGTAGACCGTTTTTTCTTAGTATTTTAGTGCTAACAAGTTAATGTGAACTAACAAATATCAATAATTGAGTTTTACAAATACGAAGAAATTATAATATATTGTAATAATTACAACGTCGACTGCGCAATGTTGAATTTGAGTATTATCGAATAACATATTATTCATAAACTTGATATATTTTACATATATTTGTCATGCATGTTCACATATATTGTAAACATAAATTTTATAAGTGTGTTGCATATTTTATGTGCACGAACAAGAACAATCTATCTAATCATTACAGTAGGGTACAGACCAGAAATAGATTATTATGGGATACATCCGTATTTAATTTAATTATTATGTATTTAAAAACAATATAATACGAAAAATTGTCGATAATTTAAACCGTTATAACTTTGTAAAGACAAATCATATAACATTCAACTTGATCTCGCTTCAAAACTTAAGTAGAGTAAACTCTATTTTCACAGTTTTAAACTCGTTTCTTTCAAAGACAATGTTACATCATCTAGCGAATGGGGAAATAAAGATACTTTTTTTCAAAAATCATAAAAATTCAATTGTCTCTAAAAATAACAAAAAATTTTTTTCACAACTAGATCTCTTCTTTAGAATAACTCCTTAAATCTCTTCTTTAAAATAACTCCTTAAATCTCTACTGTGCGATCTTTTTTTATCATCTTATTGAACTTTGAAATTAAAGCTAAATGATGAAATATTAAAAATTTTTGTAGTTTAATATTCAAAATTCAATGAAACGTCGAAAAAAATCATTGCACCAAATTCACAAAGAAATATATGACTGTTTTTTATATTTGCAAGATAATTTTAATAGTAATTAGTAGTAGTAATAGTAATAATAATAATTTAATAATAATTTAATAATAATTAGTAACTAATAATTTATCCTATCTTTTATTAATTTCAATCAGAGATCATGCAATTCTATTTATTCTTTATAATCTTCATTCTGTCCTTTATTTATATTAATCACAGATTATTCCATTCTGTTCTTTGTTGCGAATTTTCATGAGTTTAAACATTTAAAATTTAAAATGCAAAATTGCACGAAAAAAATCTACAAAATATATTTGAAGTTAGCAAAATTATTTAACTCAAAATTTTTTACAATATGTTCATTTTATTCTCAAAAATACGAATTTTTAGAAAAATCCGCCGATCTACTCGCGAGTAAACACAATTGTTACCTTACTTGCGAATTACACGAAGAGTTAATACATATTCGTTCCCCTTCAGACTGTTTGAATGAGTGGCGGGGCGGGAAGGAAGTAGAAGCATAGGACTGTGGCGACTATAAAGCCTCATCGTGATCCGTTGAATGTCGCACTACAGGATCGCACGAACTCTTGTCACATGCCTTTACGAAAATCAAAGTGGACCGTGAATCAAATATTACCTTATCGAAGAAATCGTGTGGTGCCGGGTGGCTTCGCGGACTGATCTTTCACGGATTTTTATTTCTTTTGCTGTTGCAAAGCTCGCACGGTCATCATGAAGATTTTCGTGAGTGCAATCTTGTACTGTATTATTCTATTTCCACTCTTTAATCATCAACACTAGAACTACCAAAATGACCAATTCAGAATTTTGTAGATACAAAAGAGTGTATTTTTTTAAAGAGATGATTAAATAATTTTTTTGTGAAATATATAAATGGAAGCTTGTATAATTTATTGTATTCTAAAGATTTTCTATTTTTTTTACTTTAATGTGGCTGATGGGAATTTTATGCTTTAGTTCTAGTGTTAATATTAATGTTAAAATAACGCAATTTGTTTATATGATCGATTTCAGATTTTCTTTCTTGTAATTGCTTAAAAGATACAGGTATTTTTGTTAAAATTAATATCGATTTTTATTTATTTACAAAATTAAGAAAGTCGAATTATTTTACTTATCTATTTATCTAGAAATCTATGTATTTTAATTATTTATTAGTTATAAATATTCTATTTATAATGATTTATAAATAGAATATTTCGATAAGCCGGTTGTTTTAGTGTTCATTCGAATATCTTTGCAAACAAATTGCGAATTTTTATGCGAATTCATATTTATGAAAATGTAATTAAAAAAATAGAAATTGATTTATATAGATTTATATAGAAAATTATTTTACGTATAAAATATTATCGTTATAATTATTGAAATTATTTTGCGTAGCAAACATTACAATTTGGATAATTCGTAGGTATTACATGCATTTTGTGTAATTTTGCATTTAAAAATTTTCTATAAATCTGTACTCTATTTATAAATATCATGAGAAAGAATTTTGAAAATATTAAACTGCGGATTCTTAAAAATTTATTGGAAATTGGAAAATGAAAGGATGCATGCAGTGAATTAGTATGCAAATTATGTGAAATTTTTGTATAAAGCAAATTTTTATACAAATTCCATTTCTTCAGCTATGTTCATAAAAATATAAAAAAGCATAAAAAATCATAGTCTTTATTACCGGAGTTATTAAATATTTAATTAATATTGTATTTTAAACTTGAACGCAAATACATTTAACATGATTAATATGATTCCCACGACGAGATAAAATTATTAAACTCGTCCTTGCTTCTAAAATTCTCAAACTTGTTTCTGCGCGATTTTGTAATAAAACTGTACAAATTTCTGTCTTCAAGTTTTAAAATATTATTAATCTTTTCTAAAAAAATAAATAATTACTAACAATTAATGATGTTACTCTTATTAGTTAACAGAAATTTTTGTTTTTAATATCAGAAACAAGTAATTTATGTTTAGATGTTTATTAATCTAGTGTAAACGAATAACTTTATCTATTTTCTTTCTTAGTTATTTATATTATTTTTAATACTTTTTTCGTAGTACACTTCTTTCTTTTTCTCTATATTCATATATTTCCTAAACACTAAAATTGTCAAAAAAATTATTGAATTAAATTATTGAAATTATTATTATTATCAATAAAATTATGCAAAATTATTAAATTTATTGGAGATTTTTTATTTTCCAAATTCTATGAATTTATATAAAATAATAATTAATGAAATATAAAAATTACAAAAACTGTCAAATTTCCATTTTCTAAATATTGTGACATATTATGAAACAAAGTAATTATGAAATTACTTGTATTCATTATTAATATATATTAATAACATACATCAATAATAATTATTAATATTATTAATATTTTAATACATACTGATTTATTGGAATGCTTTAGTTCAAAGTATTCTGTAAATTCTTTTCTCGTAATTTTGATTGCAATAATAATTGCTCACTGAAACCTAGCATTAATAAAAATAACTACAATTTTATCAAAGATCATTTTGTGCAACAATGATTACATTTAACATAATATACGTTCAGATACATGTAACTTTTAATTAATTCTACCTATTTTAACTATATTCTACCATAACTATTAACTATTTAACTTTATACAAGTTCAATAGCATAACATTGTTTCGTCAATTTAAAATCTTAATTATATATTTATAAAATTGTCTTAATTACGAGTAATGTATAATATTAAATATTACATACTAATAACAATATACTAATAATAATAATATACAATAACAATATACTAATAAAAATTAAAAATAAGTTTACTTAATAAAATAAAATTATATGGTATAGAATATTAATAATAAATAAGCACATTAATATATTCTATTAATTATTTGTATTTATATATAAATGTCGTAAATATATTAAAATTTTATGAACATACAGACACATATCATATATATATACTATTGAGAAATATATTATTGTATACAAGAAAAGGATATTTGTGTTATGCATAAATATAATGAATTAATGAATATAGAAAAAAAAATCTGCAACATATATATATACATTTATTTATTTATTTATTTAAGTACGTATTTGTATTTTCTATTAAATAATTTCATTAACAACATAATAATAATTTTCATAAGAAGGCATGTACTTAAAAGGCATATAAGTATAATAAATTAATGGTCATAAGAAAAAACTCTGTAATATATTTTTTCATAAAATTATATTTTCGTTACGTTATATTTTATCTATGTATTACTTTTGTATTAAATTATATTCTTTTATCTAACAAGGATTCCATTAATTTCATTAATAATGTTGTTATGACGATAAAATATTGAAGCCAAGATATGCACGGCGTATCAATTGCACATAATCATTATTCATAACTTATATAGCTGTCTGCCCACTTGCATATATATCTAATATATGCAGTTAAGCAAGCTATCCTCTGTGAAAAATGAAGTTAATTAAAAGCGTAGATATATCTGAAAGCTAATTATCGTGTTATTATAAAAATGAGAAGTATGCATGTCTGCCACTTCTTCTAAAGAACTGCGAAAATTATGATATTTATTGTCCAGGGAAATCATATCCATCAATTTACTATTTTTGTGGTAAATAACATACAACAAAATTGTTTCGATAAATAAAATATTCATTTATAAACTAAGTATCATTATATTCTCTGTTACATTCAAGATAAATATAAACTTGAATAATTATAAATATATTCATATATACTTGTAATTAATAAAAAAGATTAAAAATTAATAATTAAATATGAATTCATAATGAGTAAATTGATATGAAATATAAAATATAATAAATTCACAGAACTATAACTTTTTAAAATATTAAATTATTAAAACATCAACTCTTTTCGTACATTTTTATTCACATTGACATCATTTGTTCTTTTTACTTATAAATTGATCAAATCAATATAAATTTAGTGCCATGTTTGATGTCTTAATTAAGAATTTTATTATTTTCTTGTGAAACAGTTAAAACAAACTTTTTTAAGTTTACACTAATTATAATTACAACATTATATTTATAATTATTACACTGATAATAGACACTTTTACACTAATAAAAATTATTTAAATATAAAAAATTGTCTAGTATAAAAATAAGTTCATTTGAAATCAATTCTTTTAACACGAAGCAATGATCAATAATTTTATTAATATTTAAAAATCTAAATTAAAGTAAAATTGAATCATGTCGATTTAGAATCTATTTTTATTAAATCTATTATTAAAAACCTAAATAAAATCTAAAAATCTAATGAAATAGGACTGTTTTAAAAGTTTACTAAATTAAAAATCCGTGGAAAAATACATATTCAAAAATACAATGAAATGCAATCCGATATCTAACGATATTAAATTATCTTTGCAATTAAATTTTAATTATATATTATTATATAAATATTATATAAATATAAATATTATTATTGTATGATATTATATTTTGTATTATAATTGTTTACAATTATAATTTGTTATTTACATTTAATTTATATAATTATAACATTACAAAACTGAATTAAATAATAAAATCTGATATTTCGTAACATTTAAAATTTCCATACCGAATCAGAAATGTTCATAAAATCGCTAATAATTTTTTTTCAATTTTCACCTTTCTTTCTCTTACAATTCCAATTGTAAACTTTTCTTTGTCTAGGTCTTTCTGGGATTGACGACGATGGTCTGCGCGCAATTCAACAGATACCCATACAATCCTGACTATTACGGTCGACGTTACGCTATACTACGACAGTCGCAAAATTCTTCTCCGGATGGATCGTATTCCTACAGGTGAGATCGTCCTTCCACATCGTCCTGAACGTCGACAGAACGATAAGCGTCGTCGAGGTACGTTTCCTCAAAGCAATCTCGACACGCTCGAAGAGTCTCGCTTCTAATCTTAATTCTAAAAACACATTGTCATTTGTACACGTTGTTCTTCATTCGCAGTTCTATTATTCGCGATTTGTCATAAAATGATGATTCGTACTTGTGTATCTTTAAATGTGACATCTGACTTCCATTTAAAAATTTATTTGTTAGAAAATATTTCTGCATCGTTTTTTTTTCATATACTTTTCATTAAATACTTTTCAGCAAATATAGATGTAATTATTCATCTGTTTCGAACATTCTTCTTCTTATGGTTAGTTAAATATACAAGATATTTTTATTAATCGATATTTTGGTATTGTCGAGTTATCCGTCTTTCAAAATTAGAAGAGAAATTCATTTATCAAAAAATATTTATATTTGCGTATTTTCTTTTTAATTATCTTTCAATATATAATTGTATATTGATCTGTCAAATAGTTATAGCACGTTTAATATATGAAATATTTATATTAATTTAAGAGAGGGGAAGAAAGAAAAAATTCGTCAATAATATCTTAGTATTAATCAAACTGCAAACTTTCTTTCCAAATTTATTTATCGAAAAATATTTTTGCATCTTTCTTTATATATTTTTTATTATCCTTCAACTTATAATTGTATTATATATTTTTCAATTAGTTAAATATATCAAGTTATGAGACCATCGAGATAAGAAAAATTTATTTATCGGAAGGTATTTGTTTTTGCATCATTTTCTAACACCTTAGTATTTTATATCTTTCATAATTATAAACTAAATTTTTACCTGTTTGGAATATTTTTCTTCTTAAGATTAACTAAATGTATGAGATAAATATAATAAAGTGATAAAATTTGACACAATAAAAATGATATTAATTTATATTAATTACAACAATATTTATATATTATATTTTGTAATGTTCTTACAATAATATCTTGGTATGCAAAAATTGCTATTATTAAACAGCGAGATATATATTTATATTGTTTTTATGCATTTATAGAAAATTTGAAAGTACAAAATTGCACAGAATGCTTTGCAGTATTTGCTATATAAAATAATTTTCTATTAATTTTCCATTTTTTTTTTTAATATAAATTTTTATAAAAATTCTCAATTATTCCATTATTAATTTATAATAATTAAGACTCTGTTTCTAAATTATGAAAAAATATATATTTATCGAGAAGTATTTTTGCATTATTTATTTATGTGCTTCTCACTATCTTTTAATGTATAATTGTACATTTAACTTCTTATAATTAAATATATTAGATACTTTATTAATTTAAGACAGAAAAATTCTATGATGTTCTTACAACAATATTTTGCACACAAAAATTATTAACTGCTATTATAAAAATTATAAGACTTTCCTTCGAAAATACAAGAAAGATTGATTTATGGAAATGAATTTTTGTGTCATTTTTTTATATAGATACTTTTTACTATATTTCCTACAGTAAATTGTATGTTTGTTAAATTTTTACCAATTCCAAATATTTTTCTTTTTAGTTAGATATACAAAAATTACAAATATCTTTCTTCTTAGTTAATTGTACGGGGAGTATATGTATTAATTTGAAAAAGAAATAGAAAGATTTTGTAACATTTTTACTTTACTTTACTGGCATGTAAAAATCACAAATTGCTATGATTAAGATATAAAACTTGTACGTTTGAAAATAGAAACATTTGCCTACGTATTCTAACCATTATATTTGTTGTATCTCCCACGTTGGAGTTTGATTTTCACGAAGTAATTATGTAAATGTAAATGCGCAAATCTTGCATGTGATCATAACAATTTTTACTTTTAAAACGAATAGAATATTTCATACTATAATTCTTAATTAATTCAGAAATATTACATACTTTTAATAATTTAATTTTGTCACTTTTTCGTTGCAATTATTACATACGTGTGTCTTCTGTTAATGTAACATAACTTTATATAAACAATAATTTTAACTCAGAACTTTCTACAAAACTTTTTGTAGAATTTTATTATTTTATAATTTTTAGCATTAGTAATTTAGCATTCTATTGCATTTGAATTTTCTTAATCATAATTAAATATGTACGTTAAGGTCATGAATAGATTTAACCTTGTAGAATACTCCAATAAAGTTCAAGTCTTAATTCTTATTACAAATATTATGTATCTATATTTTTAAAAAATTATGAATCCATTAGTTTATTTCATAACTTTAGACATCCTTAATATTACATTTAAATTTATTTTTAAACATTTAAAATATGTTTTTATATAATATATTAAATTGTGTTATTATTAAATTTCATCAAATATTATCTTTTTATATATACAATTATATTATAGAGTAATTTATGAATATATTCGAATCTTTACACTATATTATTATTATTCAGTATATAAAATGCTTTGAAATTTCATAAACATTGCAATGAGTAGGACGCGAATTTTAAGCATTTACGGAAAATTCGGAATTGCAAGAATGTATACCTATATAAAATATTCAAACTTATATTATGTTGTAATATATACGTAGAACAAATTCTTTAAAAAAAATCCGCATCCTAATAGAGACATTATATTGGTAAATTTGAAACCAGTCTGAAATATATAATAATATATTTTTGTAATAATATATAGGATTTACAAGATATTTGTTGCAAATATATATTTAGAAAAGAATCAATATTCAACGTTAACAACTATTTTAAATATATAATAAGTATTAAACTTGTATTGACGTAGAATATTAAGGTTTATTTAAGTAACACTTAATATTTTTTAATTTCTATATTCATTTTTAAATTTGTTTCAATGCTTAATCAATATAATCATGATAATGAAACTTCAAAATGTTTTTTCGTTGCAGTACATAGAAGAAAGAATATTCATAAAAATAAAGATCGATATTTATATCACATCAATATTATTTTATGATATATACATGTACATTAACGTATTAAATTATAGATGATTGCAATAACTTTGAAATATATAGAATATTATAGAATATTATGTTCTTAGTTATTAAAATAATAAATTATAATAAATACCAAATAACCAAGAGATTATTTTACTATAAAATTAAAATAAATAAAATAATAAAATTAATCAAATTAATTAAAATTAATAAAACATATATATATATAAAATAATAAAATTATCTATACAAATTATTTTAATATATGTAAATATTATATACTTACGTATATTATGGTATCTGTTTGTATAGGTTTATAAATTCTATATATCTTCTGTCAATATGTAGAAACTTTACATTATATTTATATATTACATTCCTTTCATACTGCAGTAATATGTGTAAAAGTGTTGAAGATTAAAGTAAAAAATATTATAGATATTATATGTATATGGCGCGTTTATACTTCTTTTAAAGAACAAAGAAAGCTTCGACTACCTTTATCTTTTATTTATTTTATCTTTTTTATTTCATTTATTATATTACTTATATTTTACCTTGGTTATACAAGTATATAACAGTATAATACTAGTATAATAATAATAAGTATAAAAAGAAAAAAGAAATAATTATTCTCATTGAACGTAACATATGAATTCTGAAATTTTTCCAATATCAGCCACAGGTTGTTTCGTTGAGAGTCAGGAGTACGGAAGCGGAGTGAAAAACGAAGGAAAGGAAGGACTTACAGGATATTCAGCTGTGAAAAGATATATAATTAGCTTTGATGTTAATCATTCGTGTTACTCGGCTGCGCAGTTAGCAATAATACATTACACAATAGAATAATTACGATCGACCTACCTACCTACCTACCTACCTACCTACCTACCTACCTACCTACCTATTTACCTACTTGCTAGCTGGCTGTCTATTTCGCTGTACGTAGCATACGTACATACGTTACATACGTACATAAATGTAAATCTGAATATCTTGCCTAGATCTTTGCACCTCCTATGTCATATAATGTTTAACGAATCGGATCGACTCGGAGGTGGTACTTTTATCCAATGGTGGTACTTTTATCCGATATATATTCGATCTTTCCACGAATCCAACACTTCGAAGAACAACTGTAATTTGTAATTATTGTATGTTTGAAATAAGATTCTGGCACGTGTACAGTTGAATGCCAAGATTAAAGAATCTTTTTCTTATTATTTTTACAAGTGTGTAAATTTGCCCATAAAATTTTTCATAACTTTTTTTGTATTAGAATTATATAAATGTATATGCTGACAGTATATTACGATAATAAAATATCAATAATATTGATAATATATTAAAATATTAACAATATACGTAGTGTTAAAATACTAATACTATACGTAGACGATATATTATAACGATAATATATTTCAATAGTATTTTAGTAACGTATTATAATTATAAAATATTAATGATGACGATATGTATTTTAACAATATATTGTAATGATAAAATATTAATTATGATATGTACACGACACGTGTATGTTATGTTACAATGACAAAAGTTTTTTTTTCTTTAAAAGAATATAAATTATTACATAAATAAAATTTTCAATAATAATTGAAATAAGAAATAAAAATGTTTATTTACAAGGATTATTTCGCACACAATATTACATTTGGCAATTTGAAATAATTATTTATTTTTATACTGATTGAAATATATTGGAAATGTCCTTTCGAATACATCACTGTGAAATAAAATAAATTTTCAAATAATGTCTCATTTTAGTAAAAGTATTATAATTACTACTACCAATATTTTTTTTTTTTTTTGTTGAAATGTATTCTAAACACGTATATATACTTTTCACTTTTTATATATTTCAAATATACAAGTGAATGTACAAGTTACATTTATATATAAATATAAAAAATATATACACAAGTGTATATTCATACAAAAAGTATACACGTACAAATATGTATTTATAAGTATAAAAATATAACATGTACATACAAATATGTGTTTCTACAAGTATAAAATGTACATATGTATACAAGTGTTTATATATAAGTGTACATATATAAATATATGTTCATACAAGTAAAATATACGTATACTTTCTACTCGATTGAAATACTTAAATTACTATACATACGCATAATTTCTATTCGTAATGCCATGCCATTTATATTGTTTATATCATATATGCTAAAATAAAATAATGATTCAAAATTTTCTGACTCGCACGTTATTGTTATAGTTACGACACAGAGAATGGCATATCCGTAGCAGAGCAAGGTGTTCCAAAGTTTGTCGGTCCAAATCAAATTGAATCCGTACGAGGACAATTCAGTTACACCGCGCCGGATGGCACACCGATTTTGGTCACTTACACTGCTGACGAAAATGGTTTTCAGCCAACCGGTGCTCATTTACCAACGCCACCGCCGATACCAGTAGCGATACAACGTGCTTTGGCGCACAACGCAGCTCATCCTGAGGAAGAGGATCCCTATAGAAGATACTGATCAAGATGAAACGTGTTTCAGCTGCCGGAAGCTCGCGCGAGATAAAACGGTACAACATAGATAACGTATATATAGACGACAGATTTTTAAAATCATAAGCAATTTTCTTTGATAGATTTCTTCTTTGACAGATGTATCATAACGATTTGCATAAATTCGGCTCTCAGAATATTTTTAAGATAATATTTTCAATAATGTTCTACTACACGATTTAGTCAATTATTTATTCAATTATTATTTTATTGTATTTTTATATCAAACAAATGATTCGAATTTCTCTGCTCGTAAGTAGTTCTTCATTATTTATAGAGTTTCTTAATACTAAAACTATTGACAATCAAGTGTAAAACTTATATTAAAAAAATTGACAAGGAAAATTTATACAAAAAAAGCACAATATTCATATATTTTAATATCTCTAAGTAATGTTAGTGTTAAAAATCTATTTATCTAAAACAATTTTTTATCTTCTAATCACAAATTCATAGCAAGTAATTGTTTCTTTCGATACAATGATCTTTCTGACTTCAAAATATCATCAGAAGATTGTTTAATGATGTTGGGAAATATTGTAAGACCTTGTCATAAACAACACGTCGAGGTGTTAGGTTTCCTCTCTATGTTATATTGTCTAATATGGTTCTAATCTATTGATCGTATTGACTTTATTCTAAATGCCTGCCACAAACATCACGTACTAGAATATCGCTTTATAAATCGTAATACGAAAAGACTACTGCTAATTTATAGACTTGTATTTCCTATGTCCTTCAATCTCATTTGTTATATACATTATCTCTTTGCACGTGACGAAAGTGACTTTTGTAACGTGTACTTATTTTACATATATATATATATACGTATACGTATTATGTATCAATAGAGGTGCAAAGAGAAAATGTTGGAACAAGAGGAAAAGAAAGAAAGAGACATGCGAATACGAGTACTACATTGTACTACGCTACATGTTGTGTTTTATTATAATGTATGCTATGTATGTATTAAATAAATATCGATATGAATATCAAAGTGATTTTATTGCATACTATACACTGTGATTTGCATTTTAACAAGAGCTCTAAGATAACACTTATTTTAAATATTTTTTTGGAAGACAATTATCAATAAATTTCAAAGAAATTTCCCAGAAGATGAAACCATCGAGAAGTATTAATCTCTCATTGTTTTCGTTACGAATAAATATTAATTTCTTTTTATTGATTCTCTAAGTATTTTTAATATTGTTTAAATTTAATGTTGTTTAATACTTAATATTTTTTAAATATTTAGAATATTGTATAGATGATCTCAAAGTCAAGAATAAAATAATTGGTTTATTTATTAAAGGTTCAAGAAAGATGATACATTATAATATATTGAATAAATATACCAAAATATAATTTGTTGTATACTTCTTAATATGAAACTTTTAGATTACTGGTCATTTTAAGCACCTAAGGGTTCTTTCAGCTTAGTAACCACTATCGATGACAGATTTAAATTTATATATTGGTTACCAGTAACCAATATGAATGTTATTTTGGTTACGGAGACTTGTTATCTATGACAAAAAAAATTTTTAATTTTTTAAAAATATATTTTTATTTTAAAATTATATTTTACTTTTAATATACTACATTTTATAACAGTTTTCTCGGGACGGAAAAATAACAATTATAAAATTGCAGTTATTTCATAACTGCTTAAAACAGCTTCATTCTTCAATATGCATGATTCTCAATAAAAAAAAAGATATTTCTTAAATATTATTTGATAAACTATGATTTTGAAAAAATTTATACGAAATTCCTTGTTAGTTTAGCATTATCAGTGTATCGAAGTCGAATGTTAATTAGGTAATTGAAGCTATATTTATTTATCTGACGTACGTGCCTGTAATAAGACTGATTTACTGTAATCTTACACTTTTGTAACCGACGTTTAAATCAGCAGATCCTATAATCATAATCAAACGTTCTCACACTATACCATGTAACTATAAAATCCGGGTTGTATCGACATTTAACTCTTAGATTTTTAACAACTTTATATTTCAGACTACCGATGTCCGAAACACAAAACTCGTATCATAAAATATAAAATCTGTATCAGAAAAATAAAAGTGCAAGCTCCCATTTAGATACAAGCCTCTATTCATAGAAAATCATTGAAATTTCTCAAATTATCTCATTTTATGTTTACAAAATTTCTGTGAAAGCTTGACTAAAACTGTTAACTTTAAAGTTATTAAATTTATAAAATTTCTATAAGATGGAATCAGAGCTGAAATGAAACTGTTAATTTTTACAATCAAATGAAGCCTATTGAACTTTTCATTTTTAAATCATTTCCTTTCGTTGATTTCGTGATAGATTCGTTTTCTCACACTGTTCACGATTTTAAATTCTAATATTAGAGTATAATTTTACAAAAAGAGATCTCGAATGGATTTCAACGTTATCCTGAAATAGTTAAGAGCATAAGACGTATTAGTAGACTGTTACATATGAAATTGCTGTTAAATGATACTTATCAAGTTATTAATCAGCTTGAAACTAGCTGAATATAGTAGAATTAGTAATTTGTCAATTCTTTAATTATAATTTATATATTACATTTATGTATTATTTCATTATAAATATGTTATGAATATTTATTATATTTATTATAAAATTATGTGTCAAAACGATTTATGAATGATTTGAATTTTTGATAAAATTTATAATTTTGTTTCAATAAGCTAAAACTTGCAAATCTTAAGTTTTTAAAGAGCTACGTAGTAGCTAAAACCTGCTATTTATGTAATAGAAAAGATTATCAATAATGTTTTTACCACAAATTTTAATTATAATAATTATAATATTGGTCAAAAATGTGAATAAATGTGAATATAGATGTAGATGTAAATATAAGAATCTAATCTGACGATGAGAATTTTCATTAAAATTACAAAAATGTTGAATTAAATAACATTTAAATAATGTTGAATTCATTCTACAAATGTTGATCCTTATACCAAGAATTTAGTCTATTTCATCTTAATATTATATTGTATTAATATTAATGTTAATATAATTAGTTATAACTTAATTCATAACTAAATATAATTAGAGTTTAATATTATATTAAATTAATTAACAATAACTTTTCATAATTAAATAATCTGTCATTCCGAGCTATAGCTTTTTTAGACAAAAATTTAGAACTTCTGGAAAACCGAACATTAGATTAAATATTAACCCCCATTTATCCCTTGTATCAGTGATACATTTTTCTTATAAATATATTATACTATTTTGCAGCATTATTTTTGACATTTTTAATAATAAAATACGGCACCAGAGTTGCAAATAATATTCAATATTCAGATTTCTTTTTTAATTCTTCTAAAAAATACATCAAGAGTAAATAAAATCTAAAAAAACTCTTTTAATAATCAATTCAATTTCATTAAACACCATAAAGTATTATAGATTCGTTTTGTTTTCTAAAATAAGACTGAGATTGAAATACGAAAACTTGAGGATCGTAATAAGGTTAAACAAGTAATAAATTGCCTGCTTATTATTAGAGGGTGAATTTTTAAAATTTTTATGGAGCCAGAAATATGACGTTCAAATAAAAATTCTTTTCCATGATTAAATACTATAATACTTATCGATACTAATATATTAATATTATTTTTTAAATTAAAAATATTTCCATTTCACAATCGAATAATTTATTGTTATGAAAAATCATCATGAAATCAAATTTTTTTATTATCAACTATTATAAAATTCATTCCAATTACATTTTTTTGTCATTTTACAAATATTTGATATAATTTAATTTTTTTATTAATTTTAAATAGAATTTTTATATTAATATTAATTTTTCATTAAAAAAATTATTTGCATGTTCTACATCTTTTAATAATTTTTTAATAGTTTTTATATACTTATTAAATATAAAACAATTTTTATTATTTTCTATTATTTATTCATTTATTTTATTTTTTTAATTTATTTATTAATAAAATTTAATTTTAGAAAATTATATGTTATTTTTAACTTTAAATTTATTAATTATATTTTTAAATTATGAATATTAATTTATTCAATTTATTCTATTACTCTACTTTCGATATATAATATTTTATACATGGTGAATTAGATTGATCACTTTGAATATTTTTGCTGAATATGTTTCTGAAGATATGTAAAAAAGTTAACAAAAGTTAACGAAGTAAAATACTGTAAAACGCTTCATTTTTTTAAAAATTGAGTTTGAAAATTTGCCAAGTACACGTAAAATTTTTAATATATTCAAATGTCTATTTTCTTGAGAATGAAGCTTCAAATAAAAAAAATTTTATTCCACATTTTTTAATTTTATTTTTGCATGTAGAATATTTCTATCACGTCTAGAATTAAGTATACTCGATAAATTTTCAAATTATTTCGATTTTCTTGAGAACAAGACCTCAAATAAAACATTTTATTCTATATATTTTTCTTATTTTCTCATAACGAATCATCTCGTGCACTTTTATATATTACTCGGCTGAATTCTGTGTAATTAGTAATCTACAAATATTTACAAATAATAATTAAGTAATTTGCAAATAACTCCTCAAAGAAAACTATCGTTTACATTTTGCTGCCAAACTGTTACTTTACAAGTGTCAGAGATAGTCATTAATCGATGACAAATTATACAGGTTTAACAAGTGTGAGAGATTTTAGGAAGAATGATCGAAATGTCAGTTGAATTAATGCTAATAGTAATCGTAACATCACGTTAAAGGTGAGTCAGTGAAAGCAAATCATCGGTCTCTTGTCCATTGCACAACGATCGACCGACCGACCGACTAATCGCAGAAATGTTGGTAAAAGGATTCGATGCATCTTCTATATTCTGTACCATCTTGCCGATCAAATTGTATGGCTTTTTATTTTATATTAAAACTATTATATATATACTTAGACTTATATATATTTGAGTAGCTTTTAAATTTTACAAATTATTTCAAATTATGAATTCATTGATCAATATTGTATTAACATAACGTTTTCATTTCATTTTATAATTTTTTCAATTAATTAATTTTAACACTTTTATTATTATAGATACTTATAATACATATTTAATATTTATATATACATATATAATATATGTTTATTTCATTAAAAATTATTCGAGTGTTTAAAAATATTATAAATACATAAAATTTCTATGAAAAATTATAAATTAGTCATTTTGCCAACTTTGGTAATTCTAGTGTTAAACGAGTGTTAACGTAACAGGTGAGTATGAATTTGTCGGAGTGAAAGATAAACAAGCATTTGTTCGTTTGATGTAAACTGATCAATTGGACGAAAGTCCAATTTTTACATCAAAGAAAGAGGCTTAATTTTACATTCAATCAAGAGGCTTATATATTTTCTCACATTTCATATTTTTACCATAACTCTTTAATTTATTAATTGCAAAGGACGAGCTAACATGTCATTGACATCTTAATATTTATTTATAAATCTTAATTTCTTTATTTATAAATAAAAAGTAATAAATTAAGTGCAAAAATTCGTGTAATTTTGATATTTTCTATATTCTTCTGTTAAATAATTTATTTATAATTATTTCATTGTAATTTTGATCAATTTGTCTTTATTAATTTGATAATATAACATATATTATTATATAACAATAAATTATAATAAATAATTATGTATAATAATAAACATATATAAAATAACATAAATATATTTGTGATAAATTATAATAATTATAATCTTACAATTTTAGAAGTCTTTGATTAAAAAACAAGATTAACAAGTTAACTTTTTAACAGTTTGTCCCGAATAGAATTAACGTAGAATATTTTCTAACATTTTTCAGCTATTGTTTATAAAATCAATAAAGATTATTAATAGTAAAGAAAATTCAACACGAATAACGTGCACTGTTCAGTACAAATTAATAGAGAGGAAATTAGAAAAAAGATGAGATACAAAGGTAAACGAATGAAAAATTATCAACATTTAATTGTTATCATTTCGTGTAAAAAAAAATCGTAAAACAATTCGTTAGTCTTATTCTTAAATGTGAATCTTTTATTCTTTCTTTCCAAATCAGAAGCAGGGAAAGTAAAGATCCTTTTTCTGTTTCTCAAAATTGTGAAAATTTTCAGAGATCAATTTAAAAATTATTTTCATTATTAGAAATTATAATAATTGAATGATATAATTGAACAAAAAGAAAATATGTTTTTCTATATTTCTCATCATGAGCAAAAGAATCTTAAAACATAAAAGAATTTTTAACCGAAATTCATAATTTCGTCAGACTACTAAGGATTTAATGAAACATCCTTGGATTTTTTACATAATACATAATATTTTACTCTCACTTTTACCTATTACATAAGGCACATTAGCAACGTCCAAACACCAAAGTTTGAACAGCCTGTATAAGTGCGAAATATATGAAATACTTACAGCTGCTAATAAAATCAAGAATGATGATATTATGTAAGTTTGATTCAATAGGCGTGAATATGACGGATAAATTCCTTTCGCCTTTCGTCACCTATGACAAAAAAAAAGAAAAAGAACGTTCGAGCATCAACGAATGAGTTGTTTGAATGCCAGTTAGATTCCATAATTTTTATGCAGCAGTCATTCGTAGAAACTAAAGCATCTTCGTGCATAGTTATTGTTACATCATTGGTACGCGCATTACGCTGAAGACCAATCAGCTTGAGTTCCAGATTCCATCATTTCTAAGAATCTCCTGACAAGACTTTGACAAATTCAATTCTGCTGAAAGTAGATCATAATTGTTACTATAAGATGAATTTTGAAAGACAGTAAATGTCTTTTAATTAAAAAAATCTTGATTAAGGAATAAAGAGTGTGAATAATTAAAAATTCTTTCTTTGATTAGTGTCGACGAAGGGAATTTTGGTTATTAACAAAGTTTGTTAGTTTGTAAAATAATATTGTATAGATAATCTTATGATCAATGATAAAATAATTGGTTTATTTATTAGAGGCCCAAAGAAGATAACATATTACAATATATTGAACAAATATAAAATTATTGTATATTTTTATATATTTATTAAATTATACATTATCATTATAATAAAACATAATGATCACATAATATAAAGTAATTAAAATATTATATTATGTGTATTATATAATAATATATGTGTATTAAGTATATTATTATATAATTTATTATAAATAATTATTTATAATTATAATTTATTATTATATTGTGTTATAATTATTATATAATTAAAATATTATTACATAATTAAATACTATAATAGAAATTATTTTATTGTATTCGTATTATGAATTTAATAATAAATTATGAATTTCTTTCCTTGATTAACTAAATAATTTTTAGCTCTTTTCAAAAACTGTTTATCGCTTCGAATTGTCACACTTTGTCACTTTCTTTGCAACTGTGCGAACTGTTCACAAACAGTAGCAATATCTCATTCATACTATGGCTTGCTAACAACTGGTAAATGGAACAATAGTAGCTCTGTCGCGAGTAAACCCTTTGACATACCACCTCCCGAGCGAACAGTAATCGCTATTTGCCAACGAGTTTATTACATGCAACTCTATTTATACGAACTTATACAGGCAGATTCAGAATATGTGGCAGAAACTGATTAGCAGCACTAAAATAAAAAAAAAGTTCGTATAAACATACATTTTCAGTGATACAATCGAATAGATGATTCTCCTCAAAAAAAATGTAGAATAAAATGTTTTATTTTAAATTCTATTTTTTATAGCTATTATATTTTATTTTATTTTATTTATTTATTTTTTTTTTTATAGCTTTTATGGCTTATGAACAAATTTATGATCAGACCATGGATTTTCAACTCATATTTTTAAGAATATAATTAAAGAAACAAAATTTTGACGAGAAATTATTTTACAATATTACAATATTACAATATTATTGGAAGTATTATAGCTATTTTGAATATTTTATGTATTTTTTTCACATTAATCGTATCTTTTGCAATTTGGCAGTTTTAAAATTTTCCGTAATGCATAAAAATCTGCAATCTACTTATAAATAAACCTACGTTCGACAAACAACTTTTTTAACACTAGCATTATCTTGTTTTATTTTTCTATATATAACTATTATTTTATAATTATTGATTGTACATAATCATTATCATTCCGCACCTTAATTAATAATTAAACTGAACAATTCGTCAATTTTTCATAGAAGTTTCATAGATCCAGAACAGTGCATTTTTAATAATCTAATTAGAATGATTCTTCGTAAAAATATACGAACAGAAGCTTGTTCTTTATTGTGTTAAGAATCCTTTTCAGTTCCTTGCACTTTCGTTCTTCTGATACAAGTTTTATATATAATCGTCGCGTCAATAGGTCTAGTGTTAAAAATTGCACGTTTTCTAATTCATTTCATTCTCATTGATAAAACCACATACAATAACAATAATTTATTCCATGCTATTCTTGAAGAAATGAATCCTACTTGAGTGGTATGGACAGAAACCGTAATTAAGGTAGAATACGCAAGTAGAATATATGAATTATTTATTTACTTAACAAAACTTGTTCACCATCGTTTTTTCTATATTCGAACAAATATCGTAAAAAATTCTTGCAACAGTATTTCATTTGTTCGCTATAAATTTTATCTTGCCATTACACACCATTACATGTTTTTCAAGATTTATGTTTATTTTTTATACATAACATAAATTTATTAATAGATTCATTTATTATAAAATAAGTAATAGATTCATTAATTTATTAATAGATTTTACTAAATGATGATGTAAATTTTAAGAAAAGCACGTAGAAAAGTAGAAAGTGTAATGAATGTAATTTTATTACTGTCTGTGAAAGAAAATAAATAAATAATATAAAAAATAAATAAATAATTCTCATTCCATAACTTTTTCCATTCTTGTTACAATATGTAGCTGTTGGTCTTTGATAAAAATTTAAAAGGTTTAGATGCTTTTTAACGACAATAATATTCAAAAAGTCACGGGTGCACAATGAAACATTTAATTCGAACGGTCGTTTAAACAAATCGGCCGATTATAAAATTCAATCAAGGTGATATGCCCGATGCTGTGGCGTGGCCTCTAGATCTTGAGAGTTATTCGAATCAAGTCTGACCTTTCTCGTTTTATTAACCACGTCAGCTCAGGTATGCCCCATCATCTCATCTCATCGGATAGAGGCGCATACCTACGAGGTCCTCCCAGATTCGCTGTATCTAGAAATTATGCAAACTGATCCGTTCCGCACAACCTTAAGGCTTCATTCACACTATCGATCTGCTCTTGGTACGAATTTTCTTCAGTATTAGGTAAAATTTTATTCGAATAACGGATAAGATTTTACCATTATTGAATAAATATATAATCAAAGTATGTATTTACTTGTTGGTGTGTTTAGATGGTAATATTTATTCGAGCAAGAATTCTCTTTGTTATGTCTATCTAACGTAAATCGTTCTAAAAACGAACGATTGTAACATATAATTGATAAAACAGTATGGATTAAAAATCTTTCTAAAATTTAAAATCACAAACTTGTTGTATATAAACTTGTTAATAAAAATTATGAAATAATATATTTCTTAAAGTACTATTTTGTAATATCAGAGGTACATAAATTGGAAAAATTTTAATTTGCTTTAGAAATTTAAGAAAGTTATTTTCCTAAAATAAATCAAATTAAATAAATATTGTTGACTGTACACTTACAAAGATTAAGAAACCATATATTCATTAAAGATATATTGTCTATTTTTTTATTTCAAAGATACATAATTTGGTAATAGAAATTTAATAATCATTCGAAACAGCCGATCTGATCGATTTCAATGATCTTGAAAATCATCATTCTCAACAACTTTTTCCTATACATAAAATTTTAGTATTACATAGTTTTCAAAATATTTATAAAAATATATTTTATACTACTTAAAAATATATTTCGTATTGTTAAATAAATATATTTCATTTTTACTTAAGGATAAACTTTATCATTAAAAAATGATTTTAATCATTTTTCAATTTACAGTATTATATCCAAGAGTATACACTTTAATAGATAATATTTCTGTCTAGCTGACATTTTTCTCATTGACGATCATTTACTTTTCTGAATCAATATAATGATAGTTCTAGCCTAAATCTGTATTTCCACGTTTTTATTTTAAAAAATGATCGATTCTTTTTAAATAGGTGTATCGATGTTGATTTAGAGTAGATATATCATCAGCTTCCTTCATTTTGTCATAAATCGCAAAAATAAACGAGTTGTCTATATTTTTTATAGCTTTTAATTTGAGTGTATTTGATGAGAAATATTATAACTAATATATATTCTTCTCGTTACGGGACTCGAAAATAACATTAGATCGAATACATTGCAGAATTTTTATTTCGTTGACAACATAATTTTGACAATCGAATAACTGCATTTTTTCTATATATGACGATGACATTTTCAAGTATATAGCATTAATAATAAAATTTAAGCAAATATAACTTAAAATTAAATCAAATTTAAATCTAACACATACGGTTGAATGGGATGTTCACGCATTTACTATTTCTTATATTAATTATATTAGTTATTATATTATTACTGTATCATTTACTATTATATTGTACTATATTTTTATCTATTATATTATTATATTAGTATGTACATCAGTCATCATATTATAAATTATATTATTCAAATTTTACTAAATTTTATATATTAATTACATTTATATAAAATATATTATTTAAAAGTAAGAAATTATGTTATACTATTTATTATTATGTTATACATTTGTATCATGAAAATTACACATTTATATATGTTATTTAATTTTTATATAAATATTGAAACTATAATATTAATAAGACATGCATTAAAGTTTTTTTAACCGTTATCAAACTCTGTTTTTTTAAAAATGAGTCATCAAACAATAATTTTTTTTTGCATTTTTAATTTCATTTTTTACTTGTATGGAGAAATTCTCATCACTTTAATTTCTTAAATTTCACCCCTTTTTTATTACAATACATAACATGCAATACATATAATATATCTTTTACATGTGTAACATTTAAGAATATAATTACTGTAATTATAATAGACTGCGGATATTTATGCAATTTTATATATTTGTAAGACTAAATAAGTAGAAAATTAAAGACAGAAAATTATTTTACTTTATGTAAATTCATTATAGATAAAAAATTATTCTACTTAATATCATATTTTAAATAATTTTGTATAGTACATGCATTTTATGTATCCAAATTTCTCATAAATGCATAAAAATCTGCAATCTAAGATAAAATAAAAAAATAAGAAGCTAAAATTATTGGACATTTCACTGAAATTTACATTTACATACATTTACATACATATATTCAAATTTACAATTACAACTTATTCATAACCTATCAATAAATTTTGTTGTGCACAAAATATGATATCCTGTTCGTTTCTTGATATTACATTGTACGCATTATTTCAACTATATATGCATAACGTACCATTTAGATGTGATCCCGTTTAAAAGTTGCAAAAGCTGTAGACTGTAAAACATCAAGACCAGCTATAGAACACAAATAATATTTTCAATATTGATTTTCAACATTTTAATATTAACAAAGTAAATTAATATATAATATACAATAATAATTAAATTAATGTATACTTATATTAATATAATACTAATTCAATATTCTTTAAAGTTATTAATTATGACAAAATGAATATATATCACATATAATAAATACTATAAGATATAATATATTATAATACAAAATTGTTATCAATTTAATGCATAAGTATACATTTATATAATCGCATTAAAAAATTTGTGATTACGTGTGTACATATTATGTCATATAATAAATAAATTATAAAATATCATGACCATAAAAAAAAATATTAATTCTTTAACATATCTTTTGTTCTTTCTTATTTTTTTGTCATTTATTTCCAAGTAAGTAATTTTGTATTCTAAAAGGAATTTCTTTAGAAACCTAGAAAAAATTTGCTAGAAAGCAAGATTATAATCATCTAGATTTTGAAATGACCTTAACAATCTCTTGAATCTACTATAACAACCAATATTGAGATGGCGATACAAAATGCAGAATTTACAATAAAACAATGTTTTACCACATTACATTTATATTTCTCTTTGATTCCTACTAAATATTAATTCTGTAATAATGTACATTGTAATTTACAATTAACAATAATAAATAGACTGCGAATATTTTATGGGAAATTTCAAGATACATAATGCACAGAATGTTCATGTAAACAATTCTAAATATAATATTTTTTGTAATAAATAAAATAATTTTCTGTCTAAGTCCTAATTTTCATAATTATCACTATAAAAATATAAAATTGCATAAAAATATTCAATCTAACAATAGATTAATATACTAAATAATAATAATAATTAATAAATGATGGTAATAATAGTAATAATTGAACAATATAGTTAATAGTAATAAATTGATAGTAACAATAAATAAATAATTTATAAAAATAATTTATAATTATTTACGAATTTATATTATGATAACCCAATTATAATATAGTTTTATAACATAAAATGAAATGAATTATTTCTTCTACAATTAAAGTACAGCTTAAAAGTGTAAAGTAATAAAATATTATAGAACTATATAAATCTATTCACATAAATTATGCTTACAAATTTTCAGTAACACTGTCAAATTGTGTAAAACTGCAATAAAAATATTAGTCAGATTGTGTACAATATACCCTAAGTATATTTCATGTAAAAATTATTGGAAATAATAATTGAAATACTGTTACATATTGAAATAAGATGGTATTTAAAAAGTTATTTTATTTGGCAGTAGTACACACAAATACAAATATTGAAAATATTTATTTAAAACATACTTGGATATTATTCGAGAAGTATTAAAAATAATTATTTCTAATAATATACCTATCATGCTACTAAACTTACATCGATCATTTTAAATATTATTTTTCATAATTATCATTTCAAAAGGAAAGAACTATAAAAAAGAAACAAAAATTTATTTGGTTACTTGCCTACAATAATATAAATTTCAAACAAAAAACCAGGTATATTTTTATAATTACATAGTTTTAGTATGGTTTTATAATTAGTCCTACAAATTTGAACAATCTCAGAAATATTTATTTCAAGTTCATCTTACACAATCGAATACACCGTAAAATCAAATAAATATCTTTATTAATATGATAATCAATATTCTGTAAGTATTTTTATTTTTGAAACATAAAATATGCAAAACAATCTCTGGCAATATTTTTATTTTTTATCTCTCTTTCAAATACTGAATATCATATAACGGTTTTGACTACATTATTTGTACATATCTCAATAAATAAAGCAGATGACAAATGAATTGCTACCGACTGATGTTTATTGCTGAAAGATTTGCGTGAAAGAAAATTAATTTCAACGTACAAAATGTTCGAGAACATATTTGAGGTGGGGCAAAATTGTGAGGGCGAGAAACTATGAGGAGAATGGTTGGACATATAAACAGAGGCAATGGGAAGGGAAAATCTTCTTGAGCGTCTTCATATAAATGCTGGCAGTATACATGTACACGATACTGTTGATTCGGTCTTGTTCAAACCGACATCACATAGCGACCATCATCATGCAGCACGTAGTGAGTGATTGTTATACACGTATATCGATATTATAAGTGATACAAAATCAAAGTGAACAAGATTTTCAAATGATAATATTCCAGAGTCATAATATAAATCAGTTCACGAGTATTATTATATTTATCCATGGGTATACATGTATAAACTAGCTTACAAATTTCATTTTTCACAATGATTTATAATTTTTAATAAAACATTAATCCTACACATTATTCTGATACTACGTTATTGTACACATTAAATATTTAGTTATTTATAACTATAGTCTAATTATTTCAGGAATACTTTGAGAGATTTCTTTTTTCTAAGTGAAATTTCTCTTTTATATTGATTATGAAATATACATTTACCTTTCTAAATTTTTCATGAATTTACAATCAATTATACATATTGATGTTAAATTTGTCTTGAATTATAAATTGTAAAAAAATAATTTCAACGATATAGTAATATTCTAGAGATCTCTGAAATGTATTTGTATGAATCTATTTTTAACATGTGCAGCTAAACAGTATTTGTATAATAAAATTTGCTACAATGGAAGTTTGTACATAGTTGAAATAAATTAATATCCAAATTCTATTATTTGATTGCAGTTATTGGTGTTTGCATTAATCGGCTGCGTTTTAGGGCAATATGGTGCATTTCGCGGTTTTCCAAGTCAAAATGCTTATCGACCGACGCCTAGGCCAACCTACCAACCAACAATACAACCGCAATATACACCCCAGTATAAGTATGCATTTACACATATCATATTATTAGATAGCGAATTTTTATTATTATTTTCAAATTTATATTTTATGTATGAAGTAGAATTTACTCATTAAATATTTTAATATGTATTATAATTTTAATATTTTATATATTATACTTTATCTATGAATTTTTTTGTTTTTAAATTTTTTATAAATGCGTAAAATTCATATTGATTAATAATGACTAGATAGCGTGTATTTTTATGCATTTTTAAATTGTTACGAATAGTCAGCGGATTTTTATGCACAAATTTACATTTTTGTGAAGATAACTGAAAAGGTAGAACCAGAATTGAAAAGGTAGATGCAGGTTTATTTCATCTGTAAAATGACATTAAAAATAGTATATTTTAGATCTTTTATATATTTTCGACTTAGATCTGATTATAAATAAAAATTTGTTTTATCTGCTAAGTATTACAATAAATACTCTACTTTAGATATCTTATATATTTTTGCATATTACATTTTGCCACCTTTCAGTCATAAATACATTAAAAATTTTAATAATGACAAATATATTTATTAATATTGTTTTATATTGTATTTCAATTTATATTTATTTTATAATGACTTGGAATATTTAATAAATAAATGATAAATAATAATATATAAATGGTTATCTATTTGTAGTAATTAAAAATGTCAAATCGTAGCTAAATTAAATTTAAATTAATATAATGTCTATTCTTTCTGTAATAGTCCTGGAAGGTTCATAGCCATACGTAGTCAACAAAAAGATACCTATCCAGATGGAACTTATACATTTAGCTACGATACTGAAAATGGGATTTCAGTTGCCGAAAGTGGAAGACCTCAAGGTACTCCGCAGGGACAGAGCAAGGTGAGATTATTATAACATAATAATATAAATAATAATTAATTTTAACTTTATTAATCACTAATTATTAATTTTATTAATAATTATTAATATTATAATACTATATATGATAATATAATGATAATTAAACATGATGATTGATATTAATGTAATTAAATGTAATAATTAAATATAATAATTTTTGTTTATAATAATATTAATAAATATAAAAGTATAAGTATTAATATTTTTTAATAAATAATTATCTTGCATAAAACAAATTAATTACTTTAAAAGATTTTTAACTTACTTTAAACTTTACTCTTATGTTATCTAAATCTTTATTATAATTATGCTGCAAATTTCCAATATATATACATTACATACATTATCAATTATCACATAAAACCATATACCACAACATGTAACTGATGATTAGATTGCGGATATTTATACAAAATTCTATTTTTATGAATGTAATTAAAGAAGATAGAATACATTTGTGCCTATGAAATGTTATAATATATATTATAGTTCCAGTATTTTATATAATTTTTAATTTTATATATTATATTATAACTTTATTATAGTATATTATATTATTTATTATACTGTAACTTTTTAACTTTATGTAATGCATATTATATTTTTATAACTTTAAATTTTGTATAAATGCATCAAAATCCGCAGTCTACAACCATCGATGTAGAATATGATTCTATATTCAAAAATGAATCGAAAGAAGGAAGAATAAAATTTTCTTATTTAAAATTTTATTTTTGAGGAACTCGAGTTTATAAACTTATTAAGTACATTTCAATTTGATTAGTACTAAATTAGATAGAAGTTAATAATAATAAGAGGTTATTCTACCTGTGAAAATAAAAAATATAGAATTTAGAATTTATTAGAAAATATAGAATTTTTCTCCTTAGTCTCGTTTTCAAGTAAATATTTTGAAAATTTAGTGCATGTGTACTTGATAAGTTTTCAAATTTAATTTTCTCGAAAACGAGAAACTTCTATTTGACACTTTTGACTTATTTTAACAGATATCATTAATCAGAATTAACTAAATTACTTTAAATATACTTGTATACTTAAATATTTACTTAAATATAATAAACATAATAAATATCTTATAATTTATTTAATTTTATAAATATTTTCTATTTTATAATTTATTTAATTTTATTTATTTAATATTCAATAATTTCATACATATATTTATCATTGCAGGTTGTCCAAGGAAGATATTCATATACTGCACCAGATGGAACTCCTATCACTGTAGAATACACAGCGGATGAGAATGGTTTCCATCCACAAGGTGCACATTTGCCAACTCCGCCTCCCATTCCAGAAGCAATCAGACGAACTCTTGCTGCTAATCCACCTGGACCCGATAATTCGGATTATAGACAACCATATAATCCGAATCTTTACCGAAGATATTAAACACTAACTAACCAAATGACTCTTATAAAAATTTCTAAGCTTATATTTAATCTTTATTGCCCTACGATCCGACGAAATGTACATACATATATACATAACAAAAGTACCAAAATTTGAAACTATATAATAGTCACTATACGATAAATGAATAAACCTTTTTTCTTCTGTCACTATATTTCGTGTCCTTCTCTATCTCTTTCCTCTGTTAGATATATTTCTTATAAATGGTATAATCATAGTAGACTGTAAACTATATCTAAAACAATCATACAGTTGTCTATACAATAATAGTAAACTATATTATTTTACAAACATAATATCCAGTCGTTATATTACAACCATAAAATGCTTGCCAATAAGTAGCAATTTTCCAGTTAGCAGCATACAATCTTGTTGGTTAATACAACATTTGAATATTAATAGTAACTTTAAAAATAATAATTCAAATAAATGAGGTTTTATTGTACTTCTTATGAACTATATAATATAATATAATAGATGAATAAATCATCTTTTTATCTTCTCTTTATTTTAGTGTTCTTTGTCAGATTTTTCATTATATATCGCTATATATTATTGATTTCCTTAATTCTATTTACTACTTGAATCATATTTAAAGCAATGTTATTTATGTAATCTCGAGGAATTGTATCATCGGCTTCATACTTGTAGCATCTTTAAATGCGATTATCGTAATAATTTGTAGAAACAAGTAATCTTTCCGAAAGGATAACTCGTTCTTCATTCATGCTGCATTTTTAATTTATTATAATTGAGAAAATTCGAGAATCTGTTCACTAACTAAACATTAAAGATATTTGTATTATACAACTGAAATGATGTATTTGAATTAATGTAACAAATGATATAATATATATATAACCTAATAAAAAATAAAACATAAAATATATTAGAATTCAATTATCAAGATTGTCACAGTTATTTCAATTAATGATACAATATTATATGAAATATAATAATTTAACGAATAATAAAATATAATCAAAATTAAAATTATCAAAATTATTACAATTATTTGTATCAATGATACAAATGGTATAGAATATAATAAAGTAATGAATAGTTAAATATAAAATATAATTAGAATTCAAATTATGAATTAATTAAAGGTGTACAATGAAAGTGGAAGAAAAGAGAAGTTGTATTGTATATTATACAGGAAAAAACATTTAGTAATATATAGAATAAAATTTAAAAAAAAGAATGTTAACGAAAATATTGTCATACAAATTATAAATTAAAGAAGTATTTTAAATATTCATTTATATACTGACTAACTAACTATAGATATCAACATCAGCACATGTTTGTGTTTTTCGACAATAAATCTTTCAGAAAAGACAATTTAAACTTAAAAAAAGAATCTTTCCAATTTCTATACAATTAAAATAATAAATACAATAAATAAATTATACATAATTACTTACTACTTAACAAAAAGAAATTTCTTAATTTAATATCCATAAAAAAATTTTTTTAAATTTAAATTTAAGAATTATGATTTATTCTTAAATTAATAATATCTATATTAAATTTAAGTTATTTTTAGAATAAACATTTGAATTCAAGAGTTAAAAAAACTTCTTTTTAAATAGACATTAAATTAAAAATTTGTTTTTGAAAAAACGATTTTTTCAAATATTGTGTATTTTTTAAATTTGAATTTAAATTTAATAAATCTAATATCTATTAAACTAAAGAAGATCTGAATTGAAAAAATTCAACAAATCAATCTTTTCACATATTAAGCAATCTATGAGCTTGATACCACTGAATATCAAACTGTATACATGCAATAGTTCGCAATGAAATATAAAATGGTCCATAACCTGTGAACTCATATTCCAATAGTGCGGGAAAGCATGCTAGTTGAACTTCAATTGCAAAAGCGTGCTAGTTGAACGAGAATTGCAATAAAAGAAGAGGGCTGGGATGAATACAGGTGAAAGTGTTCTATCGGATCTTTCATTATCTTACATTTTTCTACAGATCATCCCGGTCAAGGACTATCTAACACGAACGATGCAACTTGGGCGGTTCCTGCACTTCCTTTGAAATGTTCATTCACTTGTACAAATAACAATCTTGTGTGAGGCGTAAGTTCGTACTCAACACATCAGATATTCAGATATCATCTTTTTCTCTCAAATAAAAGAAAACAAAAAATACTATTTTTCGTAGAAAATACTAATACTGCACAATCATACTTTTTTACCAATAAAAACCGTAAACATTTTATTAAAATAAAGAATACATCGTCATTCAAGTTTTCCAACGTATACTATAAAATATTCTTTACATGTAGTATAAAAATTTAATCGAAAAAAAATTGTAGTATGAAATATTTTAATTATATAGATATAATTAAATTATATAATAGATTATATTTATCAATATAGCCTATATGTAATTATAAATATAAATATAAAATACATTATATATAATTATATTAAGTTATAGGAAGGCAAGATAATATGAATACAGATAAATATTATCATAAAAAAAAAAATATTAAATTGACAGTAACTATTTATAAATCTTGAAATTTATAATTATAATTATATAATTGCAAATCTTAAAAAATATTTATCAATATACACACACATATATGTATTCAAATTATTTAATATGCTTAGAAGTGCAGTATATTTGAAATTTTAGTTCGTTTAAGATAAATGAAAAATTATTAATTAAGTATTTCATCTCTACGCGTTCGTAATTTACGAAAAAAATAATTACATCAAATTATCATCATAACCATTTATTCTTTATCTGAACCAATTTTTATATAACGTGAATTATTATATCAATAATTCGCAATCGTAGATTAAATTACACATCTTATGTACTTATGTAAGCATTTAACATTCCTATGAATAAGAATAAAGATTCCTATGAATAATTATTCAATATGTATTAAGATAATAAATATATTAAAAAAAAATGTAAAAGAGCAATGGAGAATGATTCGAGCAGTGATTATATGATATGTGATTATATCATAAATGGTATCTGCCGACATATCGAAATAAACAGTACTTTGAACTTTCATAGAGAATAGGAAACTATATCAATTAATACAACTATAAAAGTACAACTTCCTATTTCAAAAAAAAAATTTCAATTGTACCTTTCTTCCAATTACTATTTTAAAAGTGCAGCTTACTTTATGCATATATTTTTAATATTCAAAATTACTAACTGAATTTAATGTATAGTATTAACTGAAAGATAATTTTGCATGCAAAAATGAATCGAAAGGTAAGAATAAAACTTTTTCGCTTAAGACTTAATTTTCGAGAAACTCAAATTTGAAGATGAAGATAACAATACTTGGTTTTTGCCTTGGTGGACACCTTGTATATGTGATTTTATAAAAATTATTTGTTTTACATCTGTCTTGTCTTATAATTTTTATTATATAATTTACATAATTATATACGTGTGAGTTATATCCCATATTATATCTTAATGGCTATTTTACACATTTTAATAATTATTTTAATTTGTAGTCAATATCAATTTTATTATTTTATTTTATTTATATTAATTAAATTTCCAAAATATGCATCATTAAATTAGCAATCAAATTAACTAAAAAATTTAATGCATATGTGAAACTTATAATATTCACGATGAAATGTGATTTAAATATTTAGAAATGTAGTAACATTAATTATGAATATTAACTCACACTATTATAACTACCGTTTTTAATATTTTTAAATCGAATTATGCTATTATAAAAATATTTAATTTTAAATAATTATAAAAATTATAACTGTTGATTAAATTAGTCAATGTTATAAGAAATATTGATTTTAGTTTATTATGTAATTAATTTTAATAAAAAAAAAATTGTAAATATTACTACGAGCAGTTTTAATAAAATATATCTTGTTCTTTCAAGCTAAAACTTCTCGCTGCAGCAATTTCTTTTTGTGAATAAAAATATTGTCTATTGAGAAATATAATTAATTATTACATATTATTTATTACTATATATATATTACGGATATTAGTATATATATATAAAATAATGAAAATATGAAAACTAATTTTATATATAATAATAAATAAATGTAATATAATTTACACTATTTAAGTATTTACGCATATATCAGATTATCTATTTCAAGAAATAGTTCTCAATTAATAATACAGAGGTCAGCGAATGAACTTGCATTTTTGCTAAGAACGGACCTAACCTTAAATTTAATTTCCGTCAATTTCTTCATTCATTGAATGAAGTACACTTACTCTTTAACATTTGGAAAAATTTAACAAATATAAACATGCCTGACCATTTGGGAGAAGATATGCGAAAAGTAAAAAGTGAGGAGGGAAAGGAAGAGAAGGAAATAAAATGTGAATCTTAAATCGTTTATTTGTCTAATTGTTGTGATTTAATAAAATCACTTATTTAATTAAAATTTATTATTAATATATTATTTCAGCTCTCGATGAAGGAGACATTGCTCTACTTAAAACCTATGTAAGCAAAATATTGTGTAATAATCATAGGATAGGAAAGAAAATTTTTTATTTATAATAAATTAAAGTTAAAATAAAGATTCTTGGTATCGTTCTGTCATTA
The DNA here is from genome assembly GCA_030673865.1 of Melipona bicolor. NCBI lineage: Eukaryota > Metazoa > Arthropoda > Insecta > Hymenoptera > Apidae > Melipona > Melipona bicolor. The sequence goes on along the minus strand of JAHYIQ010000033.1, from coordinate 1,904,531 downwards.
TTAAAGCTAACATGTTATTTTCTGTACAGGGACAAGGACAATATACAAAAAGTATTAAAGCTGTTGAAGAAGATATACAAACAATAATTAAACGTGTTAATGAATTGACTGGAATCAAAGAATCTGATACAGGACTTGCACCACCTGCCCTGTGGGATTTAGCTGCAGATAAACAAACATTACAAAATGAACAACCGTTACAAGTTGCACGGTGCACTAAAATAATCAATGCGAATTCTGATGATCCTAAATATATTATAAATGTAAAACAATTTGCGAAGTTTGTAGTTGATTTAGCAGATTCCGTTGCTCCTACTGACATCGAGGAAGGAATGCGAGTAGGAGTGGATCGTAATAAATATCAAATTCATATTCCACTTCCACCAAAAATTGATCCAACTGTAACAATGATGCAAGTCGAAGAAAAACCTGATGTCACGTATAGTGATGTTGGTGGTTGTAAAGAACAAATTGAAAAATTGAGAGAAGTAGTTGAAACACCTTTATTACATGTTAGTATTTCATAATCATGAAATTGTTTTATGTAAAGTAATAATAATTGCGAAAAATATGATAATTTATTTATTACAGCCAGAAAAATTTGTTAATCTGGGAATTGAACCACCTAAAGGAGTGTTATTATTTGGTCCACCAGGTACAGGCAAAACTTTATGTGCTAGAGCTGTAGCTAATAGAACCGATGCTTGTTTTATTCGTGTTATTGGTTCTGAATTGGTTCAAAAGTATGTTGGTGAGGTAAGTGTAATATGTTTTCACTGAGAGTTATTAAAAAAAGCTTAACAAAGAAACTATACAGAAGTAAATAAGCAAAGAATGTAAATTTATAAACTAAAATATTAAGTTAAAATATTTAGTTTTTTAAAATATTATTTTCCTATGAAAGTCTTGATATTTCGTTTATTTTAACGTTTATAATTTATAAATGATGAATGAATAAATTTTTAATATATTCTTAAAAACAGTTTTAAAAGCACCATTTAAAACATGTTTTCATACATAAATTTAAAATCTCTAACATAATTTGCTATATAGTTTATATTACATAGATATATATATAATACTATTATAGTTTTTAACACATTTTCTAAGCAAGTAAATTCTAAGTAAATTAAATTTAGAAATTTATATATATTCAATTTACACTACAAATACTAATGACTTTATAGATAATTATGTAAAAACATTGAATTATTGAATACAAAAGTCAAAAAATACAAAAACAATTTCATATTTCCAATTATCAATTGTATTTCTATCATTATTTCCGAAAAATTTGAAATAATGTAGAAATTGATTCATTTCATATATTCAGTAAATAATAAGATTTGTTAAATTTTAAATTTTGTTTTAAAAAATAAAAATTGATATTAAAGTCTGATAAAAATTTGTAAAATATATATATTATATATTTTTTTTTTCTTTAGCCAAAATTAAATTCTATAAAAAAGTACCTTGAATAATAAAGATCATACTATATTTCTTATGTATAGGGTGCTCGTATGGTAAGAGAATTGTTTGAAATGGCACGTAGTAAAAAGGCATGTTTAATATTTTTCGATGAAATTGATGCAATTGGTGGAGCTCGATTTGATGATGGAGCTGGCGGTGATAATGAAGTACAACGTACTATGCTAGAATTGATTAATCAATTAGATGGGTAAAAATATGTTTTATTTTATACATTGTAGATATGTTATTAATATTATTAAATATCTCTAATTACTAATAACATAAGTAACCATAACTGTTTTAAATATTTTAGCTTTGATCCACGAGGTAACATTAAAGTATTAATGGCAACAAATAGACCAGATACACTAGATCCAGCATTGATGCGACCAGGACGTTTAGATAGAAAAGTAGAATTCGGATTACCAGATTTAGAAGGACGAACACATATTTTTAAAATTCATGCACGTTCAATGAGTGTTGAAAGAGATATTAGATTTGAACTTCTCGCGCGTTTATGTCCTAACAGTACTGGAGCTGAAATTCGGTCTGTTTGTACCGAAGCTGGTATGTTTGCAATTCGTGCACGTCGCAAAGTAGCTACTGAAAAAGACTTTTTAGAAGCTGTAAACAAAGTGATTAAATCCTACGCTAAATTCTCTGCAACTCCCAAATATATGACTTATAATTAATTTTATGATGTACGTTATTCTTGTTTATTCTGAACTTATATGAATATTACAATATTACTGATTATAATATCTAAATTAATTCTCAATTATAAAATAAACAATAAATTGCAATTTATTTTTTACTTAACCATATTTTCGTTGCTTTCTTATTTGAAACAATATTTTCTTATATTATATTATATTATTCTTTCCCAATCAAGAATTACTTTTTGAGATTTCATGAAAATTGAATTTTAATGGGGCATCTGGTTTATTGATTAACAAAGACATCATTCCAAGTTCACCTCCACACCAAAAAATTTTAAGCCGTTGACATATCTGACAATATAAGGAGATTATGTCACTTTAATATAAAATAATTACATGTACTTTAATTGTATCAAAAGAAGAGTTAAAAAAAGTTTAAGAGAAATGGCTCTGATTCTTCAAAACGTTTTAGTTATTTATTAACACAGAAAGAAATATCAGTGATAGAAAATTTATAACTAAGTAATATAGACAAGTTGTATGGTAAAATTTCAAAATTGTTAAAAATATTATATAATATTATGTAATAAATACCACTGGAATCTTTCTCATAATGAAACTTTGCTCAGTCTAAGGAATTAAGAAAACAAGAAAGAAAATATAATTATCTATGAAATAAAAAATCTAATTTCAAGAAATTGAGAATGCTAGTCACAATGGTAATACTACATATGCAATTAAAATAAGAAAAACTTATAAATAAGATATTGAATTTGAATACATTAAAAACTACAGATCATTTTTTGTGCAAGTATCAGTCTTTTTTGAAACTAATGGAAAACTTACCCTTAACAACAGTACTTGCATATTTTGCTCTGCAAAACGCCTAGCAATACAAGATCTAGGACCATGACCAAAAGGTAACAATATATATGGATGTATTGATTTTCCATAATTTATTTTGTTGGCATTTTTTGAATGTTCACGTAACCATCTTTCTGGCATAAACAAGTCGGGTTTATTAAAGTATTCAGGAAGACGACAAATAATTTGATTTTGTGTTACAACAACAGTCTAAAGAAATGAATGAAAAAAACATATTTTTCAAGAATTCAAATAAAAAAATGTATTTTTATCAAAATATTAGTAAAAATATTAATAAAATAAAAATATTATTAACTAGAAAATAAATTCTATCGGAGCTTATAGAATTATATTGAATAATTTGTATTCTTTTAAGTTATATAACTTACCCCTTTAGGTACTTGATAACCATTAAGAACAGTATCAGTTTGCAATATACGACCTATTCCTACAGAAATAGGATTCAGTCGTAAGCTTTCTTTAATAACAGCTTTGGTATATGAAGCACTTTTTAACACATCTGCTGTTATTGGTTCATGATTAGTTAAAAACTGTGTGGCTTCAATTCTTAATTTTTCTTGTGTATTTTCATGTCTTGCTAGATGATACAAAGCAAAAGCTGTGCTATAGGTTGTCTAAAAATACAAAAAATTTATGCATGCCTACAGTCATTAGCCTATTATTATTGACCTATAGTAATATTAATAAAACAATGAAATTCAATAGTACAAAATCATATTTTAATGATGAAGTAATGAAAAAAATAAAAATGATAAAATAGATTAGGATAAAATATATGCTATTTATATTTTTTATATTATAAATATGCATAAATAAATATATGCTATTTATATTTTTTATGTAATAAATATGCATAAATATGATTATTATATAGCTATATCTATAATCATATGTATTATGATATTTACAGTATCTATACCAGCAAGTAACATATCACAAGCCATGCCCACAACATCTTTAATGTCCAGAGCAGGGTTTTCCAAATAGGCACTTAAAAATGATTTATGTCCAGTTGTATCTTTTCTTTTTTGAGATACCAATTTTAATGCAACCCTAATAAAATAAACAACAAAATATAAGGAACTAAAAGTAATTAAAAATAAATTAATTATAATATACAAAATGAAATATTTAAGCCATATTGATATATCTATTTACGATAAATGTCATTAATTAATTTGAGTATATAAAACTTTCTGTTATTATAGGTTATTAATAAAATCTATGATAAATTTTTAAAAATTTTCTGTAATGGTAAGTAATTAAGGTATTAAAGTAATTATAATCAATAATTCTGTTTTAAAATTAAAAATTATTGTTTACATTTCCATGTATGCCTGTGCTTCACGTAATTTTCTATATAATGGTGTTTCAAAGAAACGCCATAATTGCAATCCATTGTCCAATTTTAAAATTACACTATTCGTTGTAAAAGCTGCTTTAATTAACTTCGAACTTGTAGAATTTTCACATCTTTCTTCTTTTGAGAAACTATTCAATCTTACATTAAAAACAACCAAACATGTTACTGAAATTAAACATTAAAACAATTATTATTAAGAATAAATGTTTTTATCTGTTAAGAAATGATATCAATTATTAAATTTGAAAATTATAAAAATTTAAATTTGCAAATAATACAAATTACAAAAAATATTCCATTTCTATGTATAATAAGAAATATATCACATTACATTCAAGGAATAAGCGTGATAAAAGAGGTAATAAGTCTTCAAATCTTTCATTAGTACATAATTCAATAAATTCCTGGATGACCTCGTCTGTTTCTTTTAAATAATTAATCACATCTTGAGGTTTACTAGTAACTTTTTGAAACTCTTTTCGTAATTTCCACCATTCTGGTCCATTTCTGAAATTTTGTAATGCTATATTACAATTGATTAATTTACTTCATTATATACTAATATTGTTAATACTACGCCCAATATCTATTTTATATACTATGAACTGTATGTATACATATACAAATATTTTTAATAATTAGTTTCTAAGTAATAAGAATTAATTTTTATTTCTTTTCACATTTTAAAAGTTATTAATACTTAAATAATTATTTACTATATATACTTAATTAAATTATTTGGTACATAAAAATTTTATTATGATATAAATATCTTAACAAAATACTTATATACATGCACAATTAGTAATGCAATATAAAAATATATTAACTTTTTATTGCAATCATATCATTCTTTCATTAGAGTATTACACTCAAATACTCTAACATATTGTTGAATAATGACAATAAAGAAACATTAAAATAAGAATATGATTATAATGAATATGATGATAAGATATAACTTTTAATAACATATGTATAATTTGTATTCTTATATTCTTTTAATTAAATACAAAATAAACATAATATAATTTGATAAACAATTATCCACAAAGAAATTATGCAATATATACAATATTTTAAGATTATTATATGTATGTATATAACAAAAATTTTGCAAATCAATATATTATAAATTATTTACATGAAATAGAAAAATACATATCTTACGTTTGTTATTAACTTAGTAATAATTAAGTAACATGAATAATTAACAATATAAATTACTATAATAATTTTATTTATGTATTATGTAAAAAAATAATAACTATAAAAATAATAAAATGTGCTAAATGCAATGTAACATGATGTATTGAAAATTGTAAAATATATGCATATTACGTGGGTAATAAACCGCCAGTGTTGTATATATCGGTACGATCCTTTCGATATTTTAAAAGTGCTAAATGACTCCTTCTTTCCGGATATAAACCTGATTCTGCTTTAAAAATCTCTGCTATATCTTCCGGTCTAAAAACCCATACAACGTTTACATTAGGTACAATTTCTTCGCGTACCAGTGGACCAAATTGTTTCAGCCTTTTCCTTCCAGTTTCATATAAATTTGTAAAACTGTATTCACCTGTTGAACATTAATAAATATAATTTTAATAAGTATGATAACAATATAATCAGGTTGCAAAAATATTTTTATTTCTGAGTATTATTAAAAATACATGAGCTTCATATATAAAGATTAAATAATAAAAAATAATAGTATGTATAGTATATATACAACACGGATTATTCTGTATACATATATGCATATGTAACAAACGTATTATTTTCTTTTATAATAATGTAATGATAAACTTATTAAAGTCTTTATTTAAAATACTTTTATTTGCAGTAATGCTGATATTGGTGTGTTTGACAACCTGATGTATACATACATGTATAATACACTTTAAAATAACTGCTTTTCTTACCAATAAACGGTAGATACTTGTAAAGTGTTCCAATAATTGGCAAAGATTTTGGTCCAGGAATATCATTAAAGGTTTTTGGTTGACGATTATTTGTTTTACTGTCACATTTTGTAAGATTATCAAAATAAAATTTAACATCTGGTTTTTTCGGTGCCACACATTGACTACACTTTTTCAACCATGTGTACATTGCACTTATATAGTCACGTAAAAGATGGATTAAAATTAAGTACCACGTTCTTTTAATAAGAAATATTTAACAAGAATTCAAGAGTAAAGTAACCACATCAGACTGATTTTTAAGACTATGCACATGTCTAAACCTTTTTGGTGCCATGCCTGTTCAAGAATGTGTCGATTCTTTCTTATTTGATCTCTCCTTCTATTTTATCTCATCTTTCTCTGTCCAATGTGCATAGAATTTCAATATGTTGTATACTATCGTATAAATTTGATATGTCGGTGATAAAATGTTTCGTTGTAGCGAGTTTTATTACCTGCTGTAGTTCCCAAACACAAGATTATTTCGATTTTTCACAAACTTAACTTATTGTGAAAATGAAAAATTAAATTCAACAATTAGTAATATTTATCGAGTAACGATTATAGATCACAACACATGTAGTAATTATACTACATTTATAATTAAATAGGTGAAAATAATAACTATTTATTTTGATACCTAAGTAAAAAATGAAATTTCAAAGATCTAGAAGCAAGGATTGAAAAATTTAAGGAACTTTTAAATGGATTCTATTTGAAACATGGGTCATAGGACTTTTTTGAAAGGTATTCTTTCATTACAAATCCTGACAAGAACAGACAACTGAATGTTTTTAAAAATAAAAGTTTCAAACAGCATAGAACTTCAAAAATGTAAAACTAAAAATTTTAGAGGTACAGATTATTTGTTCATAAATATTAAAAAAGTTCCCAGTATTTTTAGCAAATAATACTGAGTGCTATTCAATAAATAATACTTGAATATAAAAATAAATTTTTAATTGAATGTTCTAAAATAACAATTTTTTGTTTTATGCAATTTTTATTATATAGATTCTAAAATATTTGTTCCGTGAGAAAGTGTTCCTAACTTCTTTCTATAAAAATTTCACAAAAATAGATATTTTTTTACATGAAATATATAAATTATAAAATATAGAAAATATAGAATTTTTGAGAAACCTGTTAATTTCAAGATTTTTTACAGTAGAGTACATATTTTATAACAAAAGGACTTACTTACAACAAACGAATGCTATGTAAATAGTTTTTTTCATTAAATTGAAACACCTAAAGAATACGAAGAAATATAATTTCTTAAATATCTTTATGTATTCGTATGAATATGTATATTATACTAAATGTTGCAATAAACCATTAGTTTTAATGATGCAACAAATTTAATATAAAATTACCTGTATATCGTTACATGTTACAACGATATATAGGTGATTTAAAAATAATTAATATTACAATTGTTTTAAAAGTTAGGATATTTTTTTTATTATGCGGATGTTTTATTATTTATAAATATTATTTATAAGTTATTATATAATTTAAAGTCTACATTATTAAATAATTTTTTTGTTATTTCTTATATTATAATGTTTAATAATATTCTTGTTACTACCTGATACATTAAAAATAATTTTATAAATCATAATTTATTGGTATAACTTCCACGATAATTTTAATTTTATAGTTATGTTTTAATTTTATAATTTTTATAATTTTTATAATTTAAAAAAATTTTTTTGTTATAATAAAATGAAAAAGATATTTAAAAATTTTATAATATTACTTTTAGACGTACAATTTGCGATACTAACTTTTATACGACTTGAGGTACTTGATGCGTTCCCTGCTATCTTATTCATTATACATCAAATTAAAGATTCATGTAATGAATAAAAGATATGTGTTATTCATGCAGTATCCAAACTTCTATCGATTGCTTTATTCCAGTTTAACATTTTCGTTTTGTATTTAGAATGTTTTAAAGCAATTTGAAATTATATATGAATATATAAAATTATACACTTTATCTATATTGGATATACAAAAAATTATGTATGCATATATATATTTTACAAATTGTAGATAATTGACTGGAGAATGATTTCAGAAGAAACAAAATTTTTATATATTATATATACATAGTGTCCGTATTATATATGTATGATTATATATATTAGATATATAATTTTATATATATTATATATTCAGTTATAAGATTATAGTTAATATACATATACATACATTATATAATGTATATAATCATGTATATATATATATATATATATATATATATATATATATATATATATATATATATATAATACATTATGCATAAAATATATTTTGTATTATATTAATACAAAAATTAATACAACAATTTTTATCCATTTATTATATTATATATTACATTATGTTTCAGTGAATATGTATAAATATTATGTGTGTTACAAAATTTTTTGTAAAAGAAAATAACAGAATATACTTATTAATAGAATTATTCCAACATCATTCGTATTGTATGACTAAAAATATAAACTTTTGTCGAATCGCTGTCATCGATGGAAGAATATAACGACAAAAATCGCTCGTTTGCATTGGGCTTTCGACGTTCTAACTAGTTACACGTTAACAAAAGTCATTGTTATATGACCTTATTAAAAATAGTTATATATATATGTATATATATAGTATAGTATAGTATAGTACTATATACACTATATATAGTATATTATATATAAGTATAGTATATTATCCTTGTATAAATGTAATATATTATATATACATATACATAATGTATATATTAATAGATATGTTTTTATGCATTTATGAGAAATTGGCAATATGAAATTGCACAGAATGAATATAATTTATAAAACGTATAAAATACCGAGAGTAGAATATAGTATTTTTTATATTTAATAGATAAAGTAATTTTTTATTTAGTTTCTATTCTTTTCATTATCTTTAATAAAACTACAAAATTATATAAACATCAAACAATTTACCGTTTCTTTTTAATAGTTCTGTTATCAAATTTTTACAATTTTTGTCCATCATTTTGTGATATATTTCTATCTGTCGTGTGTCATGCGAAAGCAAAGTAGTTTCAGTTTAAATAATAAGATCCATAAATGAGCCATTGAAAAGAATATAATTAATATTTAAATTTACATTAGAATTTAACATTAATTATATCATATTTTTTTTAATGAATGAACTTACGAAAGTAATTTATTTCTTTCTTAAAAATTGAATATTAATCTTGCATTTGTGTAATGAAATTAAGCAATTAATAGAAAATGGAGTTCATCAGTTTGGCTCTTGAAAAGTTCTATATTATTGCGTCTCATACGTTACTAATTTCAACACGATCATAGAATGTGTTTTATTTGTTTTTTATCGTGTTCGTTGTACGATAACAATTTTTAGTATCGTGTGATATCCAATTAATACAGAGTTAGATAGAAATTTGTAATCATTTCTGTAATCAGATATTGAATCTAATTATATCAATTAATCAATTAATCATTGTTAAGACAAATCAATACTCGTGAATAATTTTTGTAATCGGCAATCATTAATCAATAGTTTTTAAATCATTTAACGATTAATTAATATTTTATTCGGGTTAGTAATGTATATTTATATATTGGAACGAGTATGTTCAAAAAATTATTTATATCACTTTAATTCATCAACTGTCTAAGAAAAACCTACGAATTCTGATTAAAAAGCGTATAATTCTTCTATAATATATTTTAAATACTTCCATACATGATTAAAAACATAATGAAACGTATTGTGACAGCATAATTTGAAATTTAAACAAATCGTAGCATAATTGAAATATAAACGTATTATGACAATTTACAGCATTTTTGAAAAGAAAAGTATCTTCATTTATCCATCCGCTAAGTGATATGAAAATATTTTAAAATAAAATGAACGATGTATTTTGAAAATTAAGGTTTCAAACTTTAGAATGGTGTACGATTTCTTTTTTACAAAATTATGGGAGTTTCAGTGTTTAATGTTCGACTATTCAAATATTAATGGGAGTCACTGTAGATATTTAAGTAATGTTCGACATTTAGATGTCGCATAGTGACGAAATCGATATCATCCGACCGACCGACAAATACGACGACAAAGAAACAAAGCACATTCTACGGTCGCGTCCAAATTGGCAATGCGTGCAATGCGGCAACGTCGCATTTGTCGGTCGCATGCTTTCAGACAGAGACTAGTTTGTTTTCTGTCGCATCGCACGCACGACGTCTACACAACGACAATGAATAATTTCGCAGAATTGTTGATCCTCGAGGTGCAGAAGAGGCCCGTTTTATGGAACAAATGCATCCAGAACTCAACAAACCGATTATTAGTGGATAAGGAATGGGAAAATGTGGCAATGCTATTAAAAAGAGACAGTAAGTCGTTTGAATCTATCAGAACTCCGCGCATATATGTATTTATTTCAGCCAAATTTTAGTCACTAAATAAATTCTTATCTGAACGTGAACTTCCATTGTACAGGATGTCCTGTACTTTAATGTCCAAACTTTGTCAGTGTGTTTTATTGACAAAAATCAGACTAAAATATCAATTCGTTGGAAAATTATAACAAAAATATGTAACTTAAAATTGTAATTTATGTCATACTTCTTTATCGATGCAGAATTGATATACTAATCTACGAAATACTATTGAATTTACTGTGAACTGAATTTTTTTTTGTTGAATTTTTTCACATGCAGTCTTGATTCTTGCAATCAATTCATTTCGCATAAATGCTTCTGTATTGTGAATTTTTACCTTCGAAGATATTATTTCGGAAATAGAAATCTGAAGATATAAATTGTGACTTTGAAGATCTGGAGATAGGTCCTTCTCGATTAATCTATCGTTGGAATTGATCGCATTGATCGTATTTGTCGTACTTCTCATTTTCGTTGTAATTTTTTAACAAGACGACCATAAAAACGTTAGCGACTCGGGGGCAACTCGCCACAATCAACAATGTCGAATTAAATGTAAGTGTTCATAGAACAGGCAACTTTTTTACAAACTTGTCCAACAAATGAACATTTAAAGTTAGAGATCGAAAAGGTTTTGAAATTTTTAAATTTCTATTTAAAGTTCTATATTTACATTTCAGGCACATACAATTTTCATAGATATTATATTTTATTAATATATAAATAAAGAATAGAAAAATTTATGTTGAAATTGTAGTGTAGAAATTGATCGATAATTATTAAGTAAGAAAATTAAATAAATATACAATTTAAAATTTATTTTTGTAAGAATACAATCTTTCAAATAAATTTACTAAGATTAATTTTGTTTATTTATTTGATTTTTATTATTCTTTATATATTTTCCTAATTTTATTATAATATTAATACAATTGATTTTATATAATTATATGATTTATTTTATATGTAATTATATATTTTTTAATAAATATGATTAACATTAATTATTTTAGGTTATGTAATAAATTTGTTCGCATCATCAATGATGAAATTGTGTTTTTTATAGATGAATGAAGTAACCTTGGAAGTTTCATTTTTTTACTAAAATAATCACATACAATAATTAACATTCTAGTGTTATATACGACCCTTGGCAAAAGATTTTCGATTGAGTACTTAAATGTATTTATAAATATTGAAATCTTTCGTTTATGAGAATCAATTGAAATCGCTAATTCTAGTTTTTTATATATTCTAAACAACTGTAATAATATTTTTATACCTAGAAGATTTTAGTGTTTTTAAAAATTTTCAAATACTGATACCATTACGTCTGATCGAAAACTTTTTACCAGGGGTTCAGTTATTTAATATTGGTCTAATATTGTTTATTGCCATAGTATTCAGTTGTTACAATTATCGACAACTTCTTTAATTCTTACAGTACCGAACAATAGTATCATTTTTGGCTACATTAATTTATTCTCTCTTTATTTCCCAACATGTTCTTTCTTGAATTTTATAATTATCATTATTAACGTCAATCGAGTACATTGAGTGCAATATGTGTATGATTACTTGTAAAATCATTTAGGCTAGATCAGACTTGTCGAATTTCTTTCCTTTCGCGAACTACAATTTTTCCTTCCTTTTTCCCTCCAGGTTCTACACGAATTCCACTCTTAATTAATCGATTCTCCCACTATGTGCAAATTAGCAATTATTACTATATACATTTGGTTTATGTTTTGTAGCCCCTTACTATAAGATTTTCTTTTTAGTCTTCAGTAAACATTAGTTATTTCAAATGCAGTGGCGGCTCGAAATTTTTCTCGATATATAAATATATTTAATAATTTATTTGTATTTGCTCGTGATATTTAATCTTATCATCAAAAATTCTATATAATTCTCTTATATAAAAATAATAAAAATCTACTGTATTTATAATGTTTCGAAAGTTGCAGCACCCCTGTGATTTCAGGTCGAATCGCCACTGATAATATGTTGCATCGTCAGATGCAAAGCACTGAAAGCATTATATACAACTTGTATTTATTGATCTTCAGTTTGAAGAGTTGAAATTGAAAATTCAAATTCACATTCCACTAGACTATAATTTGCTCTTTCTTTCAAATCGGAATATATAATTTCACGGAGTGTAATTCGATATTGCAACTCAAAATGTTGATTTTGTCAATTTATGGAAAAAATATTTTTCTATGTTCTATTCTAATTCGACTTTTCATTATTTATGACCGGATTGTGGTTTCAACAATTAATTTCTATTACATATTATTATATTACTTTATTCTATTTTGTTAAAAAAAAATCAATATAAAGGTATTTTTAATCTTGATTACAAAAAGCGGCTGATGGAACTCGTGCAGCGTCCAGAGAAGAAAGAAACAACAGAGTTAAGTAAGTATGGAGGAGACTCTTCCTTTATAGCTCTCAAAGAGGAGTGGCTAGTTCGACAGGCCTGATTTAGACAAAGGATTTGTTTATTGTACAATAGACAAATATTTGTTTCAAACGTAAATTTAAAAAGAGAAATAGGTACTTTCTTTACCTAATTTGCAATAAATGTTACTTGAAAAAAAACTAATATGAAAATTAAATAAAACTTAAAAAAAGGAAAGAAAATCTGAAAAAAGAAATAAAATTACCTGATAAAGGAAAAACCTAGAAGAAACAATGTTTTTTAGCTTTTTACTAATTACTTATAGGATCACATAAACCGGAGTCATCAATTTGATAACAATTATCAGCCAATTTTAAACTGGTTTCAACAAACGTTTTATTTTTCAAACATTTTGTCAGAGTAGATTTTGAGAGTTTCATCATCGTCTAAGAGTATTCTCTCTACAGTTGTAGGTAAAGGGAGTGATATATCGTATTTAATCAAAATTCTTTGAATTTGTGAATATCTATCAAGCAGAAGTACACAGAGTTCGGCGATATATCGATTCGCATTTCGGAATTCTAGTAACTTTAATATATTGCATTTCAACTACTGTTGTAAGCTGTAAGCTGTATTCTGTAATTCAATTACAGCACATGGTTACAGTAATTAGTAATTAAACTAATTAAAAAGTTTGAACTACTGTAATTTAATTATAACGTAACTAAATCATTAAGCCATTGAAGTACAATGTGATTGAATTACAGCGCAATTCAATTAGCGCAACTGTGTTCCAGAGGAGGAAGTGAGGCTGAAATGGCGCAATTTGAGGGACCAGTTCCGGAGAGAGTTGAAAAAGATGAGGAAGCCTCGTTCTAAGAACACTGGCGATCCACCTATCAGCAATTACAGGGGAAAATGGATGTACTTTGAAATGCTTTTGTTCCTGAAGGACACCATGATGCAGAAAAAAACGGAAGACTGTTTCAACAATAATTTGGTAAACGCGGAGGAAACGGAGTGCAAGCCGCAAGATATTGTGAACGACGATTTAACAGTTACCGAGAATTCGCCTTTAACGTTGATGTCTCGCTGCTCTCCGGATGTCATTGACATAGCTCGACTGTCGTCGCGCAACGAGAAATTTCGGACCGCCAGAAGCGGTTTGGAACCTCAAAATTCGGAGATCTTCCAGTCGCGAGTTCAGCGCTCGAGTTCGCGGCACGGTTTCGAGAGAAGAAGAAAAAGAAAGGCAGTGAGATTGTCGGACTTCGAGGAAAATATGCTGGAGCTAGAAAATAGGAAACTTTCGATGTTGATCGAGAAAGGGGAGAGGCACGAATCAGAAATCGATGAGGACGTGCATTTCGCTAAATCCCTGGTGCCATTTCTCAGGAGATTGAATCCGCTGAGGAAGCTGGTCGTCAGGAACGAAATTCAGAATTTGCTGATCAAGGAGTTACTCGACGAGTCTTCAATCTCGTCGAGTGTTTCGCAGACTTCCTCCACTATGCATTGTAGTAATAATATATAATTGTTCGCGTGTTTTGTAAGATTTAGGAATTAAAGTATTTTTTTAATGGGCAATTTCTTTTCTTGCCACTTTTTAACTTCTCAATATTCTGAAGAGTATACTCGCTAATTAATAAATCTCTTGCCTTCGATTTGACAAAATTTACGTCTGTGCAATTTGAATAAAATATATGAGAAATAATTGTTTAAATAACAAAACTGTGGGTTTTCATGCAAATTTGTATTTTTGTTAACATGATTATAAAAATTAAACCTCGGTAAAAAAATTGTGGTACATATCAGAACATTGTACTTAGAATACTTTATATATTTTTTCATATTATGTGCATTTTGTGCAATATATTACATTGTAATATTTTCTGTAATATTTAATGTAATAAAAAAACGTGATTTAATTATTTCAATCAGTTAACTCAAATAGAAGATTGTTTGATCTGATTTATTTATTATTTATTTCTATTCTAAATATATTAATGAAAATAATTCGTTTCAAATTTATATTTGTTGGTATATTTGTATTTTTCATATATTGATATTTTATTATATTATTATATTATATACTATATTATATTATATTATTTTATATAGCAACATTGATATCATTGTCTATTGGCATATGACAAATCCCCTATTAATTTTAGTTGATGCAATTTTACATAAATAAGTAAATAAATAATAAGTAATAATTGAAAAATTGTTTTCACGACTGAATCTGCCATGGTTTCGAAATTGAAGCCTTCTTTTTACGACTTTCTAGAATTTGATGTGCGATTTTCTTCTTGCCATTTTATTGAACACAAACGAGATACAATTATTTAGTAGTAATTACACATTATTAACACTAAAGCAATCGACTTTTAATAATATAATATCAAAATATTCTACTAATCTAATGTATATGCAACATATAAATTTAAATGATAATGATTATTTTTATGAATTTTATTTTCATTTTCATTTTATTCTAAATCAATATTAATTAAATGAATCTGAAATTTGTCATATTGACGAGTTAAATGCATAAATATATATTTATATATTATTAAATTACATGATCAGATATACTTCATTTCTGTTCAATAAAATAGTTTAAATATCGACAATTTTTGAGTGTATGATTCTCAAGTACGTACACATTTTTGCAAGTCGTTCTAGCAAAAAATTTCGCAAGTTAGTGGACGCGCAACATCGTTCAGTCGGACGACTGATAGCCGGTTGTCATTGGCGATCGATCAATTTAAGTCAATTAATAACCAATCTTTACTGCGAAATAAACTGTGAAAATTCAAACATCTGCAACATTTTTTCCGTGACTAAATTTATCATAGTCTCGAAAATTGTAATTTTCTCTTTGCGACAGCCCCTTAAAACTTGTCATGCGATCTGTTTTTCACCATTTCATCGAACTTCGTTTATAAATTTATTCAAAAAATTTTTTTAATAATATAATAATATAATAATATTTTTCTATGTTTAACTTCCTATTATTGATATTATATAAATATTATATAATAATACTAATAATATAAATTAGTATAAATATAACAGATAATATAAAAATAATTTAAATTAATTATTGATATAACACAAACAGAAACAGTTTATTTTTTTTATGCAAACAATACAATACTAATTTTCCTTACAAAAAAGGGAGGAGAATAGAGTAGTAAGAAGGGCACGTAACGATACGATATAACGTATCGTTATATATATATAAGAGTGTATGTACGTAAAGATCGTTGTTACAAACTACGTGGAACATCTTTAGAGATCCATCACCTGTTTAGTGGGGATAAGGTGAGAGTATAAAAGGTGAATTCCTCATTTCCTTAGGATCATAAACGATTGGATTTAATAGTACGTGCTCATCTTTTTCATTCAAAAGTGCCCTCTTTATCAAGATGAGAACAATCGTAAGTAATTTTTCTCTGTCTTTTCTTCGTTCATCACGTTTAAACAAATATAACACGAATAAAATATTTTTTTCTCGAATCGGTTTGTCAGACGTAAATGTAATTGAACCTTTTTTATTATACTTTTTAAATTTAGATTTTAGCAGCGCGATGTTACATCGTTGTTTGATCAACTGGTGTAAAATTATTGATTATTGGTTTAATTATCAAATGTCTCAATTATTATCGATCTTCTAATTCATTGTATACTTGTTCTTTTAAATTTAAATTGTGAATGATATTTTTAATTATATTATTAATCTTTTAAGTTATTATTGTATATTTTTTAAATTTAAGTTGTAAATGATGCTATTAATTACATGATTATAAAAGTCATTACTAGATTTTGTTATTTATATTTAAATTATGGATATTTTTAATCACACTACGATATCATTAATTTTTAATATTATATTATTAATTTTTCATTGTTAAATTTAAATTGTAGTAACAATTGTTAGTTTTAAATTGTTAAATTTAAATTGTAAATAATATTATTAATCGTTATTCTCAATCTCAATATTATTACAATATTTATTAATCCTTGAATTCACTATTTATTTTTATTATTTAAATTTAAATTGTGGATGATACTATTAATCAACATTAATTATTAATCTTCCATTATTTATGAAAATATAAAAATAAATTTCCAATTTATAACTTATAAAAATAGATTCAAATCATGAATGACGTTGTTAATCAATCATGTAACTGTAATGAATCAACTAATAATTTATACTAGACATTTGAATCACTGAGAATACATTTTGAATTATCATTCCATAAGTAATTTAACATTTTTTTTTTAATTAATAATTTATATTAAAATCACACTTGAATCATCAAACCAAATACCAATATAATTGTCATTCGATAGAATTATTTTTAAAAATAAAATATTTCTTCTAAAAGTTATTAAATTTATGTTACATGTGTCTATATATTTTATATTTGGAGAAATTCTTATCATTGACGTGTGCGTGCGTATTGTGTTTATGTGGCTATAAATAGTATTGATTTATATTCGAATTGCGAATATATAGGATGATCTTTAGTCTATGTTACGACACAAGCAACCGCAAAGAATACAAAGCAAACGAAATCGACGACGAGTTCGCAAACTCGTCGTAGGTCAGGAGTTAAATGACCCGCATTGGCATCTTACTTTCACTCATCTCACTAACACTACGTCGATCCTGCCGATCGTAGATCTCTATTTTTGTTGAAGTTTCATCCTTCAATAAAAAAAAAAATCGTTCACTTATCGAATCAGTTAACTCTGTGAAACTAAATGTAAAAGAAACTCTGTTTGTACTATAATATTTTATTATATAGATCTACTAATATTTTGTTGCAAATATTATTTAAAAATTAATTTCTAGAAAATTAGGAAATTTTAGCAATAAAAATTCATTTCATTGCATTTCGAGTGATAAATATTAAATTATTGTAAATGCTATAATCTCTGTTATTTATTAAAATAATAGTAGTTGTCAGTGGACTAATTTAATATATTTATGGGAAACTGGAAGACGTAACATACAAAAACTTTCTAAAGTAAAGTATTTACCAGAATGTACGGTAATTTCTATTTAGGTTCTATTTCTTTAATTTTGTATTGTACATAAAAATTTAAAAATGTATAAAAATTTAATTTTCTTATTTACAGAAAAAATTAATAAATTTTTAATTATATAAAATTAGAGCTAGAGATAGTGGCAAACACTAAATATCAAATATATTCTAAGTATACTATATACAAGATATCTTCAATTTTTTTTGTTAAAAAGAATAATTTCTTTGTTAAAAATTGATTAAATGGCAAAGATTTTTTCAATTAAAACCGAATAAATAGAAATTAAAGAATATACAAATATGAAAAGATATTTTGAACTAAAACCGAATAAATATTATAGAAATTTTATATTCTACAATTAAATATATAGAATATTAAAATATAATATAAAATGTAATATAGGATATAAAATACATAAAATAGTACAATCACATTAATTTCTATGATAATTATTTATTATTTCGTAGACGAAAAAATTTTTGTCCTTCAATCTTCTTAAGTTTAATTATTAAGAAAATTTATTTTAAATGTAAGTGCAGATCAAATGCTTTAAAGCTTTATATTTAAGAGTTTTAAAAAATTCAAAAAGTAGAGTTAATATCTTTGTTATTGCGAACAATCAGTAATTGTTTAATCTGATTTAATAAGCTGACAATTTTTACTGATTAGGTGATAGCGGTAATTTTTGGATTGGCAGCAGCACAAGATTCGAATTATAATGTTCGTAACAGTTACCACGAGGATAGATCGAATCCTCCAAGTGACGAGAGGAGAGGTCCATTGACGACCACACCTATTCCAATTTTACATTGGAACAAACAGCAAGAGCATGATGGAACTTACAAAACTAGGTACCAATTTTTAATTGTGTTTTTCTAATACTAAATTAACATATAAATTCATTTTGTATAATATACTAATATATATATGTGATAAATATATAAATATAATATAATATTATAATTAATATTACAATACATAAATTAATATGTTAATACATTATTACTTTTTTATCGCATATTTATAAATATAAATATGCATTTAAAATTTAAAATAGAGAATGTTTTTTATCTTTTATAATATTAGTTATATCATTGTCTATTTATTCATAATCTTATTAATCATTATTTTATGTTATTATGAACAATATTAAATAATATACTTTTTACAAAATATTTTATAACTGATTAATTGAATGTTAAAAAATTAAATATTAAATTTAATGTTAAGAAACTAATATATTCTGAATTAATATCAAATATTACATGATTAAATATTTTACAATTAAAAGAACAAGTCAGAAATGTTCTATTTCGTTTGAGATCTTTATTTTTCATTATATTATACAATATATATACATATATACATATATATATATATATATATATATTATCATTATTTTATTATAAATTATATTATACAATCTATTAGTCTGTTCATTAATATTATATAATCATTTTTTTATTTTACATTTCAGTTGTATTGTTTAACATATATTATATTACATACATTAACATGCTTTATATATATGCTAATTTATTAAATTTATTTTATTTAATTTTCCGAGATTATATGACAAGTATAAACTAAATTTTACAGTGATAAAAAAATCGAATACATTCAAAAATACATTCAAAAAAACATCGAATGCTACAAACTGTTTTTTATCGTCAAATCTAATATAATTGATTGAAACGGATCTTACGTAAATTTTACGAATTACACAATTTTACAATAGAGACTTTCATAATTGTAATACGATAGAAATTTGCGAGCGAAAGCTATTTTAAACGCGAAACGACGATAGCGTGGGCACACGGCTTCGTAGATGAGGCGAAGTCTTCGAAGAATGCGATTCGAAATTTCATGTGAATAAATTATTCACAGTTACGAAACGGGAAACAATATTATCGCCGAGGAGAGCGGTTACATTAAGAAAGTAGGCGAAGGCGAGGAACAAGGAGAAGCGTTGGTCCAACAAGGAAGCTTCTCATACACGAGTCCCGAAGGGAAGCTGATCACCATCCATTATACAGCCGACGAGACTGGCTTTCACGCGACCGGAGATCACATTCCCACGCCACCGCCAGTCAGTGAAGAGATTCAGAAAGGCCTCGACCTCATCTTCGCAGGCATTCGTCAGCAAGAGGTACGTCTCACGATTTTTTCTTTTTCTCGCTTTCTGATTTCCTCTCTGTTCCCTCTTTGTCCTTCGATCGCTCAATCGATACTTTCTTTTCTTTTTGTTTTGTCGTTTCGTTAAGTTTACTTTGAAACTTGTTCACTCACTTAAAACAGAAATTTTAGTTCGTCGCCAAGAAATTAATGTATATCATTTGAATAATTATTTTTTTAATATTTTATTAAAAAAGAAACTCGGTTATTAGATCGATTTGCAGATTGTACAGGATGCACATATTTTGGAAAAGTATGGTCTTTTTTATAATATTTGTTGCAGAAAATATTTTATTTTTTTTAATTGTGTTTTAGAGAATATAAATACAAGTTTATCAGTCAGTGAAGAGATTCAGAAAGACCTCGACCTTATCTTTGCAGGCATTCGTCCCACGATTTTTTCTTTTCCTCACCTTACGATTCTTTTCTGTATTCCCTTCTTCCTGTCCCCCTTTCTCTTTCAATTGTTCAATTAATATTTTCTTTGTTATTACTGATCTCTTATCTTGAGAAAGTTTACTTTCTCAAAGTGTTATTTTATATTCTTCTTTTAATTAGAGATTAGAGAATTCTAACATTTAAAATACGCAACGATATCGGAAAAAAAATTTAATTTTGATTACCAAAATAATTAACATTATTATATATTATATATTTATGTATTTTTAATTAATTTTATCGCTAAAGTAATCAATATAAATAACTGGAATTTTTTTATTCTGATTATCAGTAATTATCATTGACGACTAGAACTTTATTTTCATTATTGAGAACTTTCATCATTTTGAAAAATTGCATTCAATCGTTATATTACTGATAACTTTAAAATTATTCAGTATTTATTGTCAGTAATTCAGTATTTCTTCATAGACATTATAAAAAAAATTAATTATAATTAAAAATATTATAAATAGTAATAAAATTATTAAGAATATATTAATAGTAATATTGATAATTAATAAAATTTAATTATTATGTGTATATACTATATATGATACTACCTCATGTATTATATATAAATTTATATATTTTATGTATGTATATCTGTACAAGTACTCATGAGAGATTATTATATTATTGTATGTAATAATCCCATAAGAGATTAAAAAATATTATTATAAAATTCACATATTCACATATATTCATATATAAAATTAAAATAAAAATTCATATATTCATATATATTTTTAAGAGAGATATACACATTAATACTGAAACATCAACAGAGCTAAGATAATGCAAATATATTACTTGTTACATTTTTTTTTCAAACTATCTTCGATAGAATAAAATATTGAATGATAAATATACTTGTTCTAATTAATGTAACACATTAAGAGTAATAATAATAATACTATTATTACATTTCAGGAAGCAGAGGCGCGAGAAGCAGCTCAAAAAGGACAACAGCAGCCTTTGAGTCAGCAGATCGAGCGACGAGACAATTACGATCGAAAATTAAAAAAATGAAATAACGACGAAATAAACATTGTTGAGATACGTTTTACACGTAGCATAAAAATAACCGATTAAGTTCTTAAATTAAGACTATTTTAATGTAATAAAATAAATTTAACAGTATGTAAATAATGTAAATGTGCTTTCCTTTATTAGTCATTTTCAATATTAAAGCAAGGAATAATCGTAGAATAAATGAATTCAGCAACAAATTAATCAAAAGTTTCATTGATTGATGAATTTATCTATATTATCTATATTATATAGGTATAGATAGAGAGATGTATTACGTATAGATAGATTGATGATGAATTTATCTATATTAGGTATAGGTTTAGGTATAGAAATAATAGAAATATATATATAAACATGTGTAAACTACACGTGCTGATGTATTAAATGTTTATTTGTATTAATTAACGAAAGTAACAGTACTAGGTCTCTGATTATCTGACAAAAAGAAAAAAGTATTTTTTTG
This sequence comes from Melipona bicolor, assembly GCA_030673865.1. Taxonomy (NCBI): domain Eukaryota; kingdom Metazoa; phylum Arthropoda; class Insecta; order Hymenoptera; family Apidae; genus Melipona; species Melipona bicolor. The sequence goes on along the minus strand of JAHYIQ010000033.1, from coordinate 1,882,148 downwards.
ATATTTATTTCTTCTATAAAGATTTTATATTTCTTGTACAAATAAAAATAATATATCCCTATATGTCGGACATAGAAATAAATAATTAAGATAGTCACATATGCACGCGCGCAGGCATACCACCTTAATTCTAATTATCTCTTTAATGCCAACTTAAACTTAGTTTTGTTAGTTCAATAGCCTAGTGTGTAATGTGTGATACATTTGATTTGATTTTGTTTAAAGTCATATCAATTTCACAGTCATTAGCGACTATATAATGAAACAATATAATTTATAATTAATAAATCATGATTTTGATGATTTTATATTATATATTCTATGTATTATATATTCTCTCACTTTATAATTTGTAATGTAAATTTATATTTATATACATATTTTATTATAGATTTTATATTATATATTTTAGTAGTAGTTTAATAATAATTCATAATTTGATATATTATATAGTATTAGTAACTTTAGTAGGAATAATAAGATAGATTTACTTCACATTTTCAAACGTAAGGTATCATTTTCATTCACAGAAATAAGTTAAGAAAAATTACTTTTTCTCTTGTAATTTTCATTTTAATTACAGTTTAATTTTATTTGCTGTAAAATCTGAGTGTCTATAAATATATATGATTATAGTAGATCTAATTCTCTTTATCACCTATATATATTTTTTATAATTTCAAGGTTAGTTTTATTTCAATTCAAAGTATTTTTTCTTTTTATTTTTGGAATAAATGTTATTTATATATATTCAGAAATATAATATGATAACGATCATATGATTATTATATACAAGATTGATTATTATGCAAAATAATACTGAATAGTTATATATTTACGAAAATGCATAAAAGATAAAAAATGTTAATAGTGTTAAATATTGAAACCGTTGAACTATGTAATTCATTAAATTTTTATTAAATTTTTCACTTAGAGAATTATTGATATATCTTCAGTTGCACACTGTAGTGGCCCTACGATTCCTCGACTACGAGTTTCGAACACTCGACTAGCACAAGCCGCAAGTGGCTGCGCGCCTAGTGTCGAGGTTCTACCGATCTTCGACGTTAAGCAAGCGGAACCCCGCTTAAGAGGGTGTCGGGGGGGGGGGGGCAACCTTAGCGGGTGAGTAGTTATAACAACAAGCGTCTGGGGTAAGGAGTCGCTGCCATCAATCCCACTGGATGAGTCTAGGCAGTGACTCCGAGACGAAACGCAATTGCCTTTCTTCTCACACTTCTCTGTCATTTCCTCTCTCTCCTTCCCAGCAGCATTCAGGGTCTTTAAATACTTTACAGTTCCCTAAACACACATTTTCAATCATTTATGAACAAGAAAATGACTAAGTTTTTTCAAAGTAGTAGAGGTAACAGAAGTTTTAGAAAATTCTTTTCTTTTTTTTACTAGTATATGTCTTTATAAGAGAAAAATTAATTTTGTAGAAATTGATATATAGCTTTCTGCTATTGTATTATAATAGTAAAATGTATCATATATCAAAAGATGCTAATGAAAAATATACATATATAATGACCTGTCCAATAAATGAATATTCCTTAGAGAATAAACTATCATATAATATAAAGTATTAATATATAAAGTATGAAAAATTAAGTCTATAGATTGCTCATAAGTAGACTGTGGATTTTCATGTATTTATAGAAAATTGGAAATTATGAAGGACAATATTCGAGGACGTTTAAGGCCTGAAATCTTGCGTACGGTTATAGAAAATGCTGTTGTTTTTCACACATGATACTGAAAAAAGTCCATTAGTTATATTTCCAAATAAAATAATAAAAAATTAAAAAAACGTGTTTGTAAAAGTTATTTTTGTTTTATATCGTACAGTCTTTCAGTCACCACTCTGTATCACACAATATATAATTGAAGAATGCAAAAATGTACAAAATATCTAGGCTAAAGTGTTTATTATAATATATCCCTAAAATAAATTTTTATTTAGATCCTATTTAGTAGATCCTTAGTTAGGTTTACTTATGTTCAGTCAAGTCCATTTTTTAGTTATATCTCTAAAAATTTAAAAATACATCAAAATTCGCAGTCTACATTAAGTATAGTGAAAGTATAGTGTAAGTACAGAAAGTATACATTATATGTTAAAAATATCTGTATACTATGATTTTTATAAAAAAGATGTGTCAAATTGAGGGATGAGAGTTATATTGAGAATTTTATAAAATTCACTACTAACAACATAAAAAAAAATTAATTATAAATTAATGTGTTCCTAAAAATTCAAGTAGAAATAGTTAATTATTAATTAATTCGTGCAGAAAAGGTTTTAGTTTTATTATTAGCGATGTAGAATTATTATAAATCTCTGACTAATTTTTTACAATATACTTTATATTATAAAATTAATGTTAATAAAAATTAGTATTTATATTATAATATATTATAATTATATTAATGTTATTATTATCAGTAAATAAATACTATTCTTCGTTATAGGATCGTTTTAACAGAAGAAAAATTCGATGTTGAGTTAATATAGTACATTTTATTAATTGCTATAAATATTTTTTTTAATTACTTTAATATTAGGATGTTTTAATTATATTAAGTACAATTTTGAACTTATACATGTATAAACTACTAACTTAGATAAATTATTAAACAATTGAAGCATTTCTAAGTTCATTAATTTTTTTTTACAATATATATGTATTTTAAATACATATTGTTGTTATTTATTTTGTGATAATTGTTTTTTTTATGGTAATGACGTCTTTAATTTAATTCTTCTGCGCAATAGTTTTTTTAAATATTTTTACAGACTAAAATGTCATTCGAGAATCATAAGTACTAAAATAATATAATTTAACATGGCACACAATATTTACAGCTTACAATTCCTTTGTAAAACTAACATTCGGTGAGGGATTAAAAACTCCTTTTCTTCGTGCTAATTCTATTATTAGTATAAAATGCGAATTACATGCATTATATAATATATACAATAATAATAATTTAAGAGTCTAAATTTGTTTTACATTAGTAACAACGTAAAAAAAAAAAGAATCTCAATAGAAGATTTCATTTACGGTAATAATTACTAAACTGCGAATTTTTATGCATTTATATGAAATTTGAAAACCTAATAATATAAACAATCCATATAATATACAAAAATATACAATGTGTCCCGAATTTTAGTGCTCAAATTTTGTATTCTATAGGTAAAAATAAAACTAAAATATTGTATAGCAAAAAGTTAATAAATGCTTCATTAAAAGATTGTAACGAAAATACGATCGATACGATTGATTTCAACGATGGTTTAGTTGAGAAACACCAATCTCTTGATCCCCTATGTTATTAGATTTTACATTTTCAGATTTCCATTTATGAAAAGATATCTATTATCTTTGAAAATTTGCAATAAAATATTTACATTACGGCAACGAAAAAAATTTTCGGTCACTTATGATTGTTATTTGTAATCAAGACATTTGATTTTTCAATCTTGTGGTTTTTTGAAAAATTCTTTTTACATCTTAAGATTAATATAATCTTGAGATTTTAACATAAACAAGTTTCAGTTTTGTTTGAAACTGATTTTTTTTCATAAAAATTTCTGGAATAACTGTCATCTCTGGTTGAAAACGAAGAATAAAATCTATTTAATTATTACGATTAATTTTAATCGTAAATGAACATTACTCAGTCAACGAAACTAAAAATCGACTAATACCCAACTCTACCAATACTACGCATGGCAATAAGAATATTTTGCGTCTTTTTTTTAATTTTCATTTGATTTTAATAAAAGACACAAGATAACTCATCAATCTATAGAATATCATCCCCACGCGTTATTTTTATTTTCAATTTATACCTTTTATTAAAGAATTAACGATAGATTTTTAAGGAATAATTTAATTGAATAATTAAAATTACTTTTAAATTTTAATTTTAAGTATAGTAGTGTTAATAATTTGATTATTAACACTACTATAAAAAAAATTAAAAAGATTAAACAAAACTCAGAATACTTTTAAATTACGAATCAAATATCTCCAAGGGCTACCACTCCATTTTCTATTATATTATATATATACCATATCTCCTGGTCAAAACAAATTTCCAATCAAATCCAAGTATTCGAAGAAACATTGGAACAACAATAGAAATTTAATATCTAAATCACAATTAACAATAAGAAACGATTTCTGCAAGAAAGTTGTAGTCCACACTTCGTCAAGATACGACCAAGAATAATCATCAAGGATAATATTAGGACAATTAATGTCAATCCTGCAGTTGAATGTCGAATGTGTGCTTTAAACGATCATATGCAACAATCTAGCTCAGATTCTTAGCTAGCAGGGACTGGACTCAGAATAAATAGAGGATCAATGACATTCTCCATTGCTGTGTTGTAAAAAAAGAAAGGATATAGAAAGGGAAAAGAGTAGAGAATTGGAGAGGAGGAGCAAGGAATGATCTTTTGCTTTTGACGGTTCCTCGTACACTTTAATAGATTTTCCTGAAAATATTCGCAAAGTGATATAGCGCATCCTGTGCTAAAACCCACGATAATGGAGGTTAAGACTCATCCTCTTTCGCTCGGGATGGGATCACACTCGCGCGAGGGGAACCTGAATTAGTCGAAAAAAATTCGAAAAGAATTCTCGATTTTCCTTCTTAGAATGTCAAGATACTACCCCGCTTCTCTCTTAATATTTTATATCCATAAGATTTCAATGTAAGTTTTATTCCAAAAGAAACTCTTCCCCAGGGGTAAATTTTTAGAAATTTCATTAATTTCTCTACCTTTCGTTTTGTGGAGCTAGTCGATTTGACAAAAAGCTCAATTGCACCTGTGCTCAATTGTACCTATACGTATTAGATAATGACGAGTCGTAAGGAGTCGAGTCGAATCCTACGTACTTGTTGTTTTTCTTATGCAGAAAACTACCAGTTTGCGGATCTGTTTTGAAATGTATTACTCTTCTAATGCCAAACGGATCGATATAACCAAAGGAACCGACATTGGCTCCATTCGATTCTTGTTCCTCTTCGTGGTATTGTCTTTTCAAGTAATACTGAAATCCGTTGGCAGTCTTATAGATTCCATCGTATTCGGGAAACGTCGTTGGATTGTTTCGTGTTTGGAAGCTCGGTTTCAAATGCCCGTTTCGAGTAACGGACAAATTGTGATACGTATTCCTAGATCGAGAATAGTTATTTAAATTGTCGACATTCGACGAGGAACTCGCTCGATTCGGGTTGTAATAACTGTTTGAATCGGACAGAGAGAAGTAGTCCGCTTGAGGTTTTGCAGTAGTGGTGACATAGTAATCGGAACTTATGTCGTTGCCTAGCAAAGGAACAATGTGTTCTGTTTCCGGTCGCCTGTAAAAAGACGTTAATTTTATTATCAATTTAAGCAGACATTGTGCATTTTATAAGACAAATTAAATTAATATAATTAATATTAAATTAGTTATTGTCACATTGCGGATTTATATGAACTTTGGAAATTGAATTATACACAGAATTCGTGTAAAGTACAAAAATTAGGATAAACGCGGAATAATTCGGTCGAACATTTTTTGAAAAAATATTGTACAATTGTTGCTTCCTTTCTCGGATTTTTGTTGTTTTGACCAAATTTTACGTCCGTGTTATTTGGAACGTACGTAAATTATATTGCGACAAATGAAAATTATTTACTTTCATTTTTAATCAACAAATGTTGATATTGCAATTAGTTAGTCTCACCCGCTTGTTCGGGCTAGACCGGCCTCGAAAAATAATAAGATATTTAATTTCCAAAAGATATAATAAAGGTATAAAGAAATTAATTGGTATTCTTCAATTTTCTATATAGATAGCAAATATTTAATTCAGTCGTAGCTTTTAATTATACTATTCACTGTATTAATAATAATATCTGAATACATTCTTAAATTTGTATCCTTATTACAATTATCACAAATAATTATTTGTAATTATATGTTACAAATTGGCAATAATACCTGAAAGGATTTGGCGGACGTGTTGGTTTTACAAGAATTCCAGTTTGAGCAGGCACTCGTTTTGCTTCTGTTACAAAGTCGTAGATGGGTCTGTTTTTGCCCACATAGATCATTTTTGACCTAATTAAAACATAAAGATATTCATATAATTAATTAGATGCTACATATGTTTGATTTTGGAAATTTCTTTTCATTTTTCATATATATCATTATTAGATAGTGGATTTTCATATTTTATGCAATTATAACAAATTAAATGGAAATTTGTTTGCAACACTAAATATTTTATAACGTGTAGTATATTTTATTTATTATTTTATATATTTTTGTATTTTGTACATTTCTCAAATCCGCAGTCTAATTATTATTTTCTATATGATCTGTTATATAGCATAATTCTTATAATTTCTTAAAATCGAATCTTATTATATATTATTATTCATTTATTTTCATTCATTGTTGTTTCATTAGTGCATAAAATTAATTAATGATTATTTAATAGTATTTAATTATTGTTAAACAATAAATAGTAACCGAAGATATTTATTGACGATATTTTATAACATAATTAATTTTACATTGTTGCATTTTTTTAAAATAATATATAATATATAATAATACTTGTAGAAGTAATATTAAGTTCACTATCGTGTACTATAAGGAACATTAGTGGAAAAATTTTTGCAAAATTTATTACATACATACGCGCATATATTTTATAATTATTATATTTAAAAATGTTTTATTATATTATTTATGAGTATTTATAATTACTTTACTATAAATATATAATAATTATTATATTTATTAATATATATAATTATTATATCTATATTTACACTCATATTTGTAATTATAAGATTTACAATCATTTTATTATATTATTTATATATATTCATACTGTTATGATAATTATTATATTTATGTATATTTATACAATAATATTATATTTAGTATAATTTTTAGTTACTATAATAATTATCAATAATATTATATTTACTTTGTATTACATTTATGATTAGTGTAATACGTATTATATTTATTGCTAATATTACTACTAATATTATTATTACTAATAATTTACAATCATTTTATTATAAATGTAATAATTCTTTGGTTTTATAACAATTGCTATACTTTATAATTATTTACATTACCTTAGAATTCGAAATCCGTTATTGTCCGCTATATAATCCTTAAGACGTAAGTATCCAAGAGGATCTAACCAACCCTCTGTACCAATAACTGTACCATCAGTTAATCTTTTTTCCTTTCTGTATTGTCCATTTAGTGTTTGAAAACGAAAGAACCTTTCAGGCCCTTCGTCCGTTTGAATATGATACTGCGTATTTGGATCGAAACTCCAACCACTTTTTTCAGCTTCTATTTCACTCGTAGATAAGCACAAAATAGAAACCTGAAACGACAGAATAATAATTTTAAAATATTTTTAAATATTGGTTTATTTCACGTCGATGAAAAACGTGATATTACTTGTGTACAAAATTGGGCATTAATCGATTAAAATTTTTACTCTGATTGATGATTTATAATAAAATTGTGATTTATAAAAGTAATTGTCGATTAATTATAAATCAATAAATAAAATTAATCGTCTTTGATTGAACCAAATTAATCGTCGAAAAATCGGCGATTGATTTAGTCGACTAAATTTTCAATTGTCAATTGTTCATTATTATATCGAATTTGATCATAATTTCAAATTGTAGTTATACTTTGTAATTGTGATAAAACGTCGACGTTTCGGAGTTAAGATATTTAATCAAAATAAATTATATTTCTGACTTCTACTGTTGACAGGTATAGAGCGATCCATGTGTTCACCTGCAAGCCTGATTAACTTATTTTGTACTTTTTCAAAATTTATTAAAATAAACAGCAATAAATAAATAAACAGCATTAATAAAAACTTTATTTCGTTGCACGTTACGTTAATTTATTTGACCAACAAATGATCTACCAGATCCGAACACTATTTGAAATAACATTATTTGGAATGTTTCAAAGTACAATGTTTCAAAGTACAATTTTCATCACTGTATTATATTATTTTTTAATATAATGATGAAAATTGTATTTTAAAAATGAAATAATTAAATAAATAAAAAATACGAAACAAAACAAAATAGCAATAATATAATATGATATTATTATATTAATATATTATAATATATTACATTATACATTATAATATGTAAATAATAATATATTGTATTAAGAAAATAATATTAAAAATAATTATTTTGTGTTTGAAATAGAAAATTTGAAATAATGAAACAATTTGTATAATCACTTTTGTTGATAATATAATTTGATCCTTGTGTTATTCTCAAGAATTGTATATTACGAAGTTGTTTTTTTTTTTGAGATTATTATTTCAAAATAAGTGTACGTTCAAATAAGAATATCGATGATCAACTGAAATAATATTTCAAATAATTTATTTCTTACTTTATTTTAAAATAAAATTTGCCTAAGTCTGGTTTCTACAAATAATTTCTCAAATCGATTCCTATTCTATTCTATAAACTTCTCCCTTCGTTAAGAATTATTTCTTATTTTATTTTAATAATTCGACTTAAATAAAAACATCACTTGCAAATGATTCATCTGATTCGTATCCTAAAGATAAATTTACTTTTCAAATAAGAATCACAAATTAGCTGAAATGATTCGTTATTTTCCATCTTTGTATCAGATATAATTTGCCCAATCCTTTTATACTTTCATACTTTGGAAACGAATATAATTAAACCAACGTGAAGATGTGAATATTGTGTGCGTGCAATTATATTTCAAGTTTCAAGTCGAGGTGTATTTGTAACAGCAAAATTAACTTTAATGTCGTATACGCGTATATACGTTAATGATAAAATAAGGCACTGCGAAGAATAGTGAGATTTGTAGTATTGAGGACAGCGGAAGCAAGGGAAAAGTGATGGTGAAAATACCACGACTGACAATGCTTTGGTACATAACAGTAATTTATCGGTTTCAATGCTCGACTTAGAAGATATGAATAACTAACTGGAGATACAAATCACTGGAAGATACAAATAATTAAAATAATTACACAGCAGGCAGCCTTCTTTATTCGAACTTTTCTTTCACCAATATATTAATCAGAATTGGGCAATATCAGTCAATTATGTTTATCAGTCATTAAAAAATTAATCATTGTCGATTAACTCCTGTAATTTGTAATCATTAACCAGTAATCTTTAAATTAATTTTATTTATTATTACAAATAATTCTATTTATTGGGTTGGCAACTAAGTCATTGCCGATTTCAAATAAGAAGGAAAATTCAGAATTTTTGTTAAAAAATATAACTTTATTCAATTAGATATTGCCCGTTCTTGTCGATGACCTTTTTCCATCGTTCTGGCAATGTAAAAATTCCCCGTTCGTAAAATGTCTGGTCTTTGCTATTAAAAAACTGAATTAGGTGTGATCTGACATCATCCGCGTTATTAAAAATTTTACCATTTAAAGAGTTTTGCATGGAATGAAACAAATGGTAATCCGAAGGCGCAAGATCAGGGCTATATGGTGGGTGTGACAAAACATCCCAATCCAGTTCCAATAATTTTTGCCGAGTGACCAAAGATGTGTGGGGCCTTGCGTTATCATGATGGAAAACAACACCCTTCCGATTTGACAATACCGGCCGCTTTTCTTCAATTGCATCGTTCAGTTTGTCGAGTTGTTCAACATACACATTTGAATTGATTGTTTGGTACTGTGGCATGAGTTCAAAATTCCTTTGTAATCCCACCAGACTGACAGCATCATCTTTTTTTGGTGAATCTCTGCTTTTGATGTTGTTTGGGCTGGTTGATCTTGCTGGTTGATCTCTTGCGAGTAACATTTTTATAAACTATCCACTTTTCGTCGCCAGTAACTAGGTTTTTCAGAAATGGATCATTTTCATTACGTTTCAGAAGCGAATCACAGATGCTAATCCGTTGCGTCAAATGAATTTCTTTTAGCTGGTGAGGGATCCATAAATCAAGTTTCTTGACATAACCAAGGGTTTTTAATTTTTTTTCAATGCATGTATGCGATACATTGAGCTTCTCTGCAATGTCTCGTGTTGTGCTGTGACGATCTGAATCGATAATGGCCTTAATATGGGTTTCATCCACTTCGACTGGGCGGCCAGATCGTTGTGCATTTTTCAGTGAAAAATCACCAGAACGAAATCTTTCAAACCAATTTCGACACTGCCTTTCTTTTAAGGCTTCATCTCCATATACGGCACATAACTTCTTTTGTGCTTGCGATGCGTTCTTGCCTTTTCGGAAGTAATACAATAAAATGTGTCGGAAGTGCACGTCCTGTTTTTCCATTTTTAAATTGGGATAAAAACAAAACTAAAGAACTAATCGATATAATTTTTTTACTAATTAAAAGTAGAAGTCCACACAGTAAGAAAAAAATATAGGTTAGATGCTCTGACCACATTAACAAAACAAAAGAAAGTGTAGAGTGAATCTATCGACAAAAGCGGCAATGACTTAGTTGCCAACCCAATATTTTATTTCCATCCTATTTATTTTAATTTGGAAATGAAATATTTTACTCGATATATTTATTCTAAATATTTCAATTTTTCTTTCAAAATATTTTATTTGTTATTTTAATTAATTTTCTTTATTTTAAATATTATTGTTAAGAAAATAATGATTCACATCCAATTTACGAGCATGAATAGTTTCTTAATCTCTCATTATGCACTATCTATCAAAAATTATAGTGTAATTGACTGAATGGGTTTTCTATGCGCAAAAATAAGATGAAAAAATTAATTAACTTCTCAGAGTTTTAAAACAACGTATTCAACTTTAGAAATTTAGAAATATTTTTTATTTATAATTCTTGTTCCTTTCAATATCTTGATGGATAAGTTTCAAGTCAAAGAATAAATCGAAAAAACTGCATTATTTATGAGATGACCTAATACTTTAAGAAAGATTAAAATATTTTATTTCATGCTTCAGATTAAAATAATAAAATATTTTATTTAGTTGTTCAAGATTGTTAAAATGAGAATATTGATTTGTCGAAATTTTGCATTTTATTTAAAATATATTCGAGATATTAAATAATATTTGAAATATTTCTTTTGCTGAATTCTTTATTTCCTCACATTGCCATAACACGTTCAAACATGTTAACATTAATACATTTAATCATTATTATTTATTATTAGAGTAATTATTATTATTTCCAACATGTTCTATTTGAAAAAAATTACTCAGAACAAATCTCAATTGTTCATTTCATTCATACAATGTATTTAACAAGTCATTCTACGTGTTCCACTTACGCATTATATGTTTATTTTCAAAAAATTTGTTATCTCAACGATTTAATATTATACTCGAATAATTTTGATACTCATCGTACATATTATACATACAAATTTTATATATAGACTTTGTAAATAATATGTATTCTGTATGTTGTGTAATAGATGAATAAAATAATAAAATAATAAGTAATAAATAAAGTAAATAAAGTAAATAATAATAATAAACAATGAACATTACATTACGTTAAAATTACTATATGTAAGAGTTACCAATGTATAATTATATTACACTATTTATATAATTTTGACATGTATTTGCATTATACTATTTATGTAATCTTTATGTAATTTTCATGTGTAATCGCATCAGATTAAAATTTATATAATTTGCTAAATTGTTATTTTGTCATTTATTAAATTAAATTATTTTGTCAGTCAGAAAATTGAATTTTATATTGTTATTTATTAAAGTTGATTAATAAATAAATAAATAACGTAATTGGTTATTAGAGCAATATTATAATGCGTAATTGGAATAATTTCACTTGGATACTCATCGTCAAATGTGTGCCATGGTAATCACTCTATTCGTTAATAAAAATTAACATTCACCAAGAGTTCATTCGTTTTCCATATTGAATTGAATGACCTTCGTAACATCAAATTGATATGCATAACACATTGCATTAATTATTAGTGCATTTTGCTCAACCATGTTTTACCATATGTGGTGAGGATATAAGCATGCCAAGTTCTTTAATATATTATATAGAGTGTTCCAGATAATTGGAACAAGCTGTATTTTCCTAATATTACAAATAGAAACATGAAAAGTGTTTTAGTTAAAAATCAAATATTATTCAAAATGAAACATATGAAAATATTTTCATGTATTTTATACAGGGTATCCATATAATTGGAACAAGTTGTACTTTCCAAATGAGTTAAAAACAGAGAAAAATGTTGCGCATGAAAAATAAATGGTATTCAAAATTAAACATAATCTGGAAATATTTTTATGTATTTTTACGTACTTTATACATAGTGTTCCATATATTTGGTGCAAGTTATATCGTTCAAATGAGTTAGAAATAATGTTATAGATGAAAATTGAATGATATTTAAAATGAAACACGATCTGGAAATATTTTCATGTATAATATTTTTGTGTATTTATTTATGCATTTGAAAAATACAATTGCATTTTTCTGTTTTAAATTAATATACATTCTTTACCCTTAAATTCACAATCTTTTTTTTTTAAATTGTAGATTTAAAATTGGCAATGTAAAACTATCTAAATTTATTACGAGTTAATTTTTTAAAGAAGGTAATTTACATATTTTCGCCTTGAACCAATTACTTTAGTAATTTTTGCTATATTTATATAACACCTTTTTTTTATTTTCAGTAGTAGAACACGTTAACGCTAACTGATAAAAAAATTCTAAGACATTCTATATGTATAGATACATGTCTATAACTTCTTTTTTTTACTAGACAATTTTTCATGATCTGTAAATATACATACATCGAATTTTTCTTAATTTTCCCCCATTTTTCCAACTTAATTTATTCCTTGGTATTAAAATGACGCAACAGTAAAAAGATTAATATCTACAATGAATGAATAAATACTTAAATGTGCAAATTCTTTTATTGACAATAAATAGATTAAATTTCTATATTAATTGCGTGTAAAATTCCGATTAAATTCGTGTAAGTAAATTTTATATCCTGATCTTATTTTCTTCAGTTTAGTCTAATATTACGATTCATTTTGGACCTGTTGCAATTATATTTCAAAAATGTAAATGTCTGTAAGTATCTTCGAAAAGGTGGTGCATCGAATGCATGTACTCCTGATGAAAAGTTTTTAATCAAAAGCAAGTATTCGAAAGTATCAAAGGGCATTGAAACATTCGAGATATAAAATACTTTTGTATTTGTTTAAGATACTTTTGAATACTGTTGAATACTTTCGAATAATTAATAACTGTAATTGTTTAAAACCATATAATATTTTTCGATAATTTTATTTAAATAATGCCCAAACTTGGCATTATAAACATATGATATAAATTAAATTATAATAATTTTCCAACGTGTTATGTGATATTCGAAGATCAAAAAATGCATTTGACGTATCTCGTCTATGACAATTAATTACAAAAGTTTCGTGATTCAACTTACCGTTAACAGATTTAGATAACATAATTTCAACAAAAGCATAGTCGTTGAAATAGCTATGACATTTCAGCGGAATTATATCATTATTCTGTTATTTGTTTCTCTTCTTTTTTTCTACGTCTTTTCTCTTTTTTTTACAAATAAAGATCACATGTTAAATTATTGTAAGTCAATAATATATCGACAATGATGTTTTATTTTTATGATACTTCCTAAAAGATTTATCAAATCATATAAGAAAATTTTTAACTCGTGTTTTGTGTGATATGTAAGAAAAAAGGTAAGAAATAGAAATTTTATCTTAATTACTGAAGACATTTTATCAATATATAAATTAAAAATACATTTTGACATTAAATGAGTTTAAAAAGAAATTTCATTTTGAATTTCGAATTGAAATAAAAATGTTAAGACTTGAAAATTTGTGAAATTTTATTAAAACGCAATTATAGCCAATTTTCTAATTAATAGAAATTTAATTTTTAATTTTCAGTTTTAATTGAAGTAGTATATTGATATATTTTTTATTCCGATTTTATTTATTTCATCTCTTCTATTTTAAATAGCTTTTTCTAACTTGTTAAATGTAGAAATTAGTTCAATGCTTTTGTACTGGATCTTAAATACGAATCGTCACGATGTAGATAAAGAATGATATTCTTTCTGATTTTCAGTTAAAAATTTTTCGACTATCATATCATTATTTATACTACTAATTATATTAGTAATAATCCAGTTATGCTAGTAATAATACCATTAACAATACTAGTATTATTAATAGTATACCAATAGTAATATACCAGTAATAGTAAATAGCAATTATCATTATTAATTAACAAATATTACATTATACTATTATTACATTATACATTATCTTTTATTTTTATAATTAAATCATTTTTATATTCCAATTCGAAAATTGAAGATTCGGAGATCTTGAACTTGTTAAATAAAACAAACAGTTTTTTATCGAAATGATTCCAATGCAAAACCAATAAATAAATTTATCTAAAAAAAGCACCGAATTAATTCCCACACATAATATTTATTTAACCCTCGAACGGCCATATAAAATTTATAATTCAATTAATTGTGGAATTCAATTAATTTAAATTTTGGAATTTTCGAGTTGATTTAATATTTATCGAGAAAGACATAAAATACAAAATAATTTAAATTTTTGTAACGTGATACAAATTGTCGTAAACATCGATGAACTTTGCGATACCACTCAAGGATTAAATGAACGTTTACTATTTATAAATGTAGTAAAAAAAATGAGAACGATTGTACAATATGTACCACAGTGAATCATCCGCACGTATTTGAACGAAGTGAGCAGATCAGACGCGATACAGAGACTGGAGACGATGCGAATGCTTCGTAATTTTTAAAAGCTATCACCGAGACCATTCTATGGATCTCTACTCTTTCCTTCAACATCGTTCCCCTACTTTTTCAAGGAATTGACGCAGTCTTCTCCCGCGTAAAATTATCATCGTCACCTCATTTAAGGATAACTGACTGCTTTATAGTTTTCTGCATTTTATATTTTAAAATTTGTTTTGAGGATTTGTAAGAAGAAAATTTGATGAAGTACATGTTAATATTAATTTATTAATATTATTATAATTAAAATACATGTTATTTATCTATTATTTAATTTTAAATACATAAATAATAAATAATAGTGTATTAATATTTGTAAAAATAATAAATTAATTAATATGAATATATTATTTAATTATAAATATAAATTCTTTGTATATTTTAGTATACGAATGATAAATCAATTGAGACTAAAATTAATAATTTATATCAATATATTAATTTATCATGACGAATCTG
Organism: Melipona bicolor; assembly: GCA_030673865.1. Classification (NCBI taxonomy): domain Eukaryota; kingdom Metazoa; phylum Arthropoda; class Insecta; order Hymenoptera; family Apidae; genus Melipona; species Melipona bicolor. The sequence continues at coordinate 1,866,763 of JAHYIQ010000033.1, read as the reverse complement.
TGGTAATGCATCGCGAATTAAGATTAAAATAATTAAAATGAATTAAATATTAATATTTAATAATAAAAATCATTGTAATAGTACAGTAATATAATAGTATAATAATATAACAATAGTATATAACAGTATAGAAATCAAAAAATATACTTGTAAATATCATGTTATATATTTTCAAAACGAAAAAAAAATGAAAACAAATAATTTTCTATAATGTTTCATATTAAAACTGATAAAACTAATAATTCTGATTTTTTTTCAATTAAAAAAAGATACAATTTAATTCGATTAATATATACATGTACTAATAATAAAAATTAGATATAAAGGATATAAAAAATATAAGAATAAACATAAAATATAAATATATAAGAAATATAAAAGTATTTTTGACTAACTGATAGTTTTTTATTTGTTTCACCTTTTAATAGATCGTATTGAAATTCTTATTACACTAACATTAGATGACTCATTGTTAATGTCGTAAGCATAAACTTGAAGATTTATTCGTCGTCTTACGTCTTAATTTTTATTATCCGACTATATTCATATTATGTATCATTTTCAAATTATCATTCATATTGTTCATTATAAGTACAACGTGTCTATCAAAATTCAATTCTAAGAAATAACATTACACAATCACATCTATATTTTCTTGATTCTATAGGAAAACAAATTTTATGGTACTTGTAATTTTGATATAAAAGATTTTGAACGAGAGTAGTTATTTTATATATTTACAGAAAATTTTGAATTTTAAATATAAGAGAATATAACATAAAATATCCGCAGTATAGTGCTTTTTGTAACATCTGATACATGAAACAATTTTCTAGTAAAGTTCTATATTTCAAATTGTATCCTCTAGAAATATGAATTTGCATGTATTACAAAATATAACATATCATAAGCAAAGTTTGGCAAATTACATTTGAAATAAATATATTATTTTTTAACAGATGTTAATATTATAATTATAATAAAAAATATAATAAATATAAATAACGAATCACTTTCAATGATTTATTATTTTTAGCTTAGAAATAATATTAGGAAAAATAATCTTATCTTTATCTTATTTCTTTCAGAATGCAAAAACATTCATAAAACTAACAAATAATTTTAGCACAACGAGAAATTTTTAGAATAAAATCAGAAATAAACAAATACGAAATAAAATGAAAAATGATTTTACTCTACCAAATAATAAAACAATTTGGAAAAAATTTGCTCGTCAAAATAAATTAATGCGAAATTATTTCAAGATAATATTTATTGGTTAAAATGACCAGTTCATAATATTTTATAGAAATTTTTGAAAATTTTCACGACGACGCAATTTCAAAAATTTGAATAATTTCTCGTAAAAAATTAAAGCTTTGTTCTTGCTTGGATTACAAATAATTTTCGTAACTTCTTGTATTTTAGTTTCTTTGATCCAAATTTTAGACTTTATATTTTATATACTGTTCTAGTGTTAAATATTTATTATCAATTTATTATTTATTAAATATTATATTATTATACAAATATTATTATTAATCATTCTTGAAATATTTTATTAAAGTAATACTCATGCTTGATCATAAGAACTGAGATGATCAGTTGTACATTTTGATGTACAACTACGTATGTTAGAACGTGCATTCAGGTGTTAGATTATACGTTTGCATTAATAGCATTGCAATTAGATTGGTCAGGGTCAGATGAAATATTTCTGTGCAGGAAGTTCGGATCACTGTTGAATAAAGATCAATCATGACATGTATAAACGATCATAATAGACAGAAATAGATATTAAAGACGACATGAGATCATTGTCAAGTGTAGGAAAAAAATATGCAATTGAAAGTGAATGTAAAATGTAAATAATAAAATTAAAATAAAACAAAGTGTGAAAAGTAAAATATAAAAATAAAATACAAAATGTAAGTAATAAAATTAAAATAAAATAACACGTGAAACATAAGATGTGAAGTACAAAATTATAACAAATATAGAATATAAAATGCAAAATATAAGTAAGAAAATTGAAATAAAATAAAATTTTACAAACATTGTTCTTGAAGATCTAACCATAACAGAATTCCAAGAATATCAGTCTTATCAGATTTAAAGCTGATTGCAAATAAATTTTATCTCACGACAGTAGAAATACGAAGGATTGTTTCCTACTTATTTCAGATTTTTCATTATTTCAGGGAAATAATGAAAAAGGAAGTTCAGGGAAGTTCGTTGCTTTGATATCAATAAATTTATTGCACAAAATTTTACCAATAAATTATTTTCGTACGCAAGTGTCTCTTGAAACTATGTTTAAATTATATCAAAATTGATATAAAAGAATTTTTTACAATTTTAGGAGAATTGATAAGATTTAAGGAATCAATCTTATGAAATTTCGAATAATGAAAATGGAAAAAGTTTATCAGCAGGAGAGCCCAATTTATGTTTCTACGGCGATCAATTGATCGAGTTTTACGATCATATTTTCTCCTTCGTTTGCATCGCTTTCACTTTTACGAGCTGAGACTCGGAGTACACGTTCAATCGACACGACTGCGAGCGTGTACGTGAAACGTCGTTTTTGTTAGTGAAACTTTTATACGCGTATCACGTTAATGTTTCGTACGTTCTAATTTTCTTTTTTCCTCTTCCATTTAATTATTTACCACTGTCACTTCCCCTTTTAGCGACAGATTAATTTTTATTTGGATTTGTAAATATTTATCAGACTTGAAAATTGCTCGAGTGAAATATTTGAAAACTGACTGTTTGAATAATGCATCGTTTTATGTATTTTGATATTATCTTAAAATAATCTTGCATTAGTTTATTGGAACAAAAATTATATACTATCTATCTATGATGTCATATTTGCATATTTATAAGTGACAATAAATATAAATTATATATATAATGAATATAAATGTAATGTATTATATAATAACTATTATATACAATAATTATTATTATATACAATAATTACATAATAGAAAGAATAGTTTCTTACCATGAAAATCATGATACTATTAATTCACATTTATTGACAACATTTAAAACAAATAACATTTACGTACTTTTGGTATTTTAGAAATGAATTTTTTACGTAAGTAATCACGTATATAACATAAATAAATCATTAAATGTTGTTCTCCTTCAGATATAAAATTGCACAAGTATTCGCAGTACAGTCATCTCGTTTCGATGAATTAACTCAAATAAAAAATATATAAAATATAAATAATAAAATATTATGAAATATTATTTATATAAAATATTATTCACAAATGATATATTATATCATGACATTATATCACTTTCGAAATAAAAATAAGAAATCAATGGAAACGATTCATCATTTCAAGTTGTTAGTCCTTGTCTTTATTTCGAATAAAATTTGCCCAATCCTGTTTCCCGCCGTAACAATCGAACAATCTTGTCAAGCATTTCACGAGGCGTGTGTAAGAATCAGCGTTCTTTTTATCCACTGTGTGCTATATCTATTTATAAAGAAGACAAAGGACAACATTGAGGAAACTTCTCATTACTGGTAAGAAACAAACAATTGCCAGGAAATAGATAGAATCGTGAAACATAATCTCGCAATCGGTCTTTTTGTGTGAAAATACATATTGTACATATTGTCTAACATTCTAATATTCATCTGCATGATGATGTTGGCTTAACAAACATCTCTAATGAAAATAAATTTATGGTTTTTAACTAATGAATAAATGATAAATTCTAAAAGTTAATGTTCTAACGAACAATGAACGAATAAAAATAAATTTCTGATTATAAAATAATATATTGACGAATTAAAATAATTAAATTTGAGTAATAGAAATAAATCTAACATTCAATAAATTCTCCAAATTTTTAATTTTAAAGGAATTTTAAATAAAAGTTTTTAATATATTTTCTCATGTAAGTACAATAATATATATATATATATATATATATATATATATATATATATATATATATATATATATATATAATAATTATTTGTATATAATATTTTGAATAATATATAGATTCATTATTTTAATGACTTTATGAAAATTACAATACATTAAAATTCAAATTATTTATTGAAAAATCAATTTTCTCTTATCTTCAATCTGTTTTATTTTATTTTATTTTAGTTAATTAACGATTCCAAGAATATGAAGAAAATTTTTACACTCGATTAGATACCATTATAAAAAGCAATGAATTTCTATAAAATTTTTAAAGATTAAACGCAAGAACGATTCTTTTCTAACAAACAAAATAGCTGCAATTAGATTCGTAGATAATTTTAACATAAGCCATTCGTAAGTTAAATTTTTTTTTAATTTTAGTAGACAATTTTTTTTCAGTTTGGTACTTTCAATAAATTTTCTTAATAATGATTGCTGAATGACAAAAATTTGTTTAACTTCGGAATAATAAATAATTTATTTTGAAAAAATTTATTGTGATCGTCCCAAGGGTACTATTTTACGCTTGTAACAATGTACAATATTTATTTGAATTTAAATTTTAATTTCAAACATCTCTGTCATTAGATACCGGAAGTCATAAAAATTTAGGTGTTACGTTGCTTAATTTTGAAATCTTTAATTTTATGATTAATCTCTACCAGAAAAAATAAAACATACAAGATGAAGTAATATCTCAAATTTTTATAATATAGGTTCTTGTTAATAGTCACTGTTTTATGATCCCGCGAACTTTAAAAAAGATTTTAGTATTTTATCAATTTCTCCACTTTTTGTTTTGTGGACTCGATCGATTTGACAAATGAGCGGGTCATATAAAGTCAGAGTCGCTCGATATGTAGACTTTAGTACATGAGGTACTGTTATTTCATGGAGGATGAACACTAAAAGTGTTTCCTTTATGTATCGACCAAAATACATACATACATACATACATACATACATACATACATACATACATACATACATACATACATACATACATACATACATACATACATACATACATACATATATATATATATATATATATATATATTTCTGAGTACTCCGAAGAAACAATTTCAAACACATGTAACTGTGGCAAGACAAATTTTCAAGATCCTCAAATCTTCAGTTAATATCATTAAAAATTATCATAAATCAACAAAATTTTTTGCTTATCAATATTTAACTCTTGCACGACAAATTTTTAAAATTTTCAAAAATTAACATCTTGATTATGAATAACTATTACAAATCATCAAAATTTGTTTGATTATCGAAAATAATTATCGATGACGGAAATTTTAGTTTAGTTACCAATAATTTCAATCTGTATTAGAATATTGCATAGATAATTTTATAATGTGTAATAAAAAATAATAAAATGAAACAAAGTTTACTTATTGGAGGTTCAGAAGATATTAATAATATATAAATGTAGGATTGTAACATAAATTTATTCTGTATATATATCATTATAATGAAATATAATAACTATCACATAATATATAATAATTAAAATAATTATAAAATATTGTATAATAATATTGTACAACAATTATAATTATTATAACAATTATAACATAATAACATCAAGCAAAAGTTATCCAATCCTATATAATATCACTGTAATAAATATATAAAGAGAACAAATTTATTTTACAACCCAATATATCAAGAGATATATTTCTAAACGTGAACGCACTCTTAATTTGTTGTACTTCTTATTTAATATTAAACTTTTAGACTTCTAGTAACTTTAAGCATTTAAAGGCTTAATTAATATATAATAAATGGTTATATATTAATATAATAATATAACGATTATATAATATATTGATATATAATAAATGATATATAATATGATGCTGATACATAATATATAATTAATGTATAATAATTTTCTTGGACTACCATTATCGATAACTTGAATTTTACTTTGGCTAATTATTGTCATTGATAATTATCGACGACAAAAAATTTTATTAAAATAACCATTATAAATGATTAAAATTTTTTTTAGGTGTCAGTGATTATTATCGATTACTTTAATTACATTAGACTATTATCAATCATAGACTATTAACAGTATTAATAATTAGTAGATTGCGGATATTTATGCATTTTTCTATTTTTAAAAATATAACTAAAGAATTAGAATTACGTATTTTTATATCTTTAAAAATATAACTAAAGAACTGAAGCTAAAATAAAAGTTCGCTCATTCACTAAAATATTATAAATATATTATTTAATATTCTATATATTTTTATATATTCTTGCTTACTAAATGATTTGCGAATTTTTGCGTTCTTAAATTTCTCAAAAATGCGTAAAAATCTGCAGTATTAGTATTCGCTGACATAAGCATTTTCAACTCTGAAATTGACGTTAGACGACAGATGATGCAAATTATCTGTTTGTATCAGAATTTACAAAAACTTGTATTTGTAAAATTAAATGCAGAATTTACATATAAAATATTGATATATCTATACCACACACACACACACACACATATACAAGTGTTAATAAACATATTGTACTACAATATCTTTCATTCTATTCTTTGTTTCATATATTTTCATTCATTCTCGTGTTTCTTTGCTTAATTAAATATACAAGAGTCATAATTTATCAATACATACTAATAAGTATTGGCAACTATAGTCAAATATAATTAAAAGGATTTTCCGTCGTCAATAATAATAATTATCAAATATCGAGTCATCGATAATGGTTACTGATAGATTAAAAAAATTCTGATCATTTACATTGATTACTAATAATCAAAATTAAATTTTAGTCATTGATAATAATCTAACAAAATATCTAAAAAAAATTTTAATCATTCATGATGGTTATTATAACAAAATTATAATTATATAGTAAAATTAAAAATTAACCCTTTCATTTTTTGAGAAATGAATTACTTTGATGTGTTGATAACTGACTTCCATTTAAATAAAAATTAAATGTCAGATAAATAAAAAAATATTATATTCGAATCTGTATTTTATTCTTCTATTCTAAAGTTGAAAAAAAAATTCTGAAATTACAACATCTAGTTTGCATAAATATATTTATTATAGATAAACATATAACCTTTTCAACAATGGACATGTAATTCAACAACAATATCGTTTTGCAATGTTACATTTGAATCTGTATTTTGGTTGTCTATTCTGACATTCGAAAAAACAACACGAAACACGAAACACTTTGAAAATGTTAAAAACTTACCACAAGAAACAGTGACCACGGCATCCTTCGTATTTTCATTTTGAATTAGACAGAATATTTAAAATACTTAGCTCAATTGTGCATTAATAAAAATTTAACAGAATACTTAGTTTAATTGTGCATTAATAAAAATATAGGAAGCAATCCTCTCGAGTCTAATCACAAACGTTTACTGATTGACCATAGCCAAGTTGAAGTTGAAGTTGGATCACAGTTAAAAGCCTACGTAAATAAACCTACGTATCCGTACTTGGAAGAGCAAACCGGACCTACGCCTTCGCAATTTTCCTTTACGGATTATAATACGATGATGTGTCTCACGTATGTTTGTATCACAAAGCAAATACATATGATATTAACGGTATTGTATAATAAAAATTTCGAAGATAACTGTATCCTCTGCATTTTTATTTGGTACAGTTACATTTGTTATTTCGAGATTTAGTCCTGGGCAAGGTTGCGCAAACTTTATTTGAAGTAAAAATAAAAAATGCAAAAAATTTGAAATAATAAAACATTTCAACTAATTTACTGTTTTCATTTGAAAAATAACTTTATTTTGGGTCCAAATCGGATAAATTATTTGTAAATAATCTTTTAAATCATTGAAATAAAGTAACGAATAATCCTAGCAGAAGATAAAGTTTATACAATAATTGGAAACTACTTGAGAAATTATTTGTAGAAACAAATATAAAACAAATAAATAAAAAGTTATTTTATAATAAATAATCAAATAAATTAGCAGAAAATCATTTACCTAATTACAAATAGATTATTTCAAAATAATATCAATAAAATAAAATGATTCTTATTTAATGATCATTTTTTAAATATTTTACTCGAATAATGCCCAAGTCTAGTTTTAATACATTTCAAGTAAAAAATATTGGAAATAGAAGCCAAAAATAATAGTTATATCAAAAATTTGTTGTTGAAAAATCAGTAAGAGAAATTTATTCATTATTTAAATTAAGATTATCGATCAAAAAATGTAAAAATTTTGTCAAAAAATTACATGACTCATGATTTCGATTTTTAAACGTTTTGGTCATAAATAACTATGCTTTTGATTGCTAATGGGTAGAAAAAAGAGAGAAATTTTATTTCGATAGCTTTATAATATTATAACTGAAGTATATTTGTAAATATATTTATAAAATCAAATAAGTATTTCAATCAATATGAAAATAAATAATTGTTTCAAATTAACTAATGTAACACTCCATAAATACTTCTATTTTTTATTTCCCATTGTAATCAGACTGCAGATTTTGATGCATTTGTAGAAAATTTTAAAGCTTAAAATAGTAGTATAAAATACACACAATATGAAAAAATATATAAAATATTCGAAGTATAATTTTTATGACATTTAACAGTTAAGAGAATTTTTTACTGAAATTCTGTTTTCTTAATTATATTTTCAAAAATATGAATCTGCAATAAGATTGAAATGATCAATATTTTGTAGGAAATGTTTAATCATATGCTTATATACTATATAGTATATAGTATAATCACATAAAGAAAAATAATCGTTTCTAAAATAATAGAAGTACATGCAAATACATATTATTTGTATTTTCGAATTTATTTGTATTAAATGTGGTTTATAAGTAAATATAAAAAATAAGAGTATTATTTTTATAGTAACTAAGAAAATAATAGACTCTAATCTTCCTATTTGTAATATTAATAATTATATACATATAATACTATTAATAATATTATATAAATATTATATACAATGATTGTATATAATATTTATACACATATATTTATAGACATATATTTAATGTATTATATTACATTTATAATATATTAATATATTATATTTATCATATATAATACTATATATATTGTATAACTATATTATTATATAATAATTATATTGTTAAACCTATTACATTATATTTAGCTTTATTATTTACTATTATTATACATCAATTATAAATATGTAAATATAACATCATATATTTAGGTAAATAAAGACATTTTAGATTTTTTAAATCATTATCATCTAATTGGGATTGGATAAGTTTTAAAATACACAGAAAAGGAGTAATAATTTGAAATAACGAATCATTTACACTAATTCATTATTTGGGAAATAATATTAAGAAAAATAATTTTTATCTTAGTCCAAATGAAAAGAATCATCTACAAGAGTATTTCAAAATATTGAGACAATTAAAATAATATTTTAATATATGTAGTATTTCAATAGTTTTATTAAATATTTTATTCAAATAACACAAATTAGAAGTATAGACCGAATAGTAAGATTACGTTTCAATTTCCTTTATGTAATTTAGGCAAACCTAGAAATATTGGCTTGATGAAAATTATAAGCATCTTATTTTTTATTGCCTCTTACACTTTAAAATCGATTTCTCTCACACTTACTTTTGCAATCGATTTCTTTCACAAGACTCAAGTGTCCATTACTACCAAAAATGATTCGTTTTATGTAATAGAAATTGTCCGTTTTATATAATCAAGGAAAATACTATCATTTTGTTCTATGACATTCTAATATTTACTTTCTTGTGTATAAAAAAAACTAAAAATATTTAAAAATTTAATTAAATTTAAAAATTAGAATAATTAATGTAGCAATGACTATGTGTAACATTATTTAAAATGAAAACGACAAATAAAAAAGGCAATGAATACTCCAAATAAGATATTTTTTGTATACTTTTGTATATCAATTTTGTATTGTGTTGAAATTTCATATCATTGCAGAGATTTCATATCACAATAGAAAAATAAAATGATTTTCTTGATTTCAAATAAAATTACAAATAATAAGATAATTTTCAAATAACATTATTTATTTAGATAAACTATAATAAATAATATAACTAAATACAGTTCGTAACAAGTAGAATAAAAATTTTATTTAAATAATTATTTAAGTAAAAACTTATGTCAACAATGCTCAATTTTGGTTTATAATCAAAAACAAAAATAAAAAAAATAATTATAAATTTATCGTGAATATATAATTTTGATTCTAAAATCTTTTAAAATTACTTTTTATAGTTACTTTAAAATTTAAATTTGCAAAATGAGAGTATTTTATGACAATTCCAAACTATAATTCTTTTTTTTTATTACCATAGAAAATTTTCAAAACAATAAGGAATTTGTGTAAAATGCTATTAAATGCAAGTATTGGAATAAAAAAATTTCTCTCTCGACTATATTATATAAGACTTATTATGCAAAATTATTTTATTATTATTACTAGATCGTAAATTTTTATGTATTTATGAGAAATTAAAAACTGTAGAAATACATAGAAATCATATAAAAAATATGATATATAAATATAAATAATAACATATAGAGAAATCCAAAGTATAACATTTGTTATAATATTAACGGGTGTTTGTGCATTTTTAAATTTTTAGAAACATAATTTAAAAAAATAAAATCTAAGTAGGAATTTATTTTTCCTATAAAATTTTATAATAAATATTCTTGAATATATTTTTGCATGTTACATACATATGTGCATTTCTTCATCTTCGAATTTTCCAAAAATGTATAAAAATCCGCAGCGTAAATGTTAGACTAAATATTATAATTTTAAATTGTATAATATTAAACAGTATTAAATTATATAATATCTAATATTATATGCTACAATAATTAATCCATTAAGGATCAAGCAATAATTTGTCATAATATTATAAATATCTAAACTTCATTAAATCATAGAATTTAAATGGAAAACATAATGATCAAAAAGTATTAAACGAATTCTTACAACTTTCTTCTACAATTCCAATATTAGAAAGAAAAACAAAATTTGATAATTTGATAGTATAAATTGGATGAAAAGAATTGCAAACGGAACGCTGCGTTAATTCAACATTCGTCCTTATATATTATATATTAAATATTTATAAAATTAAATATTTAACGAGTGAAACAAATATTTAGATTTCATTTCTGTAATTGTGTCCATCGAAATTTAAATTTGTAAATCTGCCAGAGACACAGGCAGTTTATTATTGTATAACAGTAAATTGTAACATATAAGGTGAATGAAATTACGTCATTCTTATTCTGGGTACAGTGAGAATTCCATTGCCACGCTCAACGTTGCCTTCACTTTGTCCTTGCTCGCATTTTACATTTACCTAGACCTGTGTAACTCAAGGAACCGATCGCGAGAGTGGTAGTTATATAAATATATATACATGCCCACGTAGTACTTTCTTCGCAGCATAATCTTTTTAATCTGTTCACACAACGTAAAAAATAGAGATATAATTTAAACACTAATCTCTAGACTGCATTTGCATTCCATTAATATTCTTAAATATTTAAACTGTCACAGTTTCGTAAAAAAAAAAATCGTACTGAAAACTGTATAACTAGACTTATTTTAAAGTTTGAAGCTTAAAATGTGTAATATCACGATATTTAAACGATGGACATCTATATCTGAGAATAAATTATACCCAATTAAATATTTATTTAAATATTTAAAATTATTTATTTAAAAACGCCCATATCGTGCTCTTATTGCACCCGAAGCTATGGCAAATTAAACGATCAAAAAATATCTAATTATTGAATATAACACGTACAAAGAATTAACTAAGAAAAAGAACTTTAACTTTTGAACAAATGTATTCCGACACTTAAAACTGTTACATTTCATCTGTACTTGTCGAGTACAAAATATGCGAAAAAGATTTAAAAAAAAAATAACGCCTAGAAACGAAGTTTAGCCAATTATTCAACTCCCAAAGACACGCAATTCTGTTACATGCTTTTTTTAAAAATTTACGATCTTATTATTTATTTTGTTTTCTAATCGTTACTTGTTGCAACTTCATAAGTTCTAACAAAATAATTTTACAAATACTTATCTTGTTTCATTCAGAAAATATTCATTTATTATGATTATTTGATTATGACCTTGTACGTAAGTTTTAAATAAAAATTTAATAAGGATAATAATAATTAATTACCTTGCGTTTGTTCGCCTTAAAATGGTGTATTGTACCTTAGAAAATAATAATAAATTATTAATAGTAATATTATTAGTAATAATAATTATTAGTAAATAACAATAGATATAAATTGGAAATAACTATTGGAATTTTTAATTAACTTTAAAATCATCCGCATGCAAAGATTTTCAACAATAACACGAGAGTGATCTGGATAATTTGCGGCTGACGAGCCACATAAAATTTATTTCCCCTCTTTTCTGCTTTCGATTCCATGCTTTGTTTCACGGTGGGGAAGAAGTTATCCAGGCTTTCTGATTAGTCGACAGAGTCCTGTTAGAATTAAATACAAATAGATTTTTATGTTAAATGAATGTGAAAAATATAATTTAAAAAGAAAACAATAATTTCTTTTTTTATTAAAATGCATCTTCTTTTCCGTAGATCTTCTCTTCCTAATTTGTTAATTGTTAATTACAGATAATTAAAAAATTTTTTAAAAACTTTAAGTTGTAAATTTTTAGTTATATAGTTTAAATAAAAACATTAATCTGGTAAATTAATAATTAATTATAAATTATATAACTTATATATATATATTATTAAATAGTTATTATTAGATTTTATTATCCTTTTAGCAATTATTTTGATTGTAAAAAGTTATCATTAGATTTTTAATTAGAATATAATTATAATTATATATACATATAGATTATGATTTTTTAAAATATTTTTAATATAAATAATGCATACTTATGAAAGACCGACATCAAGATATTTTAAGCATAAAATCTTTGTACGTTTGATATGATTATTGTACTTTAAGCAAGCAATAGATAAAACAAATTGCAATTTTATCTTACGTAGTATCCGCAGTTGGACCGAGAGCTGACCCGCTTAAGCGGTGTTAGTTTTAGCATTAAGATATATAAACCTCGTTTGTGACCGAACCTGAACACGGCTTATTGCGTGATGAATTTCTAACAAAGTATTTAAAGAAACATAGGTTTCAGATTTCCTATTCAAAGCATACTTACTGGAGTGTATTTTAATTGTAAGATTTTGTCATTGATGTCTAATACTGTTCTATTCGTCAGAAAACAAAATAAAAAAGACATTTTAAATTTAAAATCAGGAAAAGAATTTTTAATAAACAATTATTTTTAACAGAACTTCTTATTTCTTGAAATATATATATATATATTTATTTTTTATAGAACAGTATACATAACAAATAAATAAATAATACAACGAAGGCAAATCGATGATAGAATTGAAATCGATTGAGAATCACAATTGAGACAAGAACATAGTGGCGTGTAAAAGATTACTTAAATAATGATATTAACTGAAGTAAATTGAGAAAGTATTGGGAATGAAAAAGATACATTACAAAAGGGTTGAAAAGATACATTACAATAAATGTTGTTTTGTTCAGAAAAATATATTTCATACCAATGTACAAGTCATTTAAGCCAAAGTATTCAAAGAAAATAGGTGCATGGCTTTCTAACATTGAAAAGTGAAACTGCTTAACTTGAGGTCTCTTACAATTTGCAGCTTTTACAACTTCGACTTTAATAATTTGAATAGAATGAGCACGGGCACGATGGCGAGCTCTCATGTCTCTATAACACTGTGTCATGGCACCACTGACAGAGAGGTCTCTGTATTCTCTGTACATATTATGAATTCCAGATCTTGAGTCATACCTCAGCCAAATGTCAAAGTACTTCATTTTTACTGGAGACTTCTCTGGTATCTGAAAGACAATGTGTTTGAACATGTGTACATAAATATTCGACAAAAATTTACATTGACACTTAATACACGTAACAATTACCTGCTTCAAAGAAACAATTTCTCCTGCAAATTTCTTAAACTTCTTAAGTTGACGCAGAAAATACCAAAATCTGGACTTTGTAACAATATCAGGCACAAATATTTTCAGTTTGTACAATGGTGTGGTTGTTTCTTTTTCGGTTGGCAGCTTACGTCCGATCACCTCGAACTCCTTCAATTGTAAAAAAAATAGTATAAGTTATTTTTCATTATAAATAATTCTTTATTATCTTAAACAAAGTTTGAATGTGACAAAATACGAGAATTGTTCAAACTTTAAGAATTATGAACACGTGTTGAAGCAGTTATGTAACAATTCTATAACATTTTAGTAATGAATTAGTAGTTTTCATGTATATTTTTGATTGGTTGAATAATTTATTTAATAGCAATAATTTTTGTATTTGAGTTAGTTAGTTTGAGAAATTGAAATTATCTTATTATAATTCTTTTTTTAAATTTTAATTATCTAAATTGATTGATAATTTCTTTAAACTGAAGTTTAAATTATTAGTCAAATGGATAAATTATTGTAATAATTTTAATTTTTAGAATTATTATTATAAATTTGAATATACTGTATATATATATACTATTAAATTTAATTTTTATATTTTCGAAATATAATTTTTTTCTCAGTAAATTTAATATTATTTTATATCTAAATTTAGTATATTAGTAATTCATTATATAATTATAAAATGAAGATATGGTGAATACCGTTTTAATTTTTTATTTCATTTAATATTTTATACTTTAACATTTTCTTTACCATTAGTATATATATTATTTAATTTATTAAGTTTGTTTTGTAGATTAATTTTTGAATTTTAGTAGTATTAAATATTGTATATAGTATTAATTTATATTTTATTTATATAATTTTATCTTTTTGAGTTCCAATATATAAAATTCATGGATGATTATTAGAAGCTCACGTATAATTATTAGAAGCTTCTTCTTTATTTCAATAATTTTAGCTTCAGTCACATTAAAATTAGGAGGATATGGAAAATTATCATTTATGTATATAAAAAATTTCATATATAATAAATTTTACTTATATCTAATAATGATTAATTTGTTTCGAGTAATATTTATAAGAATTGTATTTCTGTGACAATCAGGTATAAAATTAATTGTTACTATATCTATATAACATGATTGTTCATATAGGAATTATACTAACAAGGATAATATTAATAACAACATTAAGATTATATGGGAGATATTTTATAATAATTATATATGGGTTAATTTCTTCTGGATTATTTTATTTAAGTAACTTAATATGTAATCAAACTAATAGACAATTAATTTTTATTAATACAGGAGTAACTAATTTTATGCCTTCATTAATAATAATATAATTTTTAATAATATAATGTTTATGTAATTTTTATTATTTTTTATTTTTTTTATTATTATTTTATTAATAATGTTTTATAATTAATAAGTTTAATTTATTGATTCAAATATTTATTTATTGTTTTAAGAATTTATCGTTTATTATCTTTTATTTATTCAGTACATTTATATAGGTTTGTTAAACATGGAAATATTTTTATAAACTTTAATGTTTATAACTGTAAGTTTATAAATTTCATATTAAAATTACTGGATTACGCGATAACACGTAATCTGCGTTCGCATTGGATTTTCCTAACTTATCTTCAGGGAGATTGTAGAGATCGCAGTGAATTTATACAATATGTAGCGGCTAGCAGATGTCGGAGAAAGTCGTTCTTACGATAAGAAAAGCCAGGAGACTTTACGATTCTCATGCCAGACATGCTATTGAATTGCGAAGGCCAAGTCTTGTTCTTACGGTGCATAGGACAATATGGTGCGCACCAAGTAATAGTAATACGGTCAAAATAGCATCCGCGATCGTCGTAAATTTTAAGATTCTGAAAGGCCTGCACTTAGGCCGACAGGTCTGAGATACACCAGATGGTGACGAGCAAGGCCCAGAAGAAACCCCGCTACGTCGCCAGAAACACAGGAAAGAGTACCCGGAGAAATTGCAGCCACGCTCTAAAGAAAGAGCGCAAAGAATAGGCGGCGCAATTTCCCGGCAGCCTAATTGACTAGAGTCAATAAACGCTTAGGCCAATTAGGGAAGCTACAGACAGGGAACGAGGTTTCCTCGAAGACGAAGTGAGCAGGAGAGCTGTGAAGTAGCTCGTTCGCCGCCTAGCAGACTTCTAAATAAAAAGCTTCGAATACAATAAAATATAAAGAATCAACTTAGTCTCGTGCATTAAACCTCCCCAAAACTATTTTCAATACGAACCAACTCTTTCTCGTTCAAGCGATCTCCCGAAATTATACTCAATATTTCTTCAATTCTTTCGCCGATGGATTTATTTTCAGATACAGAGAGAATCTGCGATTCAAGATTGCGCGTAATGTTTATCCGATTGCATTCTCTCACGCGTCCTATCCTCACACGATTTAGTGCGGCGGGTTTCGCCACTCGGGTTGCCGTAGCGAACATTATCTAACTCCAGCTGTCTAAAAATCTGGATCGTTTCATCGAATACAGTGTGTAAAATCTGATTTCGCATAGCGCGTAATTCGGCATGCACCTGCGGTATAACACCGTTAATAAAACTGCTTACCGTTAAGTTGTTTATGCGTAGTCTGTCTGTCTAAGTCGGAGAGGTTTCTATCGCAATCTATGTATAATGGCTTCGCATAAGTTTTTGACACGGCTTAGTCCAGCATGTGCTCGTTCGATTTCACGAAAACATTCGCCAAGTTTCCGCAATACTGGTCTATTGTCTGTTGAGAATCCAAAACATCTCTCACCTTGAATTAATGTGGCTGCGTCGAAATAAAACGCCGAACCAGCGAACCTCCTCACGCGGACATGAAATCAGTCACCACCGTGCTAGAGTTCTAGGATACGGACGCGGCGTCACAACTTTCTCGGCAACGTTCGGGACGTAATAATTCCGAAATTATTCCTTCCACGCTTTCGTTCTCTTTTTTCCTTGTTTGAATATATAATGCGAACTTAAGATCTATCCGAGAAGTCGTAGTTACGAAACGTCCGTAACACAGTCCTCTGAATACTTTGTCTTTCCGCAAACAAAGAATTACCGTCTTTGCAATTACCTTTTGATTTTCTCCGAGTTCGTTCGAATCGTATTCGTTTATATCTCGAGACCGACGCAACAGATTACGTTCGGAATCAGATTTGAGGCGAGATTTTATCGTCATTCGCATAAAGTTAAGTGGTTTTTGTCAATGGGATTCTATCGATCACAGGAGTTTTTAAAATCTTTACTCGTACATTCCGAAAACTGCTTAAACGTAACACACGATTGAAGGGGTCTTAAATCTTACATCTCCACTGTCTTAAATCTTGTATCTCACAATTATAAAAGTTATTCCTTTTTACCGGTTTCTTACTTTCTTTCTTTCTTTCGTGTACAAGTGCAGAGTTCTTCGATACGGACACGGCGACGCCAATTTGTTGGCAATTTTCCTCATTTTGATATACAACGCTAGCGTAGAATGTATCGAGGAATGCGCGATTTTAACAACTCGGTCCTTTGAAAGTGCTATTTTGAAAATGAAGAGAGAAAATGAAAAATTATTTGTTCGGTGTTTAATTTTTATACGGAACATAATTTAATTTATATCGATATGTATTTCGGGATTGACACAACCGATTCCATTCGGAAAGAAATTCTTAGCGAAATTATCTTCTCTTATTTTTTAATTTCAGTGTTTGAACGGTACGCATTCACCGTTTGAATTCACCGTTCCTTTTTCTTTTGTTCTTTCGTATATAATCGCAGATTGCTTCGATATGGACACGATGTTGTTATTTTGTCGGCAATTTCAAGAACGAGGTAGTTTTAAAATTACCTTTTCTATTCTTCCGTTTTCCTATTTCCTCGTTTGGACGTACAACGCTAGCTCGAGATATATCCGAGAAGGCGTAGTCAATATTTTTCCAACCCGGTCCTCCAAATACGCTTTCTTTTCGTAAATAAAGAATTACATTCCTTGTCGTTAATGTTTGATTTTCTTTGGGTAATTTAAATCGAATTCGTATACATTTCAAGACCGCCATCTTGTTTTCAAGACGCTATCCGTTACATTCAGAACCAGATTTTTTTAAGAAATTACTGTATCGTTTGTGTAAAATTAAACGGAACGTATTAGCGAGTTTCTGTTGATAGTTTCTAAAATCTTTGTTTATATATTTCAAGTTTTAAACAGGGGTCCTGGAAGTATCACTCTATGCGAAATGTTGATAAATTATTCCTTTTTACCTTTCTCTCTTCTCTTTCGTACATAAAAACAGAGTATACGTCGGCAAAGTCCGGAAAGAAACGAGACTTTTTTTTCGTCGTTTGGATATACGACTGTAGCTTAGGATCTATAAAATTTTTATAACTCTGTCTTCTAATAACGTTTCGTTTTTTTGTAAATGAAATATTACTTGCTTTGCAATTAATTTTTGATTCTCTCTTTCGTAATTCAAATTGCATTCATTGAAATTCACTCACATTTCGGGGTCGATGCTTTCGATCACTTTCAGAAACAGATTTTTAGCGAAATTGCTTTCTCGTTTGCGCGTAATTAAATGGCCTTTGTCAGTGGCATCCTCGATTATAGGAGTTTTTAATATCTTTATTTATACATTTCGAAGCTTAAACGTAACACACGATCGAAGTTAGGGATCTTGGAAGTGTGACTCGGTTCGAAAAATCGACAAATTTTACCTTTCGATTAGTTTTACATTTTTCTCATACGTATACAGAGATATATGTATGCCATTTTGTCGGAAACGATCGGGACGTAATAATTCTAAAGTTATTTTTCCTGCACTTCTTTTCTTTTTTTTTTTCCCTGTTTGAACGTACAGTGCAAACTTAATACTCATCGAAGATTGTGATATTGCGAAATTTTCAATATTTAGTTTTCTAAATACATTTCTTTTTTGCAAACGAAAGAGTTAGTTGGTTGGTAATTAACGTTTAATTTTCTCTTTATTAATCGGAATCTTATTCGTATATTTCTCTAAGCTCATGCTATCGATTCCGTTTAGATACATATTTTTATCGAAATTAGATCGTCGTTTGCGCAAAATTAAACGGTTTTCGTCAATGGGATTCTATCGATCATAGGAAAAATGTTATTTATTATTTTCGAAGATCAAACGGCACAGACAATCGAAGCAAGAGGTCTTGGAAATGTCACAGAATTTTAACAATGGAAAAATTGTTCCTTTTCAATATTTCCTTTTCCTTTTTTTCTTTCGCGTGTAAGCGTAGAGTGCTTCGATACGTACCGGCCAGCACATCCTCGACCTAGAAATTCCAAACGCAGGAACTGCGCAGTCGCGAGTAGGTGCCGCCTGGATATCCGTCGTTAAGGCTTCCGTCTGGAGCAGTTTGTGCGTTCGGAACGTGTATGTATCTATGTCATATTTTTAAGACCACTAGCGTTTATCGTGTGTTACGTTTAAACACGAATGCAATTTGAATCTATAAAGAGAAAATAAATAATTTACTTCAAAACTAGTAATTCTTCGTTGCAACTAAATAAGCGTACCTAGAGGACGAAGTAATGAAAATTTCGACAGATCCTAATCTAGCATCGTATGTCCAAACGAGAAAAAAGGAAAACACACCAAAATGTATCTCTGCAGATCGGACACGATGGTTTTTGATTTGTGTCAAACCACTTGTACTGAAAACGGGAAATGAATAATAATTTCGGAAGAGCTGCTAATTGTACAAAATTTTATAAAATATTCCAGAGAATACAATAAATTCGCCAAACAAAGAGCATAAAATTACTTGCGGCACGCAAGACAGGATAATTTTGGTATTTGATATGTTTTCCTGTGAAAAATAATGTAACATATACAACATCCTTTCACGCCAACGAATCCTTTATCCAAATTTCTTTTCCATAACATAAATCCATCATATATTGATTTATTCTACAAGAAGGGAATAAAATATTTCCTTGATTATTTCAATCAAATATAACGTAATTTGATTAATAAATTATTACTTGGTGTATCGGAAATACAGACAACTGCATGTGAAAATTCCACCAATTCGCAATATTTGAGTATTGTTCACACTTAACAGTAGCCGGTTCCAGTGGATGATTAGGTGATAATGTAATAGTTTCAATTTTGTATCATCCACTTGATAAAAGGCTGTCACTTCATGAAATCTTGAATATACATTCAATTCTATGTTTTCAGTGTTATGTAACTTATTCTGAAGAAGTTCCTCTTGACAAAGCATAGGGCTAACGTAATGAGCTGTAATCTTACTTATGGCAACACTGACTTTATTGTCAGCAGAGTTGCACCATTGTCTTACTAACATTGGTAAATACTTCAAATTGTTTGTGTATATCCAACACACAATATGGTCCAATCTCCATTCTGTACAACTTTCTGTAAAATAGTAATTAGATAGATGTAAAAAACAAAGTTATATGTAACAGAAAAGAGAGCAATTTAATTATTCGTACCGCCAATGTTTAGAAATGATTCCGTAGAAAATAATTCTACTAACTTAACACCCTTGATTATAACATATTATCTTGAAGATATTCCATTGGCATAAGTCGGAATATATTATGTAATAAATTAGTAAAGACGTCTAACTGGAATGTAAGTTTTAAGTATTGAAGTTTCAATATTAAATAAAAGAAATCTCAGTTTATTTTCAGTTAAAGATTCACTTCAATTGAAAAGAAGTAAAAAAGAATTTAGAAAGATATTTACTTGAGTATTTCAGCGTATATATGCGGCAAGTCTTCATGAGCATTTGTACACACGCCTAAGATGATAGCCAATAACAATAAATATCCAATGGTAAAAATATAAATATCAGAATGTGGTAGAGAAGTCACGGTAATGTATAATCTGCAAGGATGTAAAAAAGGAACAAAATATTAGCATAACAGTAGTGAATGGAGGTAGCACAGTAATTGTATAATAGTATTATATAAAAATAGAACGTATGATAATAAGGTAACAGAAAACTTACTTAAACTAGATTAGAATGGCATGATACTTTGGGTATTCTAAGGTGTTTCCTCCAGTTTTTTAACGCTCAAATTATTCACATCGAAATTTTTCAATTCGATTGTATTTTTGTCCTGTTCCACAAGCTTTGGTGTTGCCTGTTTTAATATGATACGCGCTTAATTGTGTACTAGATACATGAGGTTGGAGAAATTTCAATGCTAATTCAACAGTCCTTGTAGGAAATATATGATTTTTGAAAATTATATTTCCGTTAACCATTTTCATAGCCTTTCCTAATTGATCTAATAATATAACAACTTCTAAAGCTGCTGTTATTTCATTGTACACACCTGTGACATAAAATTTGGTTAAATATTGCTGATAAGAAACTGTACATCTAAAGACTTAAACTACATATGTAAAGTATAAATTATAAATATACTTGCACGCAGCATCCAAAATTCAATACCTCCAATTTGAATTACACCGATAAAAATATTTTTCCATTCATTTAATATTTTTGGTGATATTTTTGTTCCTTTTTCCTGGAACAAAATGTTTGTTTATTAAATCTTGGACCGCGCGATATATTGGGTTTAGGTTAGGTTTAGGTTAGGCAACTAAGTCATTGCCGCTTTTGTCGATAGATTCACTCTACACTTTCTTTTGTTTTGTTAACGTGGTCAGAGCATCTAACCTATATTTTTTTCTTTCTGTGTGGACTTCTACTTTTAATTAGTAAAAAAATTATATCGATTAATTCTTTAGTTTTGTTTTTATCCCAATTTAAAAATGGAAAAACAGGACGTGCACTTCCGACACATTTTATTGTATTACTTCCGAAAAGGCAAGAACGCATCGCAAGCACAAAAGAAGTTATGTGCCGTATATGGAGATGAAGCCTTAAAAGAAAGGCAGTGTCGAAATTGGTTTGAAAGATTTCGTTCTGGTGATTTTTCACTGAAAAATGCACAACGATCTGGCCGCTCAGTCGAAGTGGATGAAACCCATATCAAGGCCATTATTGATTCAGATCGTCACAGCACAACATGAGACATTGCAGAGAAGCTCAATGTATCGCATACATGCATTGAAAAAAAATTAAAAACCCTTGGTTATGTCAAGAAACAAAAATTCTGAATTTTCCTTCTTATTTGAAATCGGCAATGACTTAGTTGCCAACCCAATAGTTGACACATGGCTAGTAACAGTGTAAATTTCTATGAAAGTAAAACAAATATATAAGAAATTAGCAAGTTTGAATTAACTAACTAACAAAGATTAACAAATTTTCTCAAATAACGTAAATTCTCAATTGCAAACATTAAAATCAGTATCATTTTGTTTCGACTTCCCAATGGAGTTCGGCCATAGGAATACAGAAGTTAGAATAAAATTCCAGTTTTCATATGTCAACTTACATGGAATTTTCTTGACGATTTCTGTCGATAATCTTGTATGTTCCAAAGATAGATTTAACATACCTCAAGAAATTTGAGAAACGTCTCTATAAGAAAGACATAAACGTTGCATTTCTGATATATATAGGTATGTTATTGCTTTATATTTTTTATAAGAAATAAAATTAAAAAAATCTAATGACGAAAGAACCAATCTAATGACGAAAGATGTTTCTCCAAAATATCGGAATACTTTAAAATATTCTCTTGCTCCATCAACACATTTCTAACTACTATTAATTCAGAAACTAATTGGATATCCATATATTCAAGATGTTGTCCCAATTTTTAACTTACGTAGAATCTGAAATAAAATTTTCTGTCACTATGTATATTGATTTTTAAATTTGGTACTAAAATTATTAGTGCAGTACTTGCAAATTTTGAGGTATCATTTCTTCATTTACAGTTACTACTTTTATAATTTTTAAGTGATTCCTTAGTTTCTTTGACAGTACACAAATTTTTAAATCAAAAGTATATTATATACTCTAGTATACTTCTTTATTTCAAATTTTTTCTGCAAATACAATTGAAATACATATTAGAGCAATTATAACGAACGTTTCATAAAATTATTAAACTTAATTAAACTTATTTAAAATACGTATAATGTCAGATAATCACGAATTTCGTAAAATGTATCATCGTTATCATGTAACAGTGTTAAACTTTTTTGTAGAATTGACAGTTTCACGTTGTCATAATACTTGGTCTGAAAATATGCAGTTGTCAATGTATTAGATCTTTTTTTAGTGAAATTAGGTGTTTTCATACTTGACTGAGACGGACTGATCTCAAGCAAAGATTATTTAATGCTGACTTCAAACAATTTTTAATATTATCTGTTATTGTTTCACTAGTTATATCAGTCAACACATATTTTCGATCAATTTTTTTGTTTTGATCAAAAGATGATATATGTAGTTTACCAGTTATTATTTCTCCATATATAATCAGACAATTCTTAGATATCCATGTTGTTATATCGGAATTCTTTAGAAATGTTGAAATAATTTCCTCTGCATAGGAAACATTATCATCAAGTAAGGTTTCGACAAAATCTGCTGCACTGACGAATTTCTTTCTTATATGAACGTTCTTGATATGTGAAATATAAAGTATATGTTATAAGAAAAAGATTAAAGAGTTATATTTCATAAACAATGTAATACGATATTCTTACAGTTCGTATTCCACATACAAATTACACAGATTTTAGTCACGATATTAAACTCGAATTGTGATAATTTTCGGATTGCTTCCAAAAGACTTTTTGTCCATATATTTCTTATTAAATTAGTGAAAAGATGATTACAACCAAAATAATTTCTCGAAAGTGATTCGAAAAAATTTTCTAATATTCGCATACAGTACTGCCCAATATTGTTTTCTTGTTAGATCATACTATTGGATCTAGGCAATAAATTAAGGTCATGAAATCCAATAAATATTTTTCAACTCTTTTGTAAAATGGGTTGCAAAATACAGATATGATTTGATTGACTGCTTCGACGTTTGTTGACAGATCGAAAAAAAATGAAGTACAAAATATTTATCTATGCCATATTAATAAGTCGTAATCGTATTAAAAATATTATGAACCTACCGCCAGAAGGCTTCAAAAATTTGTAAAATAAAACTCTGATTTTTCCTTAGATCAAAATAATCATTAGCAACCAATGATTTTGAATAATGTAAAGTAATGTTCTTTGTGTAACTGTCAATGTAGTAACAATTTAGTTTGTGAATACCATTCCTTTACTATATCATTATTCTATAAACCTTAGATAAAGCGTATCGTAGAGCATCTTTTACTACTAGAATATCAAACTGAAGGCAGCTACATGCATATGTAGCTACAATGCATATAGCCAATCAAACCAAACAAAAAATTTAACGATTTAACCTGTAAATTATAACGTATAACGTATAACGTATGACGTGCAACTTATGACGTATAACGTATAACATATAACGTTCAACGTATAATGAGCTAGTTATAACTTATTACATTTAACATTCTACGTATAGCGTATGACATATGAAGAGTAACATATAGCTTATAGCTTGTACAATATGACGTCTATAATTGAGAAATAATTAATTCAAGAATTTTAAACATTTCTCCTGCAGATACATTATGGTAGTATACACAGTGAAGAGCATACCTGTACATATTCAGTGACGAAAATTCAATTATATTTCAATTGCATCGAATATTAAAAATTCAAAAATTCAAAGAAGCTTAACACTTTGTCGTCCAACTCTAACATACAATGTTTAATAAAATAGTGACAAAAAATTGTGCAGTGAGTTTGAGAGAGAAGTCGTTGTAAAGAGAAAATTTCAATCTTTCCATAATGAATTTAGTCATAAGAGAAATTTTTTAATATTTTACCATAACGAACTTGAATTTCTACAATTCTCCAGGGAAAAATGTCTTTGCATTCCTACTTGATATAACATGTGCTATATGGTGTAAAATCATCTCAAAATAAAAGAAAAAAGAAAAGAAGCGATCTGACTACACTTAAAGTAAAGGCTCCACTGGTTTAGTTATACTTTTTATTGTAACATTAATGGATAAAATGAAAATCTGTTCACTGAGCAGAGCATTAATTGATTCTTCATTATTAACATTTAAAGGAATATAATAGCCGAAACATTCGACAAATTACGTCGTTTGTACAGAAAATCTGAGACAAGGATATATATGTATATCTTAATATACTCTGTGCTCTAATTTATACAAAACACCGAATTTAATTATTTGAATAAATACCCTTATCACATGTTAGTAAAGAAATTTGCGTATAAGTGATGAGGATCAACACTAAATTTCAGAAGTTAACTAATAAATGGTAATAGATACGGATAAATATTACTAAGGCAATATTGCCCTTCGTTTTGTAAAACACGGTTTAATTTTGGTAATAATATATTTTCAATATTTATTACACTGTACCAGTCCTGAAAAGGGAACACATTATTGATATTAAATACTCAAGATATTATTATAAATAGTTATAGAAGTAAATATATATTATGTACCTTTATTTCATTTATAGTAGTATGCAGAGACTTCCACGAAGCTGGGAACAATGCATGGTACATTTTGTCAAAATTATTTACAATACACGTTACAGTTCTTTTCCTTTCATTTTATATTATTATGTTAGTATCAATCATCGACGTTAATAGAGTAAATAGAGTAAAGTTAATGCTGTTTTGATTGGAACTACATCAGTGTTAATTTATTTCCAAAATTTGTTGCTACTTATTATTTTATTGTGAAGCTCAATCAATTTTTCAACCTCTTGGATAGGACTGTATTTAATTAAACACTATAATACATATAAACACATATAAACACATATTTAATTAACACATATAAACTTGATATTAGTACGCTGTGAAGTTTCGCTTCCATATCATTTGCAGTGAGTGATTGGAAGTAAAATATTATCCCAACAGATATTATAAATGACAATGACGTGACAACTATCATAATATACTGTTTTCGTCTTTTCTCGTAAGTTTACATCGTACTTCTGTGACAATGTCAGAGCACTAGATTGAGAACAATTAGATTGTCACAGATATAGCTCAGGATTTCATGCAGAATAGCATCAATTCTTTTTTGTAGAAATGTATCCTATGTGTAAAAAATATTCATATTAAAATAAATTGTTAATGATTTGGTAAATTATAATTATTAATATGTTACAGATATTTATATTGAATAAATTAGTGGCAATTGATGCAGCAGGAGGATATACATCATATTGTAAAATGAACCAAGCTTCAGCTTATTTCAAATATACTGTCTCAGCGCGATGGTGATCTTTGAGGAATGCTGCCCGCTTCGCTTAGGTTCTCTCGTTTGGCCTTTTCGTCGGAGAGATATTAAAAATGCAGATTGTAAGTTTTTAAGACGTATATTTGACTAAATGTGTATATTATCCCAACAGACAATTGTTACGTGAGTGTGGGAGATAGGTACGAGGTGTCTTCGCATCTAGAGTCGAACTGACTGCCTGAGGGTTTATGGTAGACTGTATGTCTCCTGCTAGGAGACTGACCTTTTATATGGAGCGAATGTGTCTTGGCGCCAGCCAAGAAGTCCCTTGTTTACCAACCTTACCCTTAAAGAAATGTTCCAGATGCGAAATCTGCCTCTCAGGGTAGGACAGAGGCCCCTTAGATAGGAGAATGCCATGGCATCTGGAACTTCTCGGCAGGGTAGCGTATTCTAGGAACCTAGTCTGAGTGTCCGTCTCGAGGTGGGTTGTTCTGCGTCAGAATAAATACTTTGCTACACTTTTGCCTATACGTTTCACAAGAGCGTCATGTGCTAACTGTACAGCTTCTTTTACTGTATGTTTTACACCTATTGCTAAGGCAGAATACAACCATTGCCAGAATGGTAACATTTCGTCCACAATTGATATTTCTGAATCTCTAGAGATAGCAAATCTCGTAGAATAGCAAATACATGTAAGACCTAAAAAATATTAAGAAAGGAACTTTGATTTGATTTATTCTCAATATCATTTCTATAAATGAATAGAAGTGATATTTATTTGTTATCTTATATTTGGTTATTGGATTCTTTTTGTTCATCCTTTTTAATATTATTCGAACATTACTATCAAGCCTGTTCATTTCAACTTCGTTTATATCACAAAGTGGTAATGCAACTACATATCTCCAACTTATCACAGTTGAAAAGTCAATCAAAGTATTCAGAAATTTTTCCCTTCCACTATTTGATTGCCACTATTTGATGGCTGGCATAAATGATAATGACATTTAGGAACATATAATGACTTGTAATTTGAAGGTCTTATTGTCATATTATTATGTGTCAAACAACGTAAATAAATTTTCATAAAATTAAATAATCATTTAAAAAAGACATCTCTATAAAATTGTTGTTACTATGTAATTTCATTTCAAAACTATCATGACTATAACTTTAAGTCAAGAAATGTTGTTACAACTAGACTGCAGATTTTTAGGAGAATTCATAACTTTTTAAGTAAAATTTAGAAAAAAGAAACTAGAGAGAAAATTGTTTTCTCTTATTAATTATTATACAGAGTATTTCACTTTCAATACTTTATATTATTTGAATCTTACATACATTTTGCGTATTCTTCCATCTTCAAATTTCTTATAAATTTGCATAATGATCCAGAATCCAGGTACAACAACATTATAATTTAACTTACAAATTTTTTATAAAAATTAATTTCTCTATAAATATAAATTTTTTATTTACAATTCCATTATTTCTGACTCGTGGCACTTGTTTATTATTTCACATGAGGGTTATCACAGCAGGAAGGTACAGGAACTCGTATGATTATAAGGAACTCGTATAATATAAAGAGGTACTGACACGACGTACAAGAAAGGCCGACACTATGTATAAAAATTACTAACACTACATGTACAAGAAAGACTGACACTTCATGTAAATTTCCAGCATTGCACCGATGTTACCAGATGTAAAGCCGTCGAAAGACTGAATACTGAGACGATCCCTTATGGGCTATTAGGGCGATCAGCGTTGGCAGGTACATGAAACCCCATTCTAGCACTTTCGAATTTTCCGTAAATCGTAATAAAGTGAAATTAAGGAAATGTGAAATTTTATTATACATCAACAAGTTTTTTATTCGTGAATTTAGGATGGATTTTTGCACGCGAACTATTAAGGTTCTAAAACTATTTGGGTACTAGCTACTGATCTATTCATTAAGAAAAAATTTAATTTCGCTTGGAGGATCAATCTTCTAAGTAATAATCATACCTTTTTTGAACCCTTTCAGTGTCTTCCAATTTTTCTATATGTCGTAAAAGAAAAGACAACAAAGCTTTGTCGTAGAAACAGAATGTAAAACAGTGTCAAAATCTCGTAAAAACAGATATAAAGGAGAGGATTTGGTATCAGACACTCCAACAAAGTTTTTCTACTATAACTCGGTCAATTCTTGACAAAAAAGTCAAACTTTATGAACAAAAATTTGTAGCAAGAATAGCTCTTAATGAGAGAGTCTGAACCGTTTCCCATAAATTATATTATAACGACGAATAAAATATGAATAATAAGAATGAAGTCGTAATTCGATTATTAATTAAAAAATTTTAGATTGTATTCGCTCTTACCTCATTGTGGTGAGGGCCAAGTGGTGGGATGCAAAAAATAAATTCACTGAGCCAGGGATAATAACATCGATCGTGTAAGAAAGAGAGTCTTGATGTGCTTCGTGCAGTAGTGCCCATATAGAGGTATATGAAATGAAGCGAAAAAACTTAAATATACACGTCTCATTATGTAATAATTTCCACTTATCTGTCTTTTCATTTATTTTCGTAATAAATTTTTGATATTCTAAAGAGACTTAATGGACGCTTTGTATAAGTCACGTTCGTCAGATTATTTAAATCGTCCCATCAACTTTTGCGTCTGACGAAATTAAAATTCAATCAACCTAACACTAATCAAATTATTAGGATGAGGTAACGGTTGAAATGTCCAGAGACATGCCGAGAGTGTTTATGTGTGGATATGCACGTGTGTTGCACGAGCATGACATGTTGCTTCGGCTGAGCAGCGAGTAGATCGTTTGTGTTGTATTCCGAGAGATTACATTCAGAATACCTTTAGAGATTTTATAGAAAATAATTGCAGAGAGCATAGAGAATGAAAGAGAGGCCGCGTGGACGTATGTGTATAAGAATAGAGACTATCTTCGTCGATATATATATATATAAACTTATTTGTTTCATGTACCGTACAATACACAAAATACTAAATACTAATACTACTAACATATTTGTGAATTTGGTCTTATGCTTTTATGCTACTTATCTACTTCTCCAACACAAAGTTTGATTTGAACCACCTGCCTTTCATTCACGCTGAAGGAAGCAAGCAACCGATGAAATCAACGTCCAGTACGTGGAATCAGAACGGCACGCTACAGATAGTAACGAAATACATGTTAATAAAGATTGCAAATAAGAAACATTATCATCGCAGTAATCAATCGCATGTAACGGGCAATGGTATGCTTAAGACGTATAGCGAAAACGTAAAATATATTGCGTAAAACGTATAACGAAATACGTATAATGAATAACGTATAACGTATAACGTTGTACAATGTACAATATATAATTTGTACAGTATAACGTATATGGTACACCCCATAATGTACAACCTATTACGTATAACTTACAAGGTATAACATATTACAAATAATGTATATCGTATAGCATATACTATATAACGTGTAATGTACAGCGTATAACCAATACCTTAAAACCTATTACTTATAACGTATAACGTATGACGTAAAACGTATGACGAAAAAATGCGTATCTTATAACCAATAACGCATACTGTATAACGTACTGTGTATAATATATAACTTATAATGTATAACGAGTAAGTGTTACGTATGCTTTTCAAATTATACCGTATATCGTATAACGTACAACGTTTAGCGGATTACGTATAACATATATGGTTCAACGTAAAACCTAATCCTAATATCGTATAACACATAACGTATAACGTATAATGTATAGCGTGTAACGTTTGACATACATCTCACGCTGTAATACGTATAAAACATACAACGTATGACGTATATCGTGTAACTTATAACGTATAACTTACAGCGTACAACGTATAACTTATACCGTATAAAGTATAACGTATGACGTATAACGTATATCGTAATACATATAAAACATATAGCGCATTAAGTGTGTTTATATGAACATTTTTGCTTATTTTAACGCGTTGAATGCATCCCTGTTCATTTTTCACCATGCTTCAGAACACCTTATATTTTTGTAGCTAATATTGAGATTGTATTGAGCATTTAATTTACACATATATTTTTCTTAAGCAATTATTGAATCATTAAGGACGTTAGAAAATGCACGCTTAGAGTACGAAACAGAAATTCTGCTAATTACGCGTGAAATTCACCAAGCATCTAGCTCAAAATTAATGCAACTTTTGCATTAATGTTGAGAGACAATAAGGACATGTTAAATTTATATAATTATATTAAAAGTCAAGAAGGAAACCAGAAAATTCTGGATATGTTCTTCTATATTAAAAGATATTAATTGCTGAATTTTTGTTGCTGCTTAACTCTATTCTATAGAGTTAATTCAGTCATTTTATAGAATACGAGAGGAAATATACAAAAACTTGTAGAAATAGTAGAATCTAGTATATAAAAACAAAATACAAGTGACAGTGTATAATGAAAGGATTTTAATAACATTAAGTTAAATAAAGGTGACAAGTTAGTAATTAATAACAATATTTTTTAATGTACGTTTTTATGTCATTGCTGAATGTATGTAAAAATAAAAGTATGGATGAAAGGAGATATCCTTTTACGTTGATGGTGAAGGAATGGTGATACGTCTGAAACTGAGGATATAATAAAAAGAGGATGTATGTGAGCAGTGTTAGAGTATCACCTGTTAACATTATTGTCCCCATTTTAAATTTTTGTATATCATTCTCTAATGGTTTAAATCGAGAATTAAAATTAATAAAATTATCTTTCTGTGATTCTTGATAATTATTTGCTTTTTGTTTTTAAATTATTAATAAGCGCGGTGTTTGTATCGTTTGAGGAAGATTTTAATTTTTTTCTATGTTTCGTATTTTTTGAATTATATTCAATTTCTTTATCAATTATATTCTCCGTTGAATTATTCCATATTATTCTACTGTTTTCACGTATATAAAATTCCTTTTTCTTATATAATGTTATTTTTATCAATAACATTTGACGAAATGTTTTACTTTATCTCCAAGATTTTGTGGGAGAAAGTCCAAGTGCAAAGCTACACTTTTAGTGACGTTTTACATGATAGCTCCTCATATTTTTAATACATTTTTCTACCATTTTTGTACAGTTCAAAGTTTTGTATATTGAAAAACTTTTTACACGTATTTTTAAATACCGCTTACACTTTTTCTTCTGGATTCATTAATATTATATCAAAGCTTAGGTTTTGCATTAATTTTCTTATGTGAAATTCCTTCATTGTGTTTTTATCAATTCTGAAAATATCTTTTTTAAATATTCAAATCTCATTTCATTTTTACTTATTATTTTTACAAAATTCTTCGTAACTCCATATTCGATATGTAAAGATTGTAAATACATTTTTGTCTGATTGACCTTTTATCCAAAGAATTTTTCTATTAGTTTTAATGTTATAGTGTTTAGCTCGGCTGTTCTACTTACAGAAGCAGCAGTAAAGAAAAGTACTTTGATATCCACTTTAGAGATCCATTCATTGACATTAAAATAAGCAGTGAATCGATATGTATATTAAAAATGTAGATGGCTGTGTGGAAATCACATACCTCTGTATGGACTAACTTTAATTTCCCGTGTCATCATTTTTATATAGTAGAGGATAAAATAAATTCCGATAACGAATCACTTCGAATACAATTTATGGTCATAAATTGTTCTTTTCTTGTAATTAAAAAGCCCAATATGATTGCCTGATCATGCTGAATTGAAAATTTAATTCTTTAAGAAAATTTTCGTCCTTTCTGCAATTTATCTTTATCTTAATGAGTGATAGAAATTCGTGTACATACATACAATCATAAGAAAGTATAAAGATACACCAACAAGAAGAAGTCACATGTGTTGGGTCGTCGTCTAAAGTGCGTCTTAGATCCATTATTTTTCTATCCTTTGGATGTTCTGTGTACCTGCTGATGTAGCTCACTGCGTAAGCTGGATCAGGCCTTGACTTTGTAGACAAATACAAAAGACTGATATTTACCTCTCTACATGGAAAGTTAAAATTACTGAGTTTCTCTTCATCGTCATGCGCCATTTGTTTATTGGTATTGACACCGGCTTGCAGTTTTCTATTCCATGTCTGTTCAGCACCTTGTCCGTGTAACAGATTTGAGTCAACTGTATGCCATCTTTATTTTGATTCAGCTCCATGCCAAGAAACGTTCGTGTATGACTTTATTGTCATTTCAAATCTGACTTCTAATTCTTTCAATATTAATACTGTTGAATAATTCATTTGTACTACAAATTTATATAAATAGCTCCATTTTAACTTTTAATAAATTATATTATATATTATATTACTTTAAACTATATTAAATATTATGGTATTATAAAGTAATAAAGGTATATATATAATTTGATAACGTGAATTAACTGAAACTTTTTTCTGTAAATGCTGACTAACGAGTGAATAACAATCTCTCTGATGCTAACTATATATACATTTCTAATAATAATCAAGCGTCTTTATAGTAGGAAATAAATGAACTAACGATTTATAAATATTGTACTGTTTGTGAATTTTACAAACTTGGCGTCGTCGGATTATCGGAAATGTACCTATCGCGGAAGGATAGAGTTTAATATCTCAATTTGTACGATGATTGTATTGAATTATCATCGTTGTTCCTAAAAATTGGTAATTTAAATAAACAACTCCGTATTATCTTCTTATAAATTATGATAAATATTAATGTAACAAAACATATATTAACGAAAATATTTAACAACTAACAAGGGATAACTAATAAGGAACACGAAATAACGAGTAACAAATAACGGATGAAAAAATGGACGAGAGAAATGACGAGTAACAATTTCGGTGCAAACCGAACCCTTCGTTTGCTTCATGAACTGAAAAAACGTATTTCAAAGACTACATCGTGAAAATTAAGCTGCTACGACTTCGCAAATCAATCTACAACTCGATTTGACAAAGAAGAAACAAAGAAAAATTAAACGAGAAAGCAGTCGAATAACAACTTCAAAGCAATTAACTCTTCGTTTGCAAAAAAAAGCGTACTTGGAGAATTAAATTGTGAAAATTATGTTGCTACGTCATCTCAAGTGTGTCTTCGATTTACTTTGATAAAACAAGAGATAAAGAAAATAGGCGAGAAACGATGAGAAAATTAAATTTAATATCCGGAGTAATTGTTAGTCCCTAGTGCTATTGATAGGTGGTGCAACGCAGTTCATGCGAAAATATTTACTCGAAATCGTTTACTTCGTACAAAAAAAAATTAATTGAAATAAATAATGCGTCTCCTTTTGACATTGCGCGATATTTCTAAAACAACTAGCTTCGTATTCGGTTTCGAAATAAACAAACAAACATTTTCAAAGCTCCTACGTTCGATAGAAACGCACTGACAAACACAGTTTGATTGACATCGACGCAAACAACGATGAAATTTCGCGTCAAATATGTTCCTCGATGTAATCTACAGCATCGGTTTCGAAATATAAATAAATACGATTCCAATTATCCGAGGGAAAATCAAAGAATCAATTTCGAAGCAAGTGAATCTTAATTTACGAGAAGAAAGTATTTCGAGAACTAAATTCGGAAAATTACACAACTATCTATTGTCGGATTGTTCTTGAGCTCATTCTGCGTATCCAGCGAATGAAAAAACGAAGAAAAAGTGAAAAATACAGTTATTTTATGTTAGAGTGACGCGCTGTGATACTCAACACCCGACAAGTGGCGCCACCATGACCGTTTCTATGACTACGACTTCTTGCACGGATTTCGAGTGAACAACACGCCCACAAAATGGCGCCAGCATATTCAAGCGTACACTCTCCATAGAGTCTGAGAGAAATGTACAATCTAATCGAGAGGAAAATTTGTCAACTTTTCGAATCGAACGATACTTCCAAGATTCCTAGCTTCGATCGTATGTTGCGTTTATGCTTCGGAATGTATAACTAAAAATTTTGAAAACTCTTACAGTCGATAGAGTTTCGCTGATGTATGC
Source organism: Melipona bicolor (assembly GCA_030673865.1). Lineage (NCBI taxonomy): Eukaryota > Metazoa > Arthropoda > Insecta > Hymenoptera > Apidae > Melipona > Melipona bicolor. The sequence goes on along the minus strand of JAHYIQ010000033.1, from coordinate 1,832,384 downwards.
CGCTTAATTTTACGTAAGTCAGAAAGTAATTTCGCTTCGAAACTGTTTATCCGTGTAATACGTATCGCCAATTTTTTCCCAAATAAACATCAATATAAATGAAAAATTATCTAAGAAATTGTCAGAAATTAAACACCCAGCGAATCAATTTTCGTTTACGAAAAAATAGTTTAATACTTTCGAATGATAGAGTTGAAGTTTCATAAATACGCACACTTCAGTAGATATCTAGCGTGCATTGCGTACTTAAACGAAGAGAGAAAGAAGAAAAGAAGCGTAGTTAAAATTATTATAAAGTCATAATTATTTCATTATTTTTTATTGAAAATTTCTTGTCTGTATGCATTTACTACAAATACTTTAAATCCTCAGAATAAATGTTTTTTCCACTTTTAATATTTTACAGAGAAGGACTATATTGGTATAGAATTTCAACTTCGTTCATATTTTCGATATAATTGAAAATTATTTCAGATTTGGTCATATATTGCGGACATCTCGTATCCTGTAATCTTGACCATCTTTAGTGATCTGTCTTGTTAAAATAAAAAAATGAAATTATAATAATTTCTTTTGTATTCTATTTTACTTGAATAGATATTGGTAGACACTAAAATAAAGCTGGATAATTTTCTGTAGTCATTATTTCGATGGATTCTTTTATTGGTTGAAGAATAGTTACTATATAAGTAACCATTTAAATATTCTGACATATTTTTACCACACAATGTCATTCTTAAAAGTTTCTATAAACGTACTAATCATTATAAAATAACATGGATTCATTCCTCCTACCATACCTCCTAATTGCAAGTGTTTTTAGTTCCTTTTCTTTCTTAATATCTGTCTTTTTTTTACCCACTAATATACTCCTTGTCGTATATCTTGCAATCTCCATCTATACATAAGCCTATCCTTAAGTTGATGAGTGAAATCACACATCTAATACACACAGTGTAGTTATCTTATATGTATGTCTTGGCCATTCCGATTAATGCTGTTTTTTTGGACTGTTCTCATTTTCCTGACAGACATTTCAAATGTGAACGCTTGCCACCACGTTAGGCCGCATATGGTATTACCGATTCTGTAATAAATCTACTATCTAATACGGTACAGAACATCCATATGCATTTGACAGGATGCGCATTAAAGCTACAACTATTTTCATTGCTTTTCCACAAAAGGAATATGGCTAAATTTTTAAAACTTTTCTTATCTTAGACGGTAATTTTCTTTTTCTTGCCTTCTCGTGAATTTTCAGTTGCCTTCCAGTTGGAGGAATTCGTTGGTCGCGGGTTCTATTTTCAGCAACTTCTCCAAAATAAACGGTTGCAGCGTTATTTTTCTCGACGATCATGCAAATATTGGAGACTTAGATGAGACTGATATCGAGAACACTTTGCGTGATAAACAAGCTCGCTCGAGCGTATCGTTTTATCGCCAAGAGATAAACGCTGAAATTTTAATTTTGGCCATCCTTTGGATGATCCCAACGAGGCGATGGGTAACGTCGTAATTAGACTGCGAATTTTGTATGTATTTTTAGAAAATCTGAAGATACGAAAATAAATAAAATGCATCTTGATTAATTCCATATAGTTTATTCCATATTTCTTTACTTATTTCTGCACATATATAATACCTTCCTGTCGATTACTTACTTCTGTTCAATCTTCAATTAATCAGGTATACATTTTCTTCTTCCTTAATTAAAATATAAAAAAATGTCCTTTCTGTTTATTTGTGTACGAAATTCTATATTTATAAAAATATATTCTATTCTATATTAAAAAATATAGTATATCTATCAAAGTATTAAATTGGTGAAACAAACTTCTGTCTAGCCTTTATTTTTCTTAATTATTATCGCAAAAATATAAATTCAGCAATAAAAAGAACCGGTCATCCAGTCACGATAAAAGATGGTTCGAATTTCCAGTTGGCGTTTCTTTTGAGAGTTCTCGTTCGATCCTTAAAAAAGATCGGTGTCTGACAACTATAGATCAATTCATTTAATTTCTGTCACGTTGACCCGTCGTACATCTACGCTCGTGTCTTTTTTGTAACACTCTGTAACGATCCACCGGAACCATAGGTTGGATGTTTTATCGTGTTCTCACGTAAAATGAAATTCGTTTAATCGTTCCAGCATTCGTTCACGAAGCAAAACGGCGCGCTTGTGATTTTTTGAGCGGGCATGAGACACGTGTCAGAGAAATGGTTAGAAAAGAAACAGTTCACGGCTGATGAATTAGCGCATAGACTGGTGCCCATTTTAAATATCGTCGAGATCGTCTACGTCCAGCAGTGTTTTGGCTAGTAAACGGGCAACCCTCTTAACACATTAAGGACCGGATTTTTTTTTTTCCTTACTCCAGTGACCGCGTATTTTCCTGGTAGGCTAATTATCACGAGTTATCTCGTAATCCGTCCGTAACAGATGGCACGCGAAACACGAGTAAACTCTGTTAACCCGCAAAGTGTTAAGTGTAATGCGTCCCGCATGAAATTCAATATACGTCGATTCTCATTCGAAATTTAGCCGGGAATAAAGCCCTGAGAAATACGACTTCCGAGTGGCGAAAACGCCGGAGAAAGAGAGACAGAGACAGAAAGAGAGACAGAGACAGAGAGAGAGAGAGAGAGAGAGAGAGAGAGAGAGAGAGAGAGAGAGAGAGAGAGAATAAACTATAAAGAAAACTAGAAAAAAGGAGAGTAGAGAGGCAGAAAGGAGGGGGAGAGAGAGAATTAAGAAGATTTAAGGGAAGGAATAGGTGTTTCAATTATATTTGTACATTTGCAGATTTGTAGCGTACTGCGCCGTGATATACTACTGCTTTATCCTAAACAAATGATCTTCACAGGTTGATTTATGTGGTCAGACTTCAGGACGAAATGAAATAAACACCATGAAGCGAAAAAAAACACGCATCCAATGTTATCACATTTTTCCATTATGTTTCTATGAAGAGAGTCGTAAATGCGTCGCCCTAAATTGTTCTCCAAACTTTTCTTTGGCGGAGCTGCTTCCGAATTTGATGACCCGAGTAAGGAATGACGGAGAACGTTTCTGCAAGATATTTTGCCAAATATTTGGAATTGCTCTAACCTCAGGCGTAGAATATTTTGAGAGGAGACAGATATGAAATAATTCTTCCCACAGTGGGGCGTGAGCGCGAATTGAGCTTCTCTCATATTATTTAACTACATCTCTGAATTTATTGCATATGATTGCATTCGCTAATTTACTGGGAAAGGTGAAAATCAACTATCACTATTTTAAATGGCTTGATTACAGTGGGAAGGATGTTATGTCACTTCACAATTTGAGGAATTGCCGAATGTTTTGGTATCAGATGCCCATCGGATGTTTACAGCAACGTAAATGCACTCATCATATTCATTATCCCCATACTGTTTGCGTTTTTACTGATTCGCTGACCAACTACAATGAAATTCAGATTAAATGCAAGTGAATTTTTACAAACATTTCCTATGCAAACTATTTTCATACAAAGCGATCTGTGATATCGGAGCAAAAGTTAATGAATTCTTCCATTTTTATATTACAATATAAGTTACTGTTATAAATAAAAATACTCACTATCGTTGTAAATTTCATTGCCTTAATTATATTATAATAATTATCTTCTTATCATTCAATAAATAATTATATTATAATAAATTATTTAAATTAACTATTTAATATTAATCATAATATATACATATGTATATATATATATTTTATAATATTTTATAAATTACAGAAATAAATTCGGGTTAATCTATTGTTGTCCTCGATTTCTTGTTCGATGTTTCCTTAAGTCATATTCGTTAGAAATCGAAATTATCGCCTGATTTTCTGGTCTTTCCGTTTTAAAAAATGCAAATATGTACGATGTTCACAAATTCTAAGTACGAACTAATTTTTACTTTTATGCGTGTTTGTTTTTCGCGGAATTACTTCAGTGAAAGTGATAATTTTCATTTATTTGAAATTCAACCTCGCTACGAGTTAAGTAATCACTGTTTATTCATTAACAACAGTAAATTGAATGTCGTTGATGGGATCAAACTCAAATGAAAGTTCCCATTCTAAATGAAAAAAAAGTCACAAAGTCACATGCCACGCGTGGAATTCCACGATCGAACAACATTAACAACTCTTCTATTTTCAAACTTCCGTTGGTCCACTAGAAAAACATTGATGAAGGATTTACACAAGCGAGAAACGAAATGGTGAATCGTATATTTTTTAATTTTTATCGCGACCACTTTACGTACCAATTAAATGGCCTGCTGTTTCTTTATTGCGATTTCTATGAAATTATCCGCTTTTCAAATAAGAATAAAGATCTTCCGAATGTGCTTGATAAATAATTTTTGTTAAATAGTCTCATTGTAAATAATTACGTTAGATTAGCATTAAAATTTACCGTCTAATTTTACTTCATATTTTAATTACCCTTGATAGAATTTGTAATAAATTTGAATTAAATTAAAAACTTCAAAATTAATTAATTTAATTCTTAACTTTCGTAATTTTGAACAGTCGCAATGATATAAGATAAGAATTAATACAGTACTATCTGAAAAATTTGTATTCGCAATGTCAATTTTTTTTCATTTTGTATCTTAGTTGTATCTAGCGATTTGTTTATTCATTTAACTGTATGAAAAATACAGAAATGCATAATATCAGAAATCTAATGCAAATTAATCAACTCGTAATCAGTTGAAATTTAATTAATTTACGTTGCGCGTACTTGCCTGATTAGCTAATGACCAAACAATCGTTGCAACAATCTGATACATTTTCTACTTAGGTGAAATTGGTGAAATTGTGCAACTGCTGGTTCGATAGACACTATACGCAATAGTTATTATACCAGGGTAGTGTTGATCATGATTCGCCGGTGGTCCAAGTAGATGTAGTCAAAATTAAATCACTTTGGTTACGCGAGTATATTCGGTTCAGTTAAATAGCTAGCACGTAGTTAAAGATTTTAACATACTGCAAACACAATTTAGCTTTTGTTCATTTACCACTGGATCATTCACAGCTTGGACCAATTATATTTGTACACTTCCGTTCGAAAGTTGTAGGACAATTGCTAATATTTGTTCCAAATTAACAAATTTGAATAATACATAAAAAGGCTCTGTAAAGCGTTAATACGTTAAAAATTATAAAATAATATACGTATTGAAATCACCAATTTCAATATTAACTTTTAGCCAAAAATAGCATATTACAAATAGACTGCGAATTTTTATGTATTTATGGGAAATGTAAAGATATAAAATTGCACAGGATACATATAATATGAACAATTATATAAAATATTCAAAGTGTAATGCTTTTCATAACTTGATACATGTATAAAACAATTTTCTATCCAAGTCTGTAAGTTTCTTTAATTATATTCTCAAGAATATAAATATAAATATAATATGTAATAAAAATCCGCAGTCTGATTATAAAATACGCGTGAAATTAAAAAACTTTATATATCTACGACAAAAATACCGACTATTAAAAATAAAATGTGTCTCAAGACTTTTGTGCGAGATTGTACATGTGCACGTACCAGATCTCCGATCGATTCTGCGATCGAGCCGTAACCGAGGAATAAGCGTTTGAAATCCATGTTTTTTCATGAAGAAAATTTCAGTCGTAATTATTAAACACCGTCTCGGTGTTTTAAATACGACAAGATGTTTTAAATCTCTTCGACAGGAGTACGTATTTATAGAGGCGATGGTGGTTTTTTTTAATTTTTTTTTTTTTTAACTCACGTCGTAGAAGTAGAATGAATCGATCTCGTCGGTCGCGTTAACATCGAGTAGAGTGATGTTGAAGAATTCCAGCAGCTCACCCGTACGATTTAACCGAAACAGTCAGTCTATCTCGAACGATCTTTGATTACTATCGGTTGTTAGCCGATTTCCTTCTTAATTCAGTTCCAGCAATTTCCCGTCTTACTGTCTGAATTTTCGATTACAACACGACGCGATCCCCGCACATTCTTCTTCGGACAACGCCTGATTGAATATATCTGTTGAAATGTAAGATATTTGCCGTTCTTCTTTTGTTCTTCTTCCTGTTCGTAAAGTCTTAGCGTGCCATTGTACTGTATACTAAATTGTGTTGAAGATTAAAGTGTCTTGTTAAATCAAGTCTCTACATTTATTTTAAATATTCCAAGAGATTTTTATTACATATTATATCTCAAAAAGAGACTAACAATTTAATTGGTGCATATTGGTTTAATCACAAGAAACCGAGCATTTTATATTTTTGAAGAATTGTCGGTTTCAAAACGCCTAAACCACGTGCTCGAACACATTCCAGAAAGTACCACGTTGTTTTTCGACAAGTACAGTAAGTTCATTTTTATTGCATCGTTGCTGCCTTTATTTTTATTTCTAAATTGTGTCGTTTTTATGAAGAAATATTAACGACATATTTTATTAACACGTATACATTTTCTTTTGTCTTCGTGACGTCTTGCCTGAAGAATTTTAAACGTGGCTAACGAAGCTCTCTCTGCTTCTTCTTCGTCGACCACTTTATTAATTGGCAACATTTTCTCAATTGAGCCTAAACTAGATGGAAGCTCAAATTTTGCATCAAGGAAATTTGTCATGAAGATGTTAATTGGCCTTAATTTGTGGGATTGTGTTGAAGCTACAGATTCAAATACGTTGGATCAACAGAAAGTTCAAAATTTCGGTTTAAATCTTAAATCGCATTGCCATGTGCACTTAAGACATGCCTCTTCAGCTAAAGAAGCATGGAAAAATCTAAGCAAAGCTTACGAAGACTCAAGTCTTCGTTATGAGAGCCTTGTTAGAAATTGATTATAACAATCTCAATAATATGAACCTATATATATATATATATATTACAGATCCTTAAATTTATCAGAGAAGCTATTAGTTAGAAATTGATTATAACAATCTCAATAATATGAACCTATATATATATATATATTACAGATCCTTAAATTTATCAGAGAAACTATTCGATATAGGTAATCCAGTGGAGAATAAGTTTTTCGCCGTTATTATTCTCGCAGGAGTACAAACCACTTATAATGGCTTTAGACGGATCAAATCTGCAGATCACCACTGAACTTGTTAAAAAAAAACTGCTTCGAGATGATATTATGCATTTACCAGAATCTATTTCCAGTGAGGCTGTATTTACTACTAAAGGTAAGCAGAAACATTCCTATAAAAAATTTCACAAAAGAGATGTCGTCTGTTTCGGCTGCAATAAAAAAGGTCACACGGTCTCCAATTGTAAAAAAATTCATTCTGAAACTAAACGTAGTGATTCTAAATTTTCGAAAAATTCTACAAAGAAAACTGACTGGGGAATGTTATCAGTACTCATGGCAAAGAAAACTGCATGTGATTGGTACATAAATTCGGGTGCTACCCAACACATGTCTAAAAATAAACACTGGACTGGAGATTTTCAAAAATCTGAGGATCAAAAATTACCGTTGCCGACAACTCTACTTGCCACAGGTAGCTGGTATGTCAAGGTAAATATTTTCGGAGATCCACAAAGTAGAACAAAGTTTGACATGTTCAAAGTTTAAACACGAATCTTCTTTCCGTTAGTACATTATGTCTCAAGGATTTTGTAGTCACTTTTGATGATTCAAAATGTAACATATATTTAAAAGAAAATTGCACTCACTGGTAACCCCGTTGTAACAGGTTCAATTCACAACGGATTTTATAAACTAGACACTGTTCCGGCACATGTTCATTCTACAATTATTAATGTGCAAAGTCATGACTTATTATTACAGAAGGCACCTTAACCATCGCTGCATGGATCTATTGAGAAAAAGTCTCGCAATCGGAATCAATTTCAATATATCGAACAGACAGCCATGCATCGCCTGTGTAAACGGTAAACAATCTAGAAAGTCTTTTCACGTAGGAAGAGAAAGAACAAATGAATTACTAGAATTAATACACGCGGACGTTTGCGGTCCTGTGCCAGAGACAAGCTAGTTCGATGCCAGATACATTTTTATTCTAATTGGTGATTTTTCCGGTATGACTATTTTGCTGCTTCGTGAAAAGTAAAAATGAAGTTTTTGAGGCTTTTAAACAATTTAAAGTGTGGGTCGAGATAAAGGTAAAAAAATCAAGATTTTTAGAACAGATAACGAAATGGAGTTCGTAAATTATCAGATGCAGGAATTTTTAAGAAAAGAAGGTATCATGCATCAAACGATACTTCCCTATACGCCTGAACAAAATGGCGTTGCCGAAAGGGCAAATAGAACTGTCATTGAAAAGGCACGTACCATGTTACACGATGCAAAACTCAACAAGAAATTTTGGAAAGAAGCCGTGAGAACGGCAGTGTGTTTAAAAAACCGTTCACCTACTAAAAGCGTCAAAAGGAAAATTCTTTTCGAGGTTTGGACGAACAAAAATATAGATCTCAGTCATTTAATGATTTTTGGTTGTAAAACCTTTTTACACATTTCAAAACAAAATTGAAAAAATTCGATGCAAAGGGGAAGAAATGTTTGAGTATTGTACAGCAACTAAAGACTATAGGCTCGCTGATTGAAAGAGCCGAAGATAATTTTGAAGGATTGAAATGTTATTTTTCTTGAAAATGAATTTGAGAACATCTGCTATGAAGAAACAAGGGATAGTTTTGCCCAATATTCTGATCCTTTCCTACATCATGATTTTAGACAAATCATGAACTATACGAATAAACCTGAAAACAATGATGAAATGGATCAAACAGCAGGATTCAATGAGGACAGTTTTACCTCCACTTCAAACGATTGTTACTTCGAACGATTGTGGCAAGCAACAACGATAACATTTTGACAAACAATATAGAATATAGAAGATGTTCGCTACCCGATAGGAAAACAAGAGAATTCCCTGGAATGGTACTACATGGACCCTTTCTATCGCTCATTCCAGAGCCTTCAAATTTTGAAGAAGCAATATTATCTCCTAAGAAGGCATTCTGGGAATCCGCAATGAATGAGGAATTTAATTCATTAATAAACAATTAGGTTTGGGAGATAAGCACGATCTCGGTTGGTAAGAAAGTTATAAAAAATCCATGTGAAATTTTTAAAGACTCTTGTATCAGAATTAATAGAGATAGATCTTTGTATTGAAATATATATCGACAAACAGTATCCTCTCACGTGTGGGCAAAAGATCAGATGCTTTATAATAGCACAAAACACATCCAAATTCGAATTTATTTTGTATGGGAAGTAATAAACTTGGAGACTGTAATGTTATGTTATATGAGATGACATGATAACTACTTTGACAAAACAGCTAGTGACTTGCAAACATGTCAATTTTACAAAATGGTTAGGTATAGAAATTACAAATTAGAATGCCGTGATTAAAACCGCGGTATACGATGAGTTTGAATTGGCGAACGTGGTGTAATCGTGTTTTTTTTTTAAATAAAGTTGGAGTTTTCTTTTCACATTAGAATTTTCTACAGATCACGTCAAAGCTTTTCTTTTTCGGATCACGTCAGGGTCACCAATTTTGTAGGTACGTAGTTGATAAATGTTTCAATCTACGTACTACAAATAATGATAATAATAATAATAATAATAATAACTCCGAATTAAAAGTAAAAAAAATATGTTTTATATTATAATAAAGTACAAAGACAAATATCACACTATTCTCGACGAATGCGAACTAAGGAATGCTTTTCAACTGGTTTCCTTATTGCTATATATTTACATATATATCGGTATAAACAACCAAACTCTCCATAGCAACGAAATAAATGAAATACCAAATTACGAATCTTCTACTCCTTATGAGATGGCGCTGTCGATCACTCGAAATAGCACCTCTCGGCGGAATGACTGAGCAAACGCAGGTGGCGCTGACTTCTCTCTGGCTGAGGTAAAAGTCGCTACAAATGTGACTACGAGAATCGAACACTGACTAGCACAAGCCGCAAGTGGCTGTGCGCTACATCACCTCTTCACCGAATTAACGATACTGAGAGGGGAAATTTCATCTTAATAGCGTTGTGGTCGGTGAAGGAATGATACTGAATGATTGCTATCCGATTTTCTCATGGCTCGGTCCTGGCACCTTTTCGTGTCGAACAAACAAAGAACGGCAAATATCTTAGAAACGATATTCTCACTACAAATTAACAGATGTCGTGATCTGTATCACATTTGTAGCGACTGTCATCTCATCAAGAGAGAAGTCAGCGCCATCTGCGTTCGATCGGTCGTTCCGTAGAGAGGTGCGATTTAGAGACATTGAGCAGCGCCAACTCATAAACTAGCAAAAATTTGTAAATTGATAGTTCAATTATTAAGTTGTCATAGTTATTAAAAATGTTTATACCGTTGTATATATAATCATAAGGAAACAGTTGTAAAGCATTCTTCTGCCAACATTCATTAAAAGAACTACGTTATTCATCTTTGTAATTTATCAAATATTAAATATATTTTGTTGTTATTCGTTCAAAGTTAATTATAATTATTATCTTTATTATTATTATTATTATTATTATTATCGTTATAATTCTTTGTAGTACTGTAATTGAAATAATTATCATAACAGTACCTACAAAATTGGTGAACCCGACGTGATTAAAAAAAAAGAAAAAAAACACCGACGTGATTAAAAAAAAAAGAAAAAAACACCGACGTGATTAAAAAGAAAAACAAGATACAAGAAAGCATGGCCACGCCACGTTCGCCAATTCGAGGTAAAATTATACCGCCAATTGAAGAAGCACATATCCCGCAAGACTTAGAAGCTTCAGCAATCAACGCAATTATAACACAGTACTTTCCACCTTTCAATAAGGAAAATCCCAAACTCTGGTTCCATCAGGCAGAAGCAGCCTTGAGAACAAGCAGAATAACCAACGACTCCTTGAGGTTTGATTATATAATTCAACACTTACCAACCGATGTATCGCGTTTATTAGAAAACATCTTAGATACACCTCCCGTTACAAATAAATACGAAACATTAAAAAATAAACTCTTGGAATTATTCGGAAAATCAGAAGAAACAAGAGTTCGTCAACTGCTCAGAACTTGTAGGATGGGTGACGAAAAACCGTCACACTTCTTACAACGAATGAGAAGTTTAATAGACAAAAATGTTCCAGAAACAATTCTAAAAACCATTTTTTTAGAACAAGTTCCACCATCTCTCCATAATATTTTGATAATAAATCAAGACGCAGACTTATCTAAATTAGCATTAATTGCAGACCAAATAATAGAATTTAATTTACCTCAAATTTCAAACATAGATAAAACCAATATAGTTTCACAAAATCAATATAAAACTGATCATAGTTATCTAGAAAGCATCATGGCAGATAACCAAAGGCAACTTGGCGGCCATGCAACATCAACTGGCCGAATTAACATATAAAATTGCGATGATGGAAACTAATTTTTCCCGTCAAAGATCATTAGAAAGAAGACCTCGATCTCGTGACCGACGATCAATATCCCGCGGCCGAAGATTTCCAGCTCGACCATACACACCAGCAGAAGGACTATGTTATTATCACTTCAATTTCGGAGCAAGAGCTTATAAATGTCAAAAACCATGTAACTGGTCACCTACTGCCACTGAAACAACTCAACAGAAGGAAAACTAGGAGCACGTCTCACAGTTCAGACGACGCTAGGAGACGTACAAAGCAGTCGTCTAATCGTTTTCGACCGTAAAAATAAATTATCTTTTTTAATTGACACAGGGGCTGACATCTCCGTATTGCCACTAAGTATAGCAAAAGGAAATGTCACCCCTTCCGATTTTAAGATTTATTCTGTAGATGGTACACCGATATCGACCTACGGTGTCAGAATGTTAACTCTGGACCTCGGTTTGCGGCGTCCATATACCTGGAAGTTCATCGTCGCAAAAGTACGACAACCTATTATTGGTGCAGATTTTCTAAAACATCACGGTCTTCTGGTCGATCTTAAAAACAGACGAATTATAGACGACTGTACTAAATTACAGAAACTGGCACAGATATCTACAAATAACTTTCATTCAATAACTACAATAGGTGAAGAAAACAATGACAAATACATTAAATTATTAAAACAATATATAGATGTTACGAGACCTACGCAAGGACTTGAACCTCCAAAACATAAGATACATCACCATATCATCTGTTCAGGAAGACCATGTGCAGAAAGACCTCGAAGATTAGCACCTGACAAGTTTAAAGCAGCCAAAGAGGAATTTCAATTGTTAATACAACAAGGTATTTGTCAACCCTCTTCTAGTGAATGGGCTAGTCCACTGCACATGGTCCCTAAAAAAAACGGTACCTGGAGATTATGTGGTGATTATCGTAAACTAAATTCACAGACAATACCAGACAAATACCCTATACCTCACATACATGACTTCACTCACGCGCTGGACGGAAAAACAATTTTTACTACTTTAGACCTAGAACGAGCATATCATCAAATTCCGATGGCACCAGAAGATCGTGAAAAAACGGCAGTAATTACGCCATTTGGTCTTTTCGAATATAATGTAATGCCTTTTGGTTTAAAGAATGCGGCACAGACCTTCCAGCGTTTTATGGATACAGTAATCAGAGGTCTCGACTTTGCATTCTGCTATATTGATGATCTACTTATCGCCTCCACCAACGAGTCTGAACACTTTGATCATTTACGACAAGTTTTTGAAAGATTAAAACAATATGGAATCTCTATTAATTCAACAAAATCCGTTTTTGGAGCATCAACAGTACAGTACTTGGGGTACCAAATCAGCCAGAAGGGAGCCAAGCCTGTACCTGAAAAAGTCAAAGCCATAATAGATTTTCCAAAACCTAAAACCATTGTTGAATTAAGACGTTTTCTCGGAATGATTAATTTTTATCGTAGATTTATTAAGAATGCTGCTACTATTCAAGCTCCGTTAAATTCTTTTATTCATGGTTCTAAGAAAAATGATAAAAGAAGTATTATTTGGACAGAGGAAGCCGAAGCAGCATTTTTAAAATGTAAAGACTCGTTGACGGACGCAGCTCTATTGGTACATCCAAAAATTGATAATCCATTACTTTTAATTACCGACGCTTCAAATTTAGCTTGTGGGGCTGCACTTCAACAAAAAGTAAACGGTTTGTGGGAACCTATAGCTTTCTTTTCAAAAAAATTCTCACCCCAAGAAGTGAAATACAGTACATATGACAGAGAACTTACTGCAATCTATAAAGCAATAAAACATTTTAAACATCTTCTTGAAGGACAAGACTTTACGATACAGACAGACCACAAACCACTAACCTATGCATTTCATCAAAAATCAGACAAAGCCTCACCAAGACAGTTACGACAACTAGACTACATCGGACAATTTTCTACAAAAATTACCTACATTTCTGGAATTAATAATGAAGTGGCAGACGCTTTATCACGATTGGACGTTATCAGTATGCCAATCGTGAGCACATCAGAACTTGCCGAACAACAATTAAAAGACCCTGAATTAACACAGGTCTTACAAAGTACAGTCCTACAGTTAAAGAAGTTAAAAATAGACAATTCAGATAAAATAATATATTGTGATATTTCCACAGAAATAATTAGGCCATATATACCATTAGTGCTACGTAAGAAAATCTTCGACAGCGTACACAACTTCGCTCATCCCAGCGGAAGAGCTACAAAACATTTAATTGCCAAAAAATTTGTATGGCCTGGGATGAATAAAGATATTTTACACTGGGCAAGAAGTTGTGTAAACTGTCAAAGAAGTAAAATAAGTAGACACATCAAAAATCCACCGAAACATATCGTTGTTCCAGAGCGTTTTCAACATATCCACATTGATATCAATTGGACCGTTACCGACGATCGATAATTACAGATACTGTTTAACTATGATCGATCGATTCTCCAGGTGGCCTGAGGCGGTTCCGTTAAAAGATACAAATGCAGACACTGTTGCAACAGGATTCTATGCCACATGGATTGCGAGATTCGGCGCCCCGTCAACTATCACTACAGATCGCGGTACGCAATTCGAATCTCAACTTTTCAATTCCTTAACAAAACTCATCGGATGTAGGCATATCCGCACTACAGCGTATCACCCTGCATCCAATGGAATGATCGAACGGTGGCATAGATCCCTGAAAGCAGCAATTCGTTGTCATGAAAATAAAAATTGGATAGAAGTACTCCCGACAGTAATGCTCTGTTTGAGGAATAGTTATAAAGATGATATACAAGCAACCGCGGCTGAGATGGTATATGGTACACCCCTCCGGTTACCCGGAGAATTCTTCGTGGACAATGACTCAGACACAAACTTCACCATTAGTAAATTCAGAGACTATATGCAAACAATACGCCCTAGACCAACGAGACATCACTCAAAACGATCATACTTCATATTTAATAATCTTTTTGACACATCTCATGTATTTGTACGAGTCGATCATATTAAACAACCTCTGGAACAACCTTATGAAGGTCCATATCGTGTATTAAAACATATTTCAGATAATGTATTTTTAATTGATTATAAAGGAAAAGAAACTACTATCTCTACGGAACGATTAAAACCAGCATTTATAGAACTACACCAAGAACAGCAACATAAAACCTATAAGAAGACAAATATATCGTCTGCTCGCTCTAATGGATCGAGCGACTTGAAGGGGAGTGATGTAGCGACTGTCATCTCATCAAGAGAGAAGTCAGCGCCATCTGCGTTCGATCGGTCGTTCCGTAGAGAGGTGCGATTTAGAGACATTGAGCAGCGCCAACTCATAATCTAGCAAAAATTTGTAAATTGATAGTTCAATTATTTAGTTGTCATAGTTATTAAAAATGTTTATACCGTTGTATATATAATCATAAGGAAACAGTTGTAAAGCATTCTTCTGCCAACATTCATTAAGAGAACTACGTTATTCATTTTTGTAATTTATCAAATATTAAATATATTTTGTTGTTATTCGTTCAAAGTTAATTATAATTATTATCTTTATCATTATTATTATTATTATTATTATCGTTATAATTCTTTGTAGTACTGTAATTGAAATAATTATCATAACAGTACCTACAAAATTGGTGAACCCGACGTGATTAAAAAAAAAGAAAAAAAACACCGACGTGATTAAAAAAAAAAGAAAAAAACACCGACGTGATTAAAAAGAAAAACAAGATACAAGAAAGCATGGCCACGCCACGTTCGCCAATTCGAGGTAAAATTATACCGCCAATTGAAGAAGCACATATCCCGCAAGACTTAGAAGCTTCAGCAATCAACGCAATTATAACACAGTACTTTCCAC